>ML786195.1:443540-490572 GCA_009831015.1 Picea engelmannii | reverse complement strand
GATCCCTTAGAGTGGTACTAAACTGGGTTCTTTTGACATATTCGTCAGTGACATTTTTAATATTCCATATGGATTCACATAGGAACCAGTGTTGGTCAGGTTCTTTAGATCCATCTCCCCTAAAAATAGGAAGTCTCATCTCATCCACCATAGATCTTCCTAGGGTCCCTAACTAAGTATGTGGTGATTACTAGTGATAGTGCTTTGTGTACTTTGGTGGCTGGGATTACTCAGATTGCTTAATACTACTGAATCAATAGGAGGGATAATAGTACTTACTTCAATGGTCTATGCAGTTTTTGAAGTCTCAGGTTCTTCTCGGTGAAGCTCTTCAGCTTTCCCTTCCTCTGTCCCAACAGGTTCTGAATGCTCCTCATCTATCATATCTGCCTCTTATCCACTATAGAAACCTTCATCCCCATATTTCTACTTGAACAAGTTCGCAAGGTGAACTTCTCTGAACACTCTCCCACTATGCATATGTCCATCTTTTGTGTCACTCTCGCTGTCCAAATTCTTGAACATTAGCCTTTCTAGATATGACCAATATAATGTATATTCAAGATGTTCTTCTCATGCAATAACATATTGAGTCTCAACTTCAGGAATTGTAAAAATTTCCCTCTGGGTCCCTTAAGAAATATCTCTCAGCTTGGTTGTATGACTCTACTCTGTCAACAACAAACTCTATGATGTACCCACCAATGGTGCTAACAAACAAGTGATCTACTAATCATGAAATGGTGTTATCAACTCTTTTGACCTTCTTGATCAACTCCAACGTCCAAACCACAATAGGTCTAGATCGGATCTCGAACTGGGTATCTGCTAATCTAGCTAGCCACTCATACAACTCCTGATGGATTCCTCCAAAGAAAATTTTGTGTATATCAGTGAAGATATATTTCTCCAACCAATCCACTATACTAAGATTAGGATTTTTTTTTTAGGCTTTAGCGAAGTCCTTTTCTTGATCCTCTATCCACTTTTCAGTCTCTTTCTTTGATGGGAACCACCTTGACATTCCCTCAAGAAGATTCTTGTCCCGGCAACGGAACCATTTGTTGGCACAAGGGAAGACCTAGGGCTCAGCTCCAAGAGTGCACCAACAAGCCCTAACTATTGGCCCTTTTGGAAACACCTGTGAAGCAGATGCAGTCTCACCTGAAGCAGCTATGAGGGGTTTGAAGGAAAGAGATGTCTACAACCAAGGGGAATATCAAGTGGATCTAATACAAGAACATCACAATGTATTCATATATCGCAACTAGGATCTACTCTACACATCTACTTATTAGATCTAAAACAACAATGAAATTATAGTATATCAATGATAGAGACAGAATACCAATCACACACAACACAAAATATACGTGGTTCACCCTCTCTCTAGGGCCACGTCCACAGAACTGTGCTTTATAATATATTATGATGAAGCATACAGTTCTTGTCTGCACTTTTAGCTAGCATATATCTCTTCTTCTCCTCTCTTTCTCTTCCCTTCATGCATACCCAGATGCAGGTTTGATCTTCACACCCAGTTGAAGATATTACAATACCAGAAGGCTCTCACACTTGGCACTTCTCTCTTACACAACAATGATCACTCTTAACATCAAAACAACTATACCCAACAATATCATATCAATCCAAACTAGGTCCTCATGAACTTTATTTATAAATTACAATAGCTCACCGACATCCTTAGGCCGAAACCTAGGTTTCAAAACCCTAGATACCAAAACCCTAGGTGTATAAAACCCGAGGTCAACTTGACCCATATTTTCAGGGCTTCTCCAGCATGTCTTTCCTTCCTTCTCGCGTGGTGCTCCAAAGCATACAACAGTGGCTTTTTCCACTTGTTGAGTTGTCCAAAATCCTTCTTCCTTGTTGATCTGTCCTCCTTGATCTCCTCATTCAACGGCTTGCTTTCTTTGACTTCGCTCCATTGTTTCTGCTCTTTCGCTCACTTTGACCCAATAACAGTCACTGTGTCTTCCGCAAAGTTCGCATTCTCCTTTTTTGTCCTTGATCTTCACGTACTTCCATACCCAATCGCCAACAACAATACCTTATCATTGACTTTAAATTTGACAGTTTTGACACTCTTGTTGAAATATGTTTTAACAGTCTGTTGTCTCCTCTTTATGTTACCCAAGGAAAACATCATTTGCTCCTCTAAATTCAGGAGTGCATTCATCATTTGAGAAATATTAGAAGAATTTAATTCTTCTACCTATAGCATTAACCTTAAGGAAGAAGGTTCCATCTCAGTAGGAAGAATGGCTTCTTGACCATAAACAAGATGGAAAGGAGTGCAACCAGTGCTCACCTTGGTGGTAGTTCAATCTACCCAAAGGGTGTAAGTGAGGAGAGTGTGCCATTGATGAGGCTTATCTTTGATTAACCTTTTGACAATTCTCACCATATTCTTGTTGGTAGACTTGACGTGCCCATTTCCTTGGGGGTAATAATCTGATGAGGTAAAATTATTAACCCCCAACTTAGCTAAAATTTGGGTCATCTTAGCAGAAATAAAAGCAGGACCATTGTCTATAATAATTTCTAAAGGAAGACCAAATATGGAAAAAATATTATTTTCAAGGAAAGAAAACACCTGCTCATCTGTCGAATGTTTAAGCAGGACAACTTCAAACCATTTTGTAAAATAGTCTATAGTTGTCAAGATAAAGACTTGTCCTCTTGAAGAAGGAGGATTAATAGGACCAATGAAATCCAAAACCCACTTTTAAAAAGGAAAGTCCAGGAGGACAGGTTGTAACGACATGGATGAAAGGAGTTCTTTCCCAGCAAATTTCTGACACTTGTCATGAGATCTCAAAAAAACATAAGAATCATGAAAGATTGAAGGCCAATATTATCCCTTTCTAATAATCTTAAAAGCAATGGTTTTAGCACAAAAATGACCTCCTACATGAATAACATAATTTGGAGAACCATGAGTTTCTTGCAACAGTTTATGTGCTTCCTCATTGTTTACACAACGAAGAAAAATACCATCAACAGATCTTCTAAACAAGAAGTCTCCTATAATGACATATCTAGCATATTCGAGACAGAGCCTTCTTATTTGATGAGTGTCTAAGCTATCTGGACATATTTGATTTTGCAAATAGTAAACCAAATTTTTATACCAAGGATGTTCAGACACAGGAAGAATTTGATTATCAATGTAGAACAATGATGATAGAGAACTATCATGTTCATCAATTTCTTCACTAGTTTCATCATGCTGAGCTAAGTGAAGGGATAAGTCACATCCCTTGATGGTGTTATAAGTCAAGATAGTTAAATCATTCTCCTATATCTTGGAAAGACAATGTGCAATATTTCCTGAAAGATAAGTCTGTGAGAGAAAAAACTTGACAGTGGGTAAAGGGACTTTTACCAACGTATGCTTACCTAAGATGAAGTGGCGAAATTTTTCAACAAATTTAACAAGAGCAAAGCATGTTTTTCAATAAAAGAATAGTTAAACTCATAATCTAACAATATTTGACTCATGTAAGCTACTATTTTTTCGTTACCTTGGTCATCATATTGCATGAGGATAGTAGAAACTGCTTCCTCTATGGCATTAGTATATATCATAAATTCCTTCTCAAAATTTGGCTTGGCCAGAATCGGTGTCGAACTGATTTCTTTCTTGATCCCTACAAAAGCATTTTCGACATCACTTGTCCAAGAAAAGGGACGATCTTGCTTTAGAAAAGTCTGAATTGGCTTGACCATTACAGCAAAATCAGGAACAAACCTACAGATAAAGTTAATAACCCCCATAAAAGCTTGAACCTCCTTCTTGGAAGTGGGAGTAGGCAAATTTAGGATAGCAACAATCCTTTCAGGATCAATTCTTATTCTTTAATTAGAGACAATGTGTCCCTGGAGCTTACCCTTGGTAACGTCAAAAATAGACTTAGAAGGATTTAGAGAAATGCCAAATTTCCTACAACACATGAGAAATATTTTAATATGACCAAAATGATCTGATCGGTTTTTAGAGTACACAGTTAAGTCATCAAGATAGATTTGAATAATATTTTCGATCAAATCATCAAAATATATTTGCATAGCTCTTTGAAAAGTAGCACCTGCATTGGATAATCCAAAAGGCATACGTTCATAAGAAAAAGTGCCCCAACGAGTAATAAAGTTGGTTTTATATTTATCTGCCCTTTTTTACCTTGATTTGATTGTAACCAGAGAAACTGTTAAGTAAGGACATCATCTATGACCTTGCAACTTGTTGCAAAATCATTTCCATATTAGGGGGAGGAAAGTGATCTTTTATACTAGCACGATTCAATGCACGGAAATCTACGCATAATCTGATTGGATGAGTTGTTTTTCGAACAAGAACAAAATTAGAAACCCATTCTAAATACTTAACTGGAAAGATAATCCCAACCTTCAAGATTTTTTCCAAATCCTTTCGAATAGTTTCTTCCAGTGTAGGGTTAATGGCTCTTTGTTTTTTCCTAACTGGTTTTATGCCCTCCTTGATAGGAATGACATGATGTATCAGAGCAGGATCAAAACCACAAAGATCCTCATAAGACCAAGAAAAAACATCTTGGAATTCACCAAGCAATTTGGCAAGTTTCAATTTTTCTTCATCAGAACATTGGGCACCTATTTTAACATTCTTTGGAGACTCAAGTGTTCCAATGTTCAAGGAAATCGTTTCACCCACTTTCCTTTTTGACTCATCTTATTTATGTTTCTCTTTTTTGCCTACATCACTCAATGAATATGAACTTTCTATAGGAGTCAAGTCCTTAGGAATCTTGTTATCTTCCATTGTTATAATTTCCTTAGGCTTATAAGGTTCATTTTGAATGAAAGCATAAATGATTTCATCATTAGGGAATACCTACCATGATTCTAAATTATCAGGGATATGTGGACGATACAAATATTGAAATGTGCAATTAGGTCTTTGTGGTAGAAGTTTCCTATTAGGAGAGGCTGCAAAAAAAACTAACCAATCAACCATTGAGTTCAATTCCTTTTTAACATGAGATATCTTGAAATATAGTAGGTTCAATATAAGTGCACAAACAGTTTGGGTGTAGCATTTCATTAACTTGTTGCTAGGAGAATATATATTATGTACAAGGTCCACAACAAGCTCGGAATCCACAAAAATTGTAAGGTGACCACAACCTAGATTATAGGCATTTTCAATGCCTAACAATAATGCTTCGAACTAAGTGACATTGTTTGTGCAAGAAAACTCTAACCTATAGGAAGAGTTATGAATTTTACCCACGAGGGAGTACAAGATAACACCAGCTCAGTTTCCTTCATTGGAGCATGAACCATCGAAGTGCATATGCCACATCCCATTGTCTAAGTCGATTTTTTCCAAGGTAGTGTTTTCCTCCTCGACAAAGTTGGAATACACTCCTAGGTCCTCCTCGATATAATTTACATTAGATTGTGGGACACTTTCTATGTAAGGTGAAATTATTTCCTCTCTGAGGACTATGATGTTTTTACCATTCCAAGGAATGGATAAGTGTGTCACATCGAGTGACAAGTATCCACCCATCAAATCTTTCCAATCTATTCTTAGGATGATTGAGTAGTTTCTTACTGGCATATTGATTACTTGAATATTAAGGGTTGTCCTTATTTCAGGGTGTGTGCACAAAACCAAGGTCACGTCCTTGATTTCACCTATGGTCATTTTTTGTAGACTATTATAAGAGGGCATGATTATGCCATTTTCATTTGTAGAAGACAAGCCTAGCTCTTCCATAATAATCTTCAACATTACACTTGGGCCCGAACCACTATCAATGAGGCAACAATGGGAATTCTTATCCATAATATTTACAGAAATATAAAACGAGATTTTTTTTACAGTGTGTCTAAAGTTATGCACACCTACTTTATTTACAAATGAATCCTCTTCATCTACCTCTTCAGAGAGGTTGTCTACAACAAAATATTTTCCTTCCATGAAATTTTTTTAGATGCTTCTATTGTTCAGGGACGACAACCATATCCAGAGGGGTTGCATCTGCTTTGATGTTTGAAAACTGCTTTAGAATGTTTTATTTGGAAAAGGGGAGAGGGGAGGTAGTTCCTAGACTGTCAAGAGTCTTAGGAACTTGAACAATAGCAGCCGGTGAAGATGAACTTGGGATAGAAGAAGTGCGGGGAGGATTATATTTGATTTTGGGAGAATATGATTTATTCCTAGTATTTATGATCATGACATCTTATGGATCTGTAAAGTATAGGATATCAATGGTAGTTTCAAGTCTCTTTCCAAAGATTTTATCTCTAGCATTCTTCTTTACTTCACCTGTACTTTCCTCATGGTGTTCCTCGCAAAAGTTACACCAACTACGAGGCATGATAGCTTTAGGCTGAAAATTATTTTCATTCGGATTTCTAAAGGGGGTGCAAAAGAAGATGAATCTCTAAGAGTAAGAGAGGATACATTTCCTTTTCTCTCATACACTATCATTCAATTATTTATGTCTTGTACAAGCTGTAAGAGGGAGAAAATGTCTGTCTATTTAACTGATTCTCCCTTAGGAAAACCTGTTCTTTCAAGCTATTCTTCTTAATCTAAACAAGTATTTAGAGCAAAACTGAGGTTATCAATGGATTTTTCCTCAATCCTGTGACGATAGGGGGACGGTAATGTATTGTAATAATGCATGAAAGTGACTTGGTTCTGAGGTTGAATGAGTTCAGGGATTTTATTGTATAACTTGGTAAAATGCAAGTTGAAGGACTTAATAGTCTCACCATCCTTATAAGCGATGTTATTGTATTCTCGTAACTTCTCGGCTAGGCTTTTGGATTTCCCATAGGTAGATTTGAACCAATAGACTAACTCCTCCCAAGTATATAAAATATTAGGAGGGATATCGAAGAAATCGATCACAACCTTCCTCTCAAGGGAATTCAAAAATAAGCACATACAAGTATCGTTGTCATTGGCTCCTATGTTGTGAAAGGCATTAGAAAATTCCACCAAGTGTTCATTCGTAGTGACAGTTTTATTCCCTAAAAACCTAAGGTGATTCTATTTGAATTTAGGAAGTGGATGAGTAGCAGGTGCCAGGTTAAGAGGGGAGGAAACATGCCACAGGGTGGTTGTAGCATCTTCTTCAAACTGAAAAAGCCCATACTTTTTAATGAATTTGGTGGGGTTTGTGGTAGATTGGACAGGGACTTGGTGACTATATAATCTACCAATCACTGACGAATTTGAGGATTGAGATGAAGAAGCACCTCCAGTGCAACTAGAGCCACCACTAGATTCCATCTTGTGAATGATAGGTAAGGGAGAGAAAGACGAACTAGACGAATCATACAAGGTTCTCCTTAGAGTACTTTGTTGGGTTGATAACACAACATTCCTTGTTCCTATTTCAGAAATAGGATTAATTTTTGGTGATAAACCTCTTCTTCTCCTAGCAACACAACGGTCTAAGGACATGAAAAGAAGATAAAAAATGAAGGAAAAAGAAATTTATGGTTGATTCCTAAATTGTCTATGCCTAGCTTCCCAACGTTCTTGGGAACTTGTGTCTTGTTTATTTTTTCCCATGAGAGATTAAGCTCAACCCATGTATTAGAAGTGTCTAACATGGTATTAAACAAGTTTAAAGCAATGTTTTTCTGATCTTGAAGATCAAGCTCAATATTAGGATGCTTGCAACAGGTACAGTCATTAAGAAATGAAACAATCAAATAATCAAAATCATAAAGTAGATATATTCGATGATAATAAAGCATAAAAATAAACCAGAGAGATATGGAAGATCTCCTCAGTATGGTCGCCACATAAATGTTGAGGAAAAGATATGAAATAATCTTCCTCAAGCATTTCCAAATCTTTCTCCACTAAGGAAATATAGACGGGAATATCACCCTATGTTTATAGCCTAAAAAATTGTTTCCTAATCCACAGGTATTAGTTACAAGGGCTTAGGCTGATTTTTTTATAAATAAAAGATTGCTGAAAAATTCAACATTTTATATAATTTTTTGAATATATAGATGCAAAAGTAAATGTGGAGACAAAATAAAAAATACCAAGTCACAATTAAACACAGGTGAGATAGAATAGAAATCGCTTATTTCATTCCAAGAAATCAAAATAATCATTCTCTTTACAAAAATACCTGAGGGAGTTTGGACCAAAGTCAAACTTAGATGTCCCCGATGAAAACCATACAAAAGGACTTCTGAATGAAAGTAAAAACTGAACTTTAAAATCTGGATCAACTTGCCACAGATTGTTTCCCACTCAACTCTGCACAATATCCTTTATCAGTCATGAAATTTAATTCATAAACAAAGAAGTCTACACAGACTATCACAGATAGATCCAGAGCTCTTAAACACAAGTGTCTGAATGATGTAATTTGGCCTTGAATCTTTCTGTCTACAATAGGACCATGTTGTCATAAAAGAAAAATAGGCTTTCAATGAATTAAAGAACGAATAAAAACTGAATTGCCTCAATAGAACTCAAGAGCAGACCTTAGTATGTTTTCTCCTTCTATTTTTCTCTTGTTCCTCCTCTTTTTCCATTTAAGCAATAAAAATTAGTTGAAGTAGTTGAACTACCTCTTTTATTTAAGTCAAGTAAAAATCAACTAACTTTTAGTTTAGGGGAAGAATTAATATAAAAATAATAAGGGTATTTAATAAATAATAACTAGTAGGTGGGACCCCTTGTGACTCCCTTTAGTTTCTTAACAAAATTAAACACAACTAGTCAATGAATCAAACACATCCCTTCTTGTGGCTCCCATCATAATATAATTTGAAAATTAATATCAATGATATTTTAAACCATATCCAAAAATATAATATCCAAAATATCCAAAAATAGTGTGTTGTCCAAAAACTTCAGCAATCAACTATTCTCAACCATCAATATATAAATACACTCAAAAACCATATTTGCCACTTTGGGAGGCAATTTTCCCTTTGTTGTTGTTTTATCCCTTTGATTTCTCTGAATTAACCTTAGGCTATGTGTATACTTTAGGCATGATATCACTGATAACATGATAGAAATCATCTCTCGAGTGCATGTAGGATGAAACAAATTTGGAAGAATCACTTGAGGGAGAGGAGGGGGAAGAAACAACTTTTCCTTTATCATGTGCATGGTGGGCTTCATTTTTGAGTCTCCTTCTTGCGTGGGAAGACTGTACAGGTGAGTGTCCAGGGGAAACTTGGACAATTGGGTTGACCAGTTGAGGAGGAGAAGGTAGAGACAAATTGGGCCAGCCAT
This sequence comes from Picea engelmannii, assembly GCA_009831015.1. Lineage (NCBI taxonomy): Eukaryota > Viridiplantae > Streptophyta > Pinopsida > Pinales > Pinaceae > Picea > Picea engelmannii. Next base: position 481,274 of record ML786195.1, on the reverse strand, counting down.
AATGTTGGGAGACTGCTGGATGAACAATCTCTTGCCATTCATCATTTCCAGGGACTTCAAGTTCTATAGAGACATTAGGGGGAACTGGGATACCAGGGGCATGCTAGGGTTGGAAGGGAGGCCTTTATGGCCTAGGTTGGACTACCCCTTGTCCAATCCAGTTGAAAAATCCATCTTGGAAGAGTTAGTTCAACTCTTGTGGAACTGCATCAAAATGTGTCGAAAACCTTGGCCTTCTAGGGACCCTATTCCAATTTCCTCTTCCCCTATTATTCTGGCCATGGCTCCCTCTACTAAATAAGCTCATTCTTGTATGAAACTTTTATTAGCAACTATCTTATTAAAAGAAATAGACATGACATCTCTTTAAATATGAAACAAATTTTGGCTCAGCAACACATCAGACCCATGCAATCCAATCCATAAAAATCGTTTAATACTTGTCAATGAGAAGGGGGTGAATAAGGGTTATGGGATATCTAAGGGGGTTGTATTGAGATAAAATTGATAAAAATAAAGAGAGTAGATCATGAATACTACTCAACAAATCATTAAACAATCAATTGTGTTGTAATAACAAAACATATCAACTGTAACCCATCTCTGTGTCATCCTTTAATTGCTATAATACATAGTTTCCATTTAATTATAATTTAATTTTAAGAAAAGGGCATGCAAAGTGAATCTTGAAATGTGAGAGGATTCATAATGTACGAAAAAGTTAGAGAATGGCAGGGAAGTTAATGGATATTGTTCATAAAACAAATTAAGTAATTAATAATCATAACTCTATACTAGAATCAATCCAAAAAACACCGACACCACACCAACATTACTGTGTATCAAATTGTTTTCTGTAATATTTAAATTTCCCAAAATTTCTCAATTCATAATAGTCTGTGCAATCATACACATAATTGAAACAAACTTTCCATTTCAACAGTCCTATTAAGAAAAATGGTGATATTTTATTTCCTTGCCTTCCCTTTAAAAAAAACACACAACAATATGTTCGATCTCTATTTCATGATGCATCACTATAATAATAAAAATCCACTATCTACCAATTTACAATTGCTGCCCAATTAAAATATGAACATGTCCTTTTTCTTTCTAAAAACATATGAACAGACTTCCAAAATATGCCTGATTACACACAGTATTCATCATATAAATCAACAATGTGTTGCAATGAAACCACATGAATAGAACCTTATCCTTATCATTGTTGATATAACCATTTATAATATGCATGATGCTCCAATAATATAAATGAGGTGAACATATCCAATTACACACAGACACCATTTTCACAAATAGCCACAACCCTAATCGGGCCTAGAAAAACACACAAGTGTTTCCAATTTCAATCAAGGCCACATTGTAAACACAGTGACTGAAATCATAACAAAAAGTAGACAGCCATCGACTGCATATAATTTCTCGTTCCCATTGTAACTGTTCAACCAATTTTATCATAAAAATATGAGACAAATACTCGACAAGAAACCTCCATAACCATTCCACTAATAAACACATATTTGACAACCAAGAAGATGCCCAAAGGAAGCAAAGACAGTTGTAGATTCAAAATCGGTCTCTCTCAAAAACAAATGTAGGGAGACAATCAAGAGAATGCTCATCTTTTAAAAATAGCACAGAGAAATAGAGGGCTTCAGAGACTTATCAACCACAGGAAGAAATACCTTTCGAAATAGACACAACAATAAGCCACAAAGTCTTCTTATTACTCCCATTCTAGGAAACAAAACCAATACTTAGCCACCGAGGAAAGAAAAGACGGGTAGGGTAAAAAACACCAGTGTACATAGTGTGTTTATCACTTGTAGAGGAGAGAGAGGTTAACTGAACAGTGACAATTATTCAAAGAACACACAAAGATATAACCTCTCTGTCCATTTTCTTAAGATCCGAACAACCAGTGTGGACGCATAACACCGAGCTATAACTTATATCACCCCACAACTATATAGTACGAATTAATGCTATGGCCGCTTGAAGATTAGATCTTGGGATACTTCATTGAGAGGACAATCAAGATGAGCCCACGACCATGACTCTAGGTTTGAAGAAATTACACAACAACGAATGGCAATCCGAATGCAACACTCATGAATGTGAGGGAACAACCAATGATAATACATAGAAAGAACCCTCCACCATTAATACAGAGCGATATATATGACCTCACTTATTATCCACAAAGACCCACCATGATATTAAACTGACAGAGAAACCATCTAATGCACAACTTAAACAAAACCCAATCCTTTTTCTTGCAATCTGAAACAATTACAGTCATCACAAAAAGAAATATCACATATTTACACAGTTGAAATTCTCAGGAGCACACAAACCCAAGCATTAATGAGCCATTATTTGTTCATACATAGAGAATATTTCATGAATGGAGAGAAAAATAACCATACCTGTAACAAAAACGCTTAAAAGGGCGAGTTGGCTGAGCCTTCTCCAAGAGCCTGAAATGCAGATCTTCACAACTAACAGACCAAAAATGCAACAAGGAACAATGCTAGGATGACAACCCATGGGGGAGTATGGAGTGGCATGCATTTTCTTCACATCACTTCCATATCTTGGCCTATTCAATTTTAATTACGAGACAACCAAACATTCAGCAATCCATTAAACGATGTATTCAATTCCCAAACAATTGAAATCTGTGAAGATATCCCTTACGTAATGCGCCACCCAAACATTTACACATTAACCTTTGCCAAGTTCTATGCCATAACATATATTGCAATGCTATATGCGCCTAAATCAAATCAAATGAAAATCGCATGGCCACTAACCAGCCATACAATAGTTAGGAATAACACTAACATCACTTTAATTTTCCATTTTCATATAACCCTTAACATAGCTCAACATAATTTATTTTCCTTCAAGAAAATGTTCATAGGTTTTCTTCCTTTGTTTTGATTATGATATCACTAACATATCTCTTGTATATATGTGTCTAGGTAGTCGATCCCAATGATTAGTGATCACAGCAACTGTAAATGCATGCCCATCATAACATAACAAAATCTTGAATCACATAATCATTCCATGAAATGCATCATCCACCTGTTACTATGTCAAAAATGAAACAAAGACTGCATTGTCAACCATGTAGGACTGTGTACGCATCATCAAAACAATAGCAGAAAAATGTGTGATATGTCTATCTTTGCACCTCTAGTCTACAAGGGGTCCCACCTAGTAGTATTATATTATTAACATAGATAAATAATAGGGCATAAGAAATACTTTGTGGGCGGAACTCATAAATATGATTTTAATCATCAACAAACACCTTTATTCACACTTGTAAGAATGTACTCAGTGCCTTGATACCTACTTTCATTATCGATAGGTTTTCTCATGTTTGTTAACAGTATACCTTAATGACTGATAATCAAACAAAGTCTCATTGTGTTAGACCTCAACTTATTTATTCACATGATGTAGACTTGCACCTTTGGCAGATCATGTAGAAGACTTGAAGACATCAGTTCATAGTCACAGATTTATCGAGTTGTTGCTACCATTCATTGGACCAATACCTATATGACTTCAATGATCATGAGAGGTCATATTGTACTCCATTATATAAAGATATCTTCAAATTGATTTTTAGGTTGGTTTTTGACGCAGACTTCACCCACCAAGAACAATCCGCTCTCACCAGGACCTTCTTTTAGCTAGGCCCGAAGAGTTAAAATACTCCTCAACCCCCTGTCGGGAGTTCTCAATACCCACAGATTTTTCTTTGTGATCTCCCTTCTTCAAATCAGGAAATTGGACTTCGCGATATCGCGAGTCCTGAGCTCATGGAATCGGGTCTCACCAATCCCTGAATCCCGATGATCACTCGTCCACGGCTTTCCTTACTCTTATCAGGGTTTTATCCATCAGGAAATTGGTACTCACGTTGTCGTCAGTCACGGATTGTGCAAATCCCCGATTCCCGATCTCCGATGGTGCTTCTGTGACCTTTATCCCCTTTCGGCTACTCTTTCGCATATGACCTACCATGCCATGAGACCACGGCCTGCTCCTCATCGGAGTTTCAGACTTCGCGGGTTTGATATGCGTAGAACCTGCACTCCCAGAAATTTCAAAATGCCGAACCCTGATGCCACCTGTCTTCCACTCATTCTTACCTCCGTCGGGAAATCATGTATCAGGATATCGTGATTCCCGTGGTTGTGAGTCTCTCGTCACCGAGAAATCCGAAACACCGAACCCCAATGCACGTATGGGTACTCTCCTCCACGTCACCCCTCCTCGTCACGCTATCGGGTATCACGTGATCGCGATTTCAATTACAACATTTCCTTTGCATGGGAAAATCCTGAATGTCGAACCCCCGACTCTCTGGATTACTGACACGTACCCAGTCCGGGATCTACAACTATACTCCTTTCGGGAAATCATGGATCACGAGTTCTCCCTGCGAGAATCCTATGTTCCTGGAAACTCCGATTCTCCGATGAGTCGAGTTTCGATGAATCTCTGACTCTTCCCCTGCACGTTAAGGCTTAACCCGTGAGCAACTTCCCCGAGATATGACGGATGTTGGGACTTCGCCAATCTTTCCTGCGAATCCTGGCCGTTGACTCCTCCTCCTTGAGGATTTCTTGAAAATGACTATGTGCTTCTGCCGAGACTTATTCTCCAAGCCTGCACTTGCAGCTCCTGCTCGAAATCTTCCTCGACATGAACCTTCTACACTCCCTTTCAATGATATCACAAGGGTTCTATACCTCCTAAGCTTGTTCACTCTGACTCCCTCAGAGGAATTTATGCGCACTCCTTGTGCTCAACGTTCAACAACTTCTCAAGTGTTGAATCTTTCAGACTCTGCGCACCTCCTCCAGCAGCAGTCTTTAGCTTCCTTTGCTCAGGCTAACAACTAAGATTTATTCTTCGGCCTGTGGCTTCCTTGCACGGCTTCAACAACCCAAATTGACTTATGGGCGAATGAAAACAACAATTAAACTACTGAGCCTTCATAGACGCACTCCTTGCGGATGAATTCGACTACACTCTATGCAGGAATCTCCTGGATCAGATAGAGAAACAATTGAAACTCATTCTCTTCCTTCTCAAACTTTAGTTTCAAACCCTGAAATCACATGCACAACATATACAAAGCAAATTCATAACCAGAAAACATACATTCAAGAGCACATAAACAACATACATAGAGAAACAACACCAGACATGAGTTTGAATCAAAGACTCTCTTCTATTAATTCAAATCTGTACATGGGTGTTCTTCACAAAGTTCTCTGTCTTCTCTTCTCTTCTAAATGCTTTCTGAATAATCTGAATTATATTACAATCTACAAAGGAGGGTGTCTATATCCGTTTTCCCTCTCGAACTCTAAAACTGTCTAATCTAGCCTTAAACATCTATCTACCTGAATTAAATCTATTAAATGCCTTCTATCTAATTCAAACAAGAGCGTAAGGTTCAAGGTCTGATACAATACAATAGGAACTCCTTCATAAATGTTAACCTGAAGGATAAGGCGCTTCATCTTTAATGAAATTTCAAAAAAGTCATCAAGCATATATGTCATGTGTTCAAAAACACATGCGCTCGCTCCACACTGGCTTTGGTAGTCACGATGCTCCTGCATCATACTCCTCGGCTTGAAAACTTTCATGGGCTCCTGTCCATGAGCTCCTGCACGGTCTGTCCATGCCTTTGAATCACTGCTTCTGTCTCCCAACTGGCATCCTCCACTGGGTGATTCTTCCATTTCACCAAATACTCGAAATATTTCTTCTGTCTAGTTCTTTTGTTGACTCTTCTGTCAAGTATCCACTCCATGTGTGGCCTTTCTGCAATCGGCATCTGCTTCTGCCACTGAATTTCTGGTTGCTCATCACTCCCAGCTCCTGCTTCCTCAGTCTTATAGGGATATAAGTCCGAGACATTGAATGTCGGAGATATTCCAATGTCATCCGGCAATTCAATCTCATAAGCATTTTCTCCCAATTTCTTCAGGACTCTGCATGGCCCAATTTTCTTCATTTTGAGCTTGTTGTATGTTCCCCTTGGGAATCTTTCCTTCGTCAGATGTGCCAGAACTAGATCGCCAACCTCAAATTGAATTTCTCTCCGATGCTGATCCGCTCTGCGCTTGTATTCCCGGTTCGACTCCAGCAATCGCTACTTCACCCTGCTGTGAAGTTCTTCCATCATCTCTGCAAATTCTTCAGCGCTCACGCTTTGAGTCATGACTTGTTCCAAATCCCTCAGCTCAGATACTCCTCTTGGTTGTCTTCCATATACAATCTTAAACGGACTTTTCCCTCTGCTTCGATTCACCGAATCGTTGTAAGCGAATTCTATCTGTGGCAACACATTTTCCCAGCTGCTATGGTGCTCCATCACTAAGCTCCTCAGCAAATCTCCTAGACTTCTGTTGACCACTTCTGTCTGCCCATCTGTCTGTGGATGATAGGTAGAACTAAACATCAAATTAGTTCCCGTCTTCTTCCAGAGTGTCCTCTAGAAATGTCCAATGAACTTTGTATCCCTGTCCGATACAATGCTTCTGGGTAAACCATGAAGTCTAACAACTTCCTTGAAAAATAAATTTGCGATGTGAGTTGCATCGCTGGTCTTCTGACACAGAATAAAATGTGCCATTTTAGAAAACCTATCAACTACCACAAAGATGGAATCATGTGCTCTTTGTGTCCTCGACAATCCTAGTACGAAATCCATGCTGATCGCCTCCCATGGCCTTTCTGGTATGGGTAATGGCTGATAAAGACCTGCATTTTTCTTTCAGCCCTTTGAATGTTGACAAATTCTGCACCTGTCAACAAAATTCTTGACATATGTTCTCATCTTTGGCCAAAAGTATGCTTCGCTCAGCTTTGCGAATGTCTTATCGTGGCCAAAATGCCTTGCTAATCCACCACTGTGCTTCTCCTTTAGCAGGTTCTCCCTCATGGAGCAATTTAGAATGCATAACTGGTTTCCTCTGAACAACAGTCCATTCTGAATCATGTAATCCATCCATGGGCTTCAGTCTCTGAGAACTGGATTCTCAGCTGCCTTGTATGCCTCTGCAAAACCTGCATCACCTGCATACATGTCTTCAAGATTTTCAAAACCCAATGTCTTGACTTGGAATTCCTGCAGCAACAAACACTTCCTGCTCAAAGCATCAACCACTTTGTTAGCAGTCCCTGAAATATGTTTGATAACAAATGTAAAATTCTGCATGTATTCTACCCATTTAACATGCCTCTGATTTAATTTCTCCTGCTGAGTTACATACTGCAATGCATGATTATCACTATATAAAATGAATTCCCTTGGAATCAAATAGTGTCTCCATTTTTTCAATGCCTGTATGATGGCATAAAATTCTTTATCATATGTGGAATATTTTTCCTTTGCCTCATTCAACTTTTCGCTGAAATAAGCAATTGGTCTGTCCTCCTAGCTCAAGACCGCTCCTATGGCAAAGCCACTTGCATCACATTTCACCTGGAATGTCTTCTGAAAATCAGGCAACGTCAACACCGGTTGCTCTGTGATCTTTCACTTCAACAAATTGAAGCTCTTCTCAGCCTCTTCAGTCCAATGAAAAGATTTATGTCTTTTCCTGACTATGTCCATCATTGCTACGCTGATTCCACTGAAATTCCTGATGAATTTCCTGTAGAAACTCGCCAATTCATGAAAACTTCTCACCTCGAAAACATTTCTCGGTGATGGCCAATTCTTAATTGCCTCCACTTTACTTGGATCCATCTTCAATTCATTTTTTCGATATGAAAAACCCCAAGTAAATGAGTTCTTTCTTCATAAATGAAGATTTCCTCATGTTGATTAACAACTTCTCTTGTTGTAGCTTTCTCATTACTGCAGCTAAATGCTTCAAATGTTCTTCTCTTGATTTGCTGAAAATCAATATGTCATCTAAGTAAACAATGACAAACTTACCAATGAATTCTTTCAGCACTTTGTTCATCAGCCTCATGAATGTACTCGGTGCATTCGTCAAACCAAATGGCATGACTAGCCATTCGTACAATCCTTCGTTGGTTTTCAAGGCTGTCTTCCACTCATCACCTTCCCTCATGCGAATTTGATGGTATCCACATTTCAAATCAACCTTTGAAAAATAATTTTCCCCACTCAGGAAATCCATCAGATCATCCATTCTCGGCAATGGGAATCTATACCTAATGTTGATCTTGTTAATGGCTCTGGAATCTGTACACATTCTCCAGCCTCCGTCTTTCTTTAGGCTGAGTACCGTTGGAACGGTACACGGACTCAAACTTTCCCTGACCAATCCTTTGTCTAGCAGTTCCTGCACCTGCTTTTTAACCTCCTCGTTCTCCTGAGGCGTCAACCTGTACGCAGCCTTGTTTGGTAAACTAGCTCCCGGTACAAGGTCTATGTGGTGACTTATGCTCCTCATTGGCGATAACGAATGAGGTAATTCGTCTACCACAATGTCAGCGAACTCTTCCAACAGTTCCTGAATTTCTTCTGGCAAATCATCCACTCTTGTGCTGGTCAAAACAACTTTCAGCTTTCTGACCACAAAGAATTGTGGATCCTCCTTCTTCTTTACTTCTGCCAGAAGTTCCTTCCCACTCATGAGAAGTATCCTGTTGTTCACTTCCAGTTTCACCTCCTTATCTTTTATCGGAAGTAACATGTGTGTTCTCCCATTCTTCTCCAGGGTATACGTATTCATTTTCCCATCATGAATTACGTTTCTGTCATACTGCCATGGCCTGCCTAACAATAAATGACATACATTCATAGGAATAACATCACAGAGAATTTTATCATTATATCCTCCTATCTTGATGTCAACTAAGCACTGTTTAGTGACACTCACCTGATGTCCCTTCTGTAGCCATGAAACTTTGTATGGACTCAGGTGATCAGTTGTTTCCAGCTCTAGTTTCTCCACCATCTCGGTTGAAACGAGATTGTCGGTGCTTCCACTGTCCACAATGAATTTGCATTTCCTGTCTTTGGTTTTGCAAGCTGTTCTGAACAGTCTGCTTCTCTGAGCTGTGTCCTCCACCTCCTTCTCGGGTGTTACAAGAACTTTACGCATCATTAATGACCTTCCGTCTTCTGCGTTTTCTGCTTCAGTAGCTCGCCTTTGTGCCTCGGCGATGTGATCTTCTCCTCCATCCTTCTTTCTATCTGGACAATCACCTGCTTTGTGCCCATTCTTCCCACACATGTAGCATGTAATGATTCCTCCTCTACCTCTTCCTCTACCTCTGGTATGAGGAAAAGTATTAACATCGGCGTATCCTATGCTCTATTCTGCCTGTTGCATTCGCTGTTCAGCATGCTGGCCTTGCTGAGAACTTCCACCTCTTTCCATTCTGGTTTGAGGCTTCTTCCAGTCATCCCTAGATTTCTGGAACCTATCTTGGGAAACTAATTTTCCTCTCGGCTGGCTCTTGCCTCTGCCTCGTTGTGCTAGCTTACAGCTTAGCTTTTCTTCTGCCTTCAATGCCATCTGATATGCATCCTCCACTGTTCTGATGGTTGTCATACTCATCTCGTCTTGAATGTCATATCTTAAGTCGTTCATATACCTGGCAACTTTTTCATCATCGCTCTCCCGATGACCTGCTCTGATATTGAGGTTGTAGAATTCCTCGGTATACTCCTTTACCGTCATCAACTTCTATCTCAGGTTCTGCATTCTCCTGAACAGTGTGATTTGATAATCCCTTGGGATGAATTTTTCCTTCATCTTCGCAATCATTCAATCCCAGCTTTTGATCTTTTGTTTGCCTTTGGAACATCTATCTACCTGAAGCTAATCCCACCATAACGCTGCATGCCCTTTCAGTTTAGTGACAACATGCCTTACCTTTTTGTCCTCTTGGATGTCTTCATAATCGAAGTAGGTATCAAGAGCTCTAATCCAGTCCAACCTCTCTTCTGCATCCAGACTTCCTTCATAAGTTGGAATGTCCATTTTCGTCTTTGAACTCATCCTGGCAATGGCTTTAATCAACCGCTCATTGGCTGCATCTTCGACTGCAACTTCTCCTTGCTGTTCAGCTTCAGCTTCGCCTTCGGAGTCACTTAGATCTCCAGAATTTGTTGTGCGTCTCTGCGCTGCTTCCATGTCTTCCAATCTCGCTCTGAGATCGCGTATCTTCCTCTCCATATCTGGATTCCCTACCGGCCTACCTCTTCTTCGCACCTCCCTATCCTCTGGATCAGGTGATTGCCTTTCTCTTCTGGGCGGCATGGTGAAATTTTCTCCTCTACTATGTAAAGCAAAGTATTTCCCGCTCTAATACCACTTGACACATACTTCACCCACCAAGCACAGTCCTCTCTCACCAGGACCTTCTTTTAGCTAGGCCTGAAGAGTTAAAATACTCCTCAACCCCCTGTCGAGAGTTCTCAATACCCACAGATTTTTCTTTGTGATGTCCCTTCTTCAAATAGGGAAATTGGACCTCACGATATCGTGAGTCCTGAGCTCACGGAATCGGGTCTCACCAATCCCCGAATCCCGATGATCACTCATCCATGGCTTTCCTTACTCTTATCGGGGTTTTATCCATCGGGAAATCGGTACTCACGCTGTCATGAGTCACGGATTGTGCAAATCCCTGATTCTCGATCTCCGATGGTGCTTCTATGACCTTTAGCCCCTTTTGGCTACTCTTTCACATATGACCTGCCATGCCACGAGACCACGGCCTGCTCCCCGTCGGAGTTTCGGACTTCACGGGTTTGATATGCATAGAACATGCACTCCCAGAAATTCTGAAATGCCGAACCTCGATGCCACCTGTCTTCCACTCATTCTTACCTCCGTCGGGAAATCGCATATCGGGATATCACGATTCCTATGGTTGTGAGTCTCTCGTCACAGAGAACTCCGAAATGCCGAACCCCAATGCGCATACGGGTACTCTCCTCCACGTCACCCCTCCTCGTCGCACTATCGGGTATCGCATGATCACGATTTCAATTACAGCATTTCCTTTGCATGGGAAAATCCTGAATGCCGAACCCCCGACTCTCTGAACTACTGACACGTACCCAGTCCAGGATCTACAGATATACTCCTTTCAGGAAATTGCGGATCGCGAGTTCTCCCTGTGAGAATCCTATGTTCCTGGAAACTTCGATTCTCGAATGAGTCGAGTTCTGATGAATCTCTGACTCTTCCCCTGCAAGTTAAGGCTTAACCCGTGCACAACCTCCCCGAGATCTGACGGCTGTCGGGACTTCGCCAATATTTCCTGTGAATCCTGGCCGTTGACTCCTCCTCCTTGAGTATTTCTTGAAAATGACTAAGTTCTTCTGCCGAGACTTGTTCTCCAAGCCTGCGTTTGCAGCTCCTGCTCGAAATATTCCTCAACACGAACCTTCTACACTCCCTTTCAACGATATCACAAGGGTTCTATACCTCCTGATCTTGTTCACTCTGACTCCCTCAGAGGAATTTATGCACACTCCTTGCGCTCAGCGTTCAACAACTTCTCAAGTGTTGAATCCTTCAGACTCTGCGCACCTCTTGCAACAACAGTCTTTAGCTTCCTTTGCTTAGGATAACAACTGAGATTTCTTCTTCGGCCTGTGGCTTCCTTGCACGGCTTCAACAACCCAAATTGACTTATGGGCGAATGAAAACAACAGTTAAACTACTGAGCCTTCATCGACGCACTCCTTGCGGATGAATTCGACTGCACTCTATGAAGGAATCTCCTGGCTCAGATAGAGAAACAATTGAAACTCATTCTCTTCCTTCTCAGACTTCAGTTTCAAACCCTGAAATCACATGCACAGCATATACAAAGCAAATGCATAACCACAAAACATACATTCAAGAGAACATAAACAACATACACAGAGAAACAAAACCAGACACGAGTTTGAATCAAAGACTCTCTTATATTAATTCAAATCTGTACATGGGTGTTCTTCACAAAGTTCTCTGTCTGCTCTTCTCTTCTAAATGCTTTCTGAATAATCTGAATTATGTTACAATGTACAAAGGAGGGTGTCTATATCTGTTTTCCCTCTCGAACTCTAAAACTGTCTAATCTAGCCTTAAACATCTATCTACCTGCATTAAATCTATTAAATGCCTTCTATCTAATTCATACAAGAGCGTAAGGCTCGAGGTCTGATACAATACAACAGGCACTCCTTCATAAATGTTAACCTGAAGGATAAGGCGCTTCATCTTTAATGAAATTTCAAAAAAGTCATCAAGCATATATGTCATGTGTTCAAAAACACATGCGCTGGCTCCACGCTAGCTTTGGTAGTCACGATGCTCCTGCATCAATTTTCATTGGGCCATGTTCGTGACTATGACAACCTATGGAATTTATCTACTTTTGTATTTCCTATTTATGGACATGAACAATTGTTTGGTATATTTGCACATGGATCTGTGGTGTAATTCAAATTGGCAGCCATGTGCACAAAGTCATTATGGATTTTAATATTCTTATGAGAAACTAGTTCATCCAGTTGGGTCTCCATTACTCCACTTCTAGGAATTATAATTTATTTCGGCCATCACAGATACTCCTCTGACCTCACACATTAGGGGGCATATGTTATAGCAAGATTTTCCTCACCCCATGCAAACTTTCTCAGAAGGCCTTTTCCATTTCCCTATGCAGACTTGAAGTCCCCTTTTGAAGTTTCCAACGCCAAAAAAAATATTTTTCCACATATACTCTCCCTAACAGCTATACAACATGTGTATACGCAGGTTTCACCATTACAACCCACATACATCAGGTTTTGTGATCAAAATTAAAAAAATAGTGTTGGATTTCCATGTCTCATCACGAGATCCATGATTCTTGACCTTCCATATACTGGAAACATTCTGACTCGGCCCTTTGGTTCCATTTGAAGGCTATAAATGAACCTTATCCAAGTTGTGGAGAGGAGAAGAATTAAACTTTGAGAGAAAATTTGCTCTAGAGAAATTATTCACTTCATATTGAGTTTGCATCCCTTTGTCCTTTTAAGTTTGAACACATTGTTCAACCCCCAAGATCTTCCCTTTTTAATGGAGAACCTCATTGTCTCTCTTATATGAGTGTGCCTTTGGTGGAGGATTGAATTTGTGGAGGTCCAGCTTGAAGGGACTTAGTTTCTCGGTCCCAAACGTTTCGACATAGAAGTTTGTCACTCATACAGTTATGTTGATTACATTTTAATAGAAGAACTCTTTTCTTGTCCAATTAATGTCTTGGAAATATTTGAATTACTATTCCATGGGCATATTTGTTATGAATATTGATGGATTATGTTATTGTATGTGCTAAATTTATATATTATCACAATATGCTTGTGTATCTTGGTTGTTGAGGACAAGTTGCAGGTGTACTGCTTTGAGTCAAGTGCTCAATGATGGACTTCATCGAACATCTAGATGAGGTAGGATCTTTATCTTGTCTTGTTAGCATATGTATTTATATAGCATACTTGATATTAGAGTTGATTTCTGTAGTCATTTCCATATGTTGTGGTTTATCCCATGCCATAGAGTGATTTTCCTCGTACACATATCCTAAGAAACTTTGTACCTATTTTTGTGAACATGGAGTCATGAAGTATATTATTACTTGGATTTTCACCGAACCCACTTGAATTCCTTTAGCTGAGATGTGGTGTCCTAATATGATGCCTTCAATTAACATCATTGCAAATTTATCATTACTGAGGGAAACATTTGATTCCTTACAAATTATCAATTTTTTCTTTAGATTTACCAATGCCTCATAAAATTCATTTCCATATGTCGTGAAATCATCCATATATATTTCCACACAATCATTAATTAAATCATAGAATATACTAATTACATATCCTTGAAATGTGGCAATGGAATTACATAACCTGAATCGTAGAATTCTATGTGATGCATGCATAAGTCGATATGGATTCCCTTCATGTCAGACTAGTCCCAGTTAAAGGCATCACTGTGTTTTTGTAGCATCTTCACTAGTTGCTATTTTTTTTGTTCAGTTAGTCCCTAGTTGATTTTCAAGGTTTTCCTGGGGATGATATCTATGGTTTTTGTGGTGGACCCTTGATCTTTTTCTGGTGGGGATTTGTATTCTACAAGTGAGATTCTTGTTGAGGCTAGAGAATCCTATGTTTCTAGTTTCATAAATTTCTCAAGAACATGTGATTTGGTTGAGGAAGAAGAAGAGGCTATGAAATCATTGATTTCATTGTCCTCTATTTTTTCTCTGATGGCTAAGAACTTATCTATAGAGAACACTTTATGAGCTTCTTCTTATTCATCACTATCTTCTCTATCATCCCAGACTGGTGTTTTGAAATATATGTTGGGTTTGGCATGAGGATAGAGGGTTAATTTTCTTGTAGAGGTCACATGGGAGAGGGTCATGTTACCTAACCTACAACCAATGTAAGCATAAAAATTGGCCATCCAAGGCCTTCCAAGGATTAAATGATACACTCCCAGAGAGGTTTTGGGTTGTATAACCATAAATTCGATCAGATATTCCCATGAATCTATGAATATCGCTACATCTTATAATATTCCCTTTTGTTTGATAGTTCATTTGTGAGTAAGTTGGAGTATGGTTGGTATTTCCCTAAGGCTTGTGAATCATGAGGCTTGCTTGGTCTTTCACATGATAAAATTAGTGGAAACATTGAGGTCATGTGTTGTTATTGATCTGCACATTAGATATTGGACTACCATCATTAGAGTATTTGGCTGTGAGAACTCCCCTCATCATTAAGTTTGACAATTTACCCATCACATGCACAATTTGGGGATCCTTATATTTTCTATCAGGTTTCCTTAAAAAAAGTTCCCGTACCACTTTTGAATAGATAGGAATATCCTTGATGGCTTGGAATAACAATATTTTAACACACATATGCTTGAGTTCCCTCAAGAAGTCAAACTCAGGTTGTGTAAAATATTTTTCTAGGTTTAATCTTTTTGGATAGGGTGGGTTTTGAATTTTAGGGTGGGCATGATCAACTTTTAAAGGTTCATGAGATTTTTTTTGTTCTGATTATTCATTCCAGACATCCTCATTCAAATATTCAATACAAATAGGAGGTTGGTCTTTAGTTAGTGTATTCCTACATCAAAGGTGGATATCATTTCATTCTAGGGAAGATATGGAATAGGTGGGGTAGGCAGTAATTCCAACAACTTGTGCTAGCTGGGTTGGCCTTCCATTATTTGGGTTAGGGATGGGTTTTGTAGGTAATTTTGGTTGAGGAGGGGATGATGTGGATAGCCTTCCTTTCAAGGGATATCTTCTTTGTTCAAAGGTTCCTTAGAAAAGATGAACTCCATGGAGTGGTATTTTCCACTGATCAGTTCCTCTGAAAGCAGATCCTCTATGTGAAAATAACCTTGTATGGTTTCATATTCTTGAGTGGAGGTTTCATGTCTCCTTTTGGCAATGGAACTTGATGTAGGTGAATAATAGTTTGGATGATTGTGCGAGAGTGACCTGCATTGTTATCTTTATGAGGATTTTTGGATGAAATAATAAATCTACCTTGTTGATATCTAACTCTTTACATATAAAACATTAGAAAAATATCCAACAATTTGCGGAAAATAAATCATATCAATAAATCTACGGTAATTAAAATACAAACAATAGAAAAAAAATATTTACTTTTGACAATTCCCCGAAAAATGGTGATAAAAAGGACGAACTTTTCAATCACTTCCTAATTAATTTAGTAAGAAACTAAAGAGTTGTGCATTTAATTATCAATCTGAGGTCGTAACTAAACTTACAAACTATCATGCATCCTATATGAAAGTACAATGTTTTGATTGCCAATGAGATGTAGTACTTTTGTGATTGTCACAAGGAAATATTTCAGGATTCTTTAAAAAGTCACTAAATTAAGCTATATCAAATCCACATGGTTGTGGGAAAATAAATGACACACTACAGAAAAGTAAATCACTCTTGCGGGGAAATTATATCAAACTTGCAAGAAAGTAAATCACACTTGCAGAACAGTAAATCACACTTTGTAGAAAATTAAATCACACTCGCGAAAACTTAAATCACGCTTGCATAAAAGTAGATCACACTTGCAGGAAAGTAAATCACACTTGTGGGAAAGTAAGTCACACTTGCAAGAAAGTAAAGGTGATTTGCTCAAATATTAATATGACCTTGATTAATGTGAAATATGTATTAATTTTTATGTACTGATATAAAACAAATCTTAAGCTACAAGGATAAAATGACATTGTTCGTGTAAACAAAAGAAAAGAATTATCTTAATTTGCAAACCACATGATTGTCAACTAGAAGGCTAGATGAAGAATTGAAGTAGTCACAGTTGCAACAATGAGAGTTGTGCTAGCCATAGTTTCAACAATGAGAGTTGGAGTAGATAGAGTTGCAACAATGAGAGTTGCAACAACCATATTTGCAACAACCAGATTTGCAACAACACGGGTTACAACAACATGAATTACAACATCACGAGTTATAATAACCATAATTGCAACAAGAACAAAGTTTGAATAGGAATTGCTGAAAATAAATGAAAGTGAACAAAAGATGCCACTATTGTACTAACAAATCAAAATACAAGGTATTTTTATGTTAACATAGGTTGGTGGAAACTAGGTTACAATGTTGATAAAAATCCAGAGCTGCAACACGATGTTTATAGAGAAATTGCTGGAAATAAATGGAAATAAGGAAAAGAGACTACAATTATGCACTCATCAATATGAAAAGAGATAATAACTTGCAATGCCAATGCTAACCTACAACAATCTGTTAGAATTTTAATAAAGGAATTGTTGGAAATAAATGAAATTATGGAAAAAAATGCTATAACTATTCACACATAAATCAAGAAATAGAACTTTGCAATATGAACTCTGAGTCAAAACAATCCAAATCTACAGTAATGGAAAATGATAAAGTTACAGTAAGATGTTAATGAAGGAATTGATGGAAATAAATTTAGAAGTTAAAAATGAAACTAAGAGTACTTCTACAATTTAGAAGATACACGTGAGTTAAGGAGGGGGGCCTACCTCCTTAGATGTGGTATTGGTATAAGAATGTAGGAGATGTTAAATGATCAATATGCAATCAATTAAACATGACCATAACATAACTTTTATTAAGTTGAAATATGTAGCTCCAATTAAAATATTTCTTACAAACTATTTGCTAATTTTCCTCAATCTCTTGGCTCAATGAGAGCAGATGTATTTATACAAAGTGACTTATTCCTAAATGACCTAATAAAATTAATGGATATCCATGAGTATCATGGCTGTCCCATCTTGTTACATTGAATTTTAAGCAAAAGGGAAAATCAGGTGCATGTTTACTAAATTGGACATGACAAGTGATGGATGAGTTATCCATTCCATTCTAGTGCCCAATCTCCCTTGTGGTATTCCCGATCAGTTGTTGGTCGAATATTCATTCCCTGGTGATAGTTGTATGGTTTACCATTGAGTTGTTACGGTGAGTGATTGTACCTTAACAAAAAATGTGTCGTTGTGAATGGAAAGTGTTATGAATATGGAGGTAGAAACGGGAAAAAGGTGAGAAAAAAGTATTGGATGGGTGATAAAAAGATGTCGATTTGAGCAGCCTTCACCAAACAACCTTGTAGATAAAATTCTATTGAAATCAGCACATGAACCAATTGAGAAGTCGACAAATCGAACACCGAAGTCAAGTAAAAGGAACCCTGACCAGAAAAATAAGTGAGGAAATCCAAAGAAACCTAGGGTATAGATGACCTTATGACTGAAGAAAGAACCGACTACTACAAAAAATGTGACTTTTAATACGACATGTACCTAAAAAAAACAAATCCTGGACTTGTACAATGAAGTGTCAAAGGAAGCTAAAATAATATGGAGAAAATTTGTAACAACTATAGAATTTTTTTCCTCTTGAAGGGTGTTGGCCCTTGGGTATGGAAGTTGGAGAAGATCAAGGAAGAAAAGGAAAAATGCAAACTTCGTAGAAGACACAATAATTGTTACCGGGTCAAAGTGAGCAAAAGAGAAGAAAATACGGAGCGAAGTCCGAGAAAGCAAGCCGTTGGATGAGGAGATCGAGGATGATAGATCAGCAAGAAAGATGGATCATGGACAACTCAAAAAGTGGGAAAAATCCACTATTATATGCTTTGGAGCACCACACGAGAAGGAAGGAAAGACAGGCTGGGGAAGCCCTAAAAACATGGGTCAAGTTGACCAAGGGTTTTAGACACCTAGGGTTTTGGTATCTAGGGTTTTGACACTTAGGTCTCGGCCTAAGGAAGTCGGTGAGATATTGTAATGTGTAAATAGAGGTCTAAAGGGCATGGGTTAGGTTGGTGGTATCGTTGTTGTTGTTGTTGGTAGTATCGTGTTGTGAGAGAGAGAAGTTCTAATCGTGAGAGCCTTCTAGTATTGTAAGATCTTCAGCTGGGTGCAAAGATCAGTCCCGCAACTAGGTGCGCAGGAAGGGAGAAAGAGAGAAGAAGAGAGAAGATTTACTAGCTAAGAGCGCAGATCAGAACTGTATGCTTTCATCTTAATATATCATAAAGCACAGTTTTGTGGACGTATCCCTAGAGAGAGGGTGAACCATGTATTTCTTGTGTTGTGTGTGATTGATTCTTTGTTCTTTGTCATTTGATATGCTTCTATGATGATAATATGTTAGATCTGATAGATATATCTGGCACAATAGATCCTAGGAAGGTAAAGAACACTAGATTGTTGATCACTTCGAACCCACTTTACATTCCTTCTAGTTGTATACATCTTTGTCCTGCAACCGCCACATAGCTACTTCAGGTGAGACTGCATCTGCCTTGCAAGTGTTGTCGAAAGGGCTAGTAGCTAGGGTTTTTTGGTCCGCTCTTGGAGCTGAACCCTGGGTCTGCCCCTGTGCCAACAAATGGTTCCATTTCCAGGATAGGAATCTTCTTGAGGGAATGTCAAGGTGGTTTCCATAAAATGCAAAGATTTAGAAGTGGATATAATCTCAAGAAAAAGACTTCATTGAAGCCCATAACAAGAACCCTAATCTTAGTACAAAAGGTTAGTTGGAGAGATATATCTTTACTGATATACACAAAATATTCTTTGGAGGAATCCATCAGGATCTATATGAGTGGTTACCTAGGTTAGAAGATACCCAATTTGAGATTAGATCTAGACCTCCTGTGGTTTGGACGTCAGCGTTGATCAAGAAGGTCAAGAGATTTGATAACACTATGTTAAGAGCAGCAGATCACTGGTTTGATAGGACCATTGGAGGTTACATCACCGAATTTGTTGTTGACAAAGTAGAGTCATACAACCAAGCCAAGAGAAATTTCTTCAAAGGACCCAGAGGAAAATTTTAACATTTTATGAAGTTGAGAATCAAGATGTTATTGCATGAGAAGAACATATTGAAGATACAGTAGATTGGCAGGATTTGAAAAAGCTAATGTTCAAGAATTTGGACAGCGATAGCGACACAGAGACTGGACATATGCACAGTGGGAGAGAATTCAGAGAAGTTCATCTTGTGAACTTATTCAAGAAAAACTATGAGGACGAGGGTTCCTACAGCGGAGAAGAAGAAAACCTGATGGACGAAGAGCATTCGAAACCTGTTGGGATAGAGGAAGGGGAAGCTAAAGAGATTTGTAGGAACGAGCCAGAGACTTTAGGAACTATGAAAACCATTGAAGTAAGTACTATTATCCTTCATGTTGATTCAACAACACTAAGCAATCAGAATAGTCAGAATCATCAGAGTCCTCAGAAAACTATTACTAGCAATTCAACATATACTCAGATAGGAAACCTAGGCATCTCTATGGAAGATGAGATGAGGCTCCCTATCTTTAGGGGAGATGGATCTGAAGATCCTGATCAACACTGGTTTATGTGTGAATCTGTATGGAATATTAAGAATGTCATCACTGAATTTGTTAAAAGAAATCAGTTTAGTACTACCCTAAGAGATCGCACACTGAGTTGGTACATGAAGCTTGCCCAAGGACTTGCATAGCCTAAGCCACTGAATGAGATCAAGAATGAATTGATTGCAGAGTTCCATAAACCCAAGTCGAAGTCACAATGTATTACAGAGTTGAAAGAGATCAAGTAGAAGGTAGATGAACCTGTCTGGGAATTCAACCAGAGTTTAAAAGACCTTAATGGGCCGATTGACTTTTCAGATCCCAAATGAGCAGAACAAAGAGTGGTTCATTGCTACCCTCTTACCACACATCAGATTTCCTCTGATGTAAAAAATATTTATTCATAGTCCGAGGCACTGGATATCGCCATGAATCTAGAATCATCCCCTTTGGGAGAATCCAACTCAGGTATGAGTCAAATCTTGAGTCAGCTAACTAGTTTGTCTCTGCAGGTCGAAGATATGAAAAAAGACAAGGGAAAAGATAAAAGAGAAGACATATGGTGTGTCAGATTCATATCAGAAGGCCATGACAAGGAGTAGTTCCCCCTATTACATGAATACTTGGCCTCTGGAGCTCTGATACCTTTGAATCAAGTCACCTTACCCTGGTGTGAGGTATGCAGAAATAAACATCACCTTGGTGAGTGTTACTACATGAAAAAATATGCCCAGACACCCACAAATTTGTATTTCACATTCTATAAGTCCATGGGACATGATGATAGGGATTGTAGGGCTTACGATATCATGCATGAAAGTTCAAGAGACATATAAAATATTCAACGAGAAGTACAAGAAGAAGGAAAAACAACACAGTATAACTCCCCTAGGAGAGGAAAATTCAACCCTCGCAGTGGATTTAGAGGAGGAGGTATGGGTCAAGGCCAAGGATAGATAATTTGTTGTAACTGCACACAACCAGGACACTTGGAAAAGGACTGTCAGAACCCTTGTACCACTTGCAGCTATTGCAACTCTTTCGAGCATGTTATCGAGGAATGTCTAGCATTGTTGTCTAAACTTCAAGAGAAATGAAGAACTCAGCAGAACCCACAGATACAATTGATCAAGGAAGAAACTTGCAAAGAAGACCCTAGAGTCATTGTTATAACTAGAGGATGCACTATTACAGGTCAAGATAGAAAGACCCAAGTGAAGACTACAAAAGACTCAAGAATCAGGAAAGCTATAGAGAAGATCCAAACCTTTGATGCAAAGAAAGAAACACAAATATTCGAGGAGGCAAGAAAAGAGTTCAAAGAAGACCAAGGCTCTTCATCAAAGACACGATCATAAGTGAGAGAATATGGAATGCCTCGGGCATTTGATCAGTCTGTTTCACCAAGAGAAGAAAAAGAGGTAAGCAAGCTCATGGAATTTCTATATACTTGTATTTAGTTGATTCAGGATGAGAGCGCTATAAAAGAATTACAAAATTTAATCAGACAGTACGAGCTAGGAAAGATAGACCCCTTACTGAATAGGGAAGTACACCAAATTGGTAAAAAGAGGAGGACAAATAAGGAATTACACTGGAATGATCAAATAGGAGAATATGATATAGACTATGTGGTCCTCGACTTAGGGTCGGAGGTCAATGTCATGACGAAGCAAACTTGGGCGCTGATGGGAAAACCAAAGTTGATCTATTCTCCTGTCAGGCTTAGGATGGCTAATCGACAAGCTGTCAACCCCTTTGGACGATTGGAACATGTCCCTGTGGACATCGACGAAGTAAGAACGTTTGAATATTTTGAGGTAATTGAGATAGTTGATGATAGTTGTCCTTACCCTGCACTATTAGGAATTGATTGGGCTTTTAATAATTCCATTGTGGTTGATTTAAAGAAAAGACGTATGAATTTTGAAAAATATTAGATCCAGATGAAGGTCAGCGGTACATAGAGTCCATCAAAGAAGAAGACAACACATATGAACCAGAAAACATATACAAATTAACATCCAGACAACATGATTACATTAATTCTATGGTTCATGTAAACCTAAGATGGCGAAGTGACATTGCATGTTCATTAAACTCAGAAGAAGCACCGAAGATTAAATTGTATGAAGTATCTACAAGAATGTGTGCTAGATTAACCAGCGATGTTTGATGGATCAGCACAACAGTAAGTAACTTGCCCACCTTTGATGGTTTGAATACTTTAGAAACCTTCTTGTTGGACTTTGAAGAAAGTGTACCAGTGAAATAGAGATTGTTGGAAATGGATGAGGCCCTGAAACCACACCAACAACATGGTGGGGGACACACAAAAATAACATTACAAAATGGGTACAATGTCATACCCTGATGACCACATGGTTCTCAGCAAAAGTAGAAGGCTGTGAAGTTCGGTACACAGGTCGAAGCTTCCCAAAGGAGCATGTGCGAAGTTGCGAGGAAGCCTGGAGAAATATTCCTCAAGAGAAGTGGGTGCACAAATTCATTAACACACTGGACACCACCCCTATCAACTGGTACCTTCAAGAAGAGTTGTGCCTCATCACTACATATTGGGAAGGTATGACTCAGAATTTTGTAACCACCTTCTTATTTGAAAGTCAATATCCTTCAGTAGATCAAGCACTGCATATTGTAAGATAGAAAGTATTTGAGGAGGCCTCTAGCCTCCCTTTAGAAAAAGAAGAGGACGAATGGACTGCGCCTCTCCAGAAACTGCAAGTTTGTTACAACATCAATGCTAATGAGGACGATAATCCAAGAAAGGTGAACATCACAAAATCAGAAAGCCAAAGAGATGTGGAAGGACCAGGAGTTGAGCTACCATTCATTTGACAAGAAATCAAGATTAAGAAATTCAACATTGGAACAGAGAAGACACCGAAGCTTGCAAATGTTGGAGATTACTGGGATGCTGCCACTATTGAAAAAATCACAAAGTTACTGCACGAACCAAGTTCACTGACATGAAGTGAATTAAAGGGCCTATGGGAGAGATCAGGAACCCTTTGAAACTAGATGCAATACCATTCAAACAGAGACCCTACAGATTGAACCCTAAATATAAGGAGAAAGTGAAGATTGAGCTCGACAGAATGTCGGAAGGAGGGATTATAGAACCAGTGGAAGAACCATAATGGATTAGCCCTATGGTGGTGAAAGACAAGAAGATATGAGAGATCAGGATCTACATAGATCTCAAGAATATGAATGATGCATGTTTGCATGACCCCTTCCCTACGCCATTCATTGACGAAGTGTTAGACAATGTGGGAGGCCAGGAAGTATATTCTTTTATAGATGGATTTTAAGGATAACATCAGATCTAGATTGCCAAGGAAGATCGCTATAAGACCACATTTGCAATGTAATGGGGGTCCTATCAGTATATAGTTATGCCATTCAGATTGAAGAATCCCCCAACCATCTTTTCCAGGGTGGTGGTCGAAGCATTCAAGGAGTTTTTGCATAAATTTCTAGAAGCATATTTTGATGATTGGACTATTTTTAGTTTATTGAAAAATCATATTGAATGTCTAAGGATGATGCTGGATAAATGCAGGCAGTGTCAAATTGCCTTGAATCTAAAGAAATGCATCTTCTTCTCATGATTTGGAGTGTTGTTAGGTCATATTGTATGCAAGCAGGGATTGCTGGTAGACCCATCTAAAATTGCCATTATAGTTGATCTACCCCCTCCTACTTTAGTCAAACAGTTGCACACTGCGCTAGGACATACTGGATATTATAGGAAGTTCATTAAGGGATATGCCCAGATTAAAATACCCTTGGAGAAGATTCTGAAGAAATACTGTCAATTTCACTAAACAGAAGAATGTTAGTAGAGCTTCGACACACTAAAACATAAAATGGTTATTGCGCCTATTCTGGTTTTCCCAAATTAGAGAAAGGAGTTTCATGTGCATGTCGATGCTTCTTCTATTTATTTAGGATTTGTGTTAGCACAACCTGGCGAAGGAGATATTGACCATCCGTTAGATTTTTCTAGCTGGAATTTATCAACAACAGAGATCAACTACACCACTATCGAGAGAGAAGGGCTATCCATGGTGTATGCATTGTAGAAATTTCACCATTACTTGTTGGGAGGCCACTTTAAAATGTTTACTGGTCACTCTGCACTGAAATACCTAGTGAACAAGCCAGTGTTGGGGGGAAGAATATGCATATGGCTTCTGCTATTTCAAGAATATGACTTTGAGATCATAGTAAAGCTAGGAAGAATGAACAAAGGTCCTGACCACTTGACCAGGTTGGAACATGGAGAAGAGCCCGCTAGTTTTGAGGATACATTGCAAGATGCACAGTTACTAGCCATTAGAAATATTAATGACCACTTTGCAAACATAGTTCAGTTCCTGTCAACAGGAATGACACCTAGCCATTATACAATTCCACAGAACAAACAACTAGTAGTACGCACTGCAGACTTTTCACTTATAGATGGACAACTATAAAAAATGGGACCTAATAAGATATTTAGAAGATGCATTATGGAGGCAGAACGACTGTTGATCCTCATATAAGCTCATGAAGGCATCGCAAGAGGACACTATGCAGGAAAAGAAACTATGCAGAAGGTCCTTAGAGATGGCCTTTGGTGGCCTACCTTACACAGAGATGCTAAAGACTATTAAAGATCATGTGATGTATGCCAAATAGTTGGGAAACCATCTAGAAGAGATGAAATGCCATTAGCACCATAGTTGACCCTACAAGAATTTGAAAAATGGGTCATTGACTTCATGGGACCTATAAACCCACCAGGAAAGCACACAGGAGCAAGATACATAATCATTGCGACAGAGTACTTGACTAGATGGGTTGAAGCAAGAGCAGTCAAGGAATGTAGTGCAACTATAGTTGTGTGCTTCATATTTGATGACATCATAACCAGGTGAACAGGGATGACTGGGATCTAAGAGTACCCACAGTACTGTGGGCCTATAGAACCACTTGCAAGAAGCTAGCAATGTATGCCCCTTTTAAGTTAGTATATGGTCTCGAAGCCATTGTGCCAATGGAATATTTGGTACCAAGCCTAAGAATTGTTGCCTTTACAAATATGGATGACGTTGGCGCCGTTCAAGAGAGGGTTTCACAGTTGGTTGAACTGGAGGAAGACAAATTTGTTGCAGGATTTCATCAGTAGGTATAAAAGGAAAGAGAAAAGTCATATCATGACAGGCACATCAAGAAGAAGGCATTTAGACAAAGTGATATAGTACTAGTATATGACAGTAAGTTCATCAAACATCCTGGGAAGTTCATAAGGCATTGGCTTGGACCATATGAGATTTCCTATGTTATAGAATTAGGAGTTGCACAGTTGAAGACTTTAAAGGGAGAATGGAAGGAAGGATTAGTGAATGGGAGTCGGTTGAAGTTGTACTATGACAACCAGCTGCCTCAAAACTCTAAGTAAAAGCATAAGGAAAAGGGTCTAGGTACCAGGTGCAGTTGAAACTGGGTACCAGAAACAAAAAAGACATTCTTCACAGGGAAGGAGAGGAGGCATAGAGAAGAAAGAAAAGGCTGCATTGCACAGTCTGAAGTCGAAGTAAAATAGAGAGGTCAAATATCAAGTGCCTCAAGACGAGTCACAGGTGAGTGTGGGGAGACTATTGGCCCTTGGGTATGGAAGTTGGAGAATATCAAGGAAGAAAAGGAAAAATGTGAACTTCGTAGAAGACACAGTAACTGTTACTAGGTAGAAGTGAGAAAAAGAGCAGAAAAGACGAAGCAAAGTCCAAGAAAGAAAGTTGTTGGACAAGGATATCGAGGATGATAGACCAACAAGTAAGATGGATCATGGAAAACTCAACAAGCAGGAAAAAGCCATTGTTAGATGCTTTGGAGCACCGCGCGAGAAGGAAGGAAAGACAGGCTGGCGAAGCCCTGAAAACGCAAGTCAAGTTGACCTAGGGTTTTAGACACCTAGAGTTTTGGTATCTAGGGTTTTGACACTTAGGTCTTGGCCTAAGGAAGTCGGTGATATATTGTATTGTATAAATATAGGTATAAAGGGCCTGGGTTGGGTTGGTGATATCATTGTTGTTGTTGTTGGTAGTATCGTGTTGTGTGAGAGAGAAGTGGTAATCGTGAGAGCCTTCTGGTATTGTAAGATCTTCATATGGGTGCAAAGATCAGTCTTGCAGTTGGGTGTGCAAGAAGGGAGAAAGAGAGAAGAAGAGAGAATATTTGTTATCTAAGAGTGCAGATCATAATTGTATGCGTTCATCTTAATATATCATAAAGCATAGTTCTGTGGATGTATCCCTAGAGAGAGGGTGAACCATGCATTTCTTGTGTTGTGTGTGATTGATGCTCTGTTATTTTTCATTTGATATGTTTCTATGATGATAATATGTTAGATCAAATAGATATATATGGTGCAGTAGATCCTAGTAAGGTAAAGAACACTAGATTGTTGATCACTTCGAACCCACTTTACATTCCTTTTGGTTGTAGACATCTCTATCCTGCAACCCCCACATAGTTTCTTTGGGTGAGACTACATATTCCTTGCAGGTGTTGCCAAAAGGGCCAGTAGCTAGGGCTTGTTGGTGCGCTCTTGGAGCTGAACCCTGGGTCTGCCCCTATGCCAACAAAAGGAGAAGGAAAATTCTATATGGACTGAGTGTACTAATGAGGACGAAGTAAAACTCCATGTTATCCCACACAACTTGGAATTAGACTATCTTGACTCTTTGAAGCATTTGGTGCAACAAATTATCTATTTAAACCTTCAAATGCAACAATAGAATAGTCAAATGAAGGAAGAAAATACAAAGATGTGGGAAGAAAATAGACAAATATAGGAATAAAACCAACAATTGCAAGGGGAGAATAAGCATCTTAAGGTAGACTAGATAAAAATTGCATTGAAATAAGAGTATCAAGGATTGAAATAGATCTGATAGAACTTGGAAATATCCATGGTTCAAACATCAACTTTGAATACGGTTTTTAGTAACTAGTTGACATTATTTTCCATGGTTTATGGTAAAGTAAAAGTGAAAAAAAAAATTATTACAAAATATGAAATATAGAAGGGATGTAATTACCGACTCTTATGCACAAAAGGCATTGTTAGTATAGATTGAAGAAAAAATAAATTCGAAGTGTAGCTGGTCCAGTAGGAGTGACAGTGGTTCAGGGAAAGAAAGAAGGAACAATTGGAAGTTGAGAATGCTACATATCACATGAACCAATTAATAAAGAAAGTGCATATTATGGAATAAAAATTTAATATATACTTGATAGAAGTATAGAATACTCCATTAATAGATAAAATTATCTACTTGACCCAAATGAATTCACTCTGGGTGCAAGAATAGTAAACAACTAACTAACAACATACTTTTCAACAATATTTGTAAACATTAGCACCTCATATCCATTAAACTTCCTTCAATCAACTACATCACCAACCACTACCTTGAACACATCCCACACTAGCTTCTCCTTGAATTCCACACTTAAATGTTTTTATTCTAAGTGCATCTAAGTTGAATTTTCCATCTCCAAGACTATCCACACAAGCAACAAAAGTTCATGGGATCAAACTGGTTAGAAGGGCATCGAAAAGCTGTGTTGATGTTTTTGGTAGTAGTGGGAGGTATTCACCTCCAGGATTTTTTTTTATTAGAGATGAATATGCCAAGAAGTCATAGGATAACCATTGAATGGATCAAACAATCCTCAGAAGAAATTATAAGATCCCAAAATAGAAGTCGTTCCCATAGGAAAAAGATAGTGAAAATATATTTTCCAGGAAGAAAGATCGGCCCTACTGGAAAAGACACTTGCCTGGTCCAGTATAAATAAAGGTGATGCATTATGCATTTGGAAATTTTACTCACTCACCCATAGCACAAGTCTAATGGAGAGATACAAAATGAAATGAAGAACGGTGCCAGTTGGCTAGGGTTTCCTCATAACCCTCTCTAGGGTTTCCCTCTTTGTCTTGGTCGTGCATTGGTGGAGGCCAATTATTATAGCACTCTGGATAGGGCTTGATGCAATTTCAATGTTGGGTTATCTCTTGTGGAGATACGTATTCTTGTTTGTTCATTTTATCTAGTGGATAGAGATGGTTCTTGGTTATATTGTATTGGCAAGGATATTCTCTCTAAGAAAAATTTGTTGGGTTTTTATCCCTTGAGAAGAAGGGTTTTATAGGATAAATATTTGTATCTTCTTGTGCTTGTTTATCTATTTCTTATATATTTAAGTATATGGTTATTGAATGCTAAAAGAAGATAAAAATGATATGGTAAATCTAATTTTAACAAAACTAATGATGATTCAACATGGTTTCAGAGCAGGTTACCTTTAGAACAGTGTAAATCACTGGAAGGAAGATCATGAGTTTTACCACCTTGCTGCAATTTTTCACTGCTCAAAACTTAAACCTTGTCAATCTCGTTGAGAAACCTATTGGAGGACATTGTAGTTGTAGTGCTAGTTGCAGTTGAAATCCCATTTGTAGTTGCAGTTGCAGTGTTAGTTGCTTCGTGTGAGTTACAGTTTCAGTTTCAGTGCTAGTTGCAGTTGCAGTGCCAGTTGTAGTTACAGGGCCAGTTACAATTGTATTTCTAGTTGTTTCATTCCAATTATAGTTACATTTGTAGTTCCATTTGTAGTTCCATTTGCATTTGTAGTTGCAGTTGAAGTTACAGTGCTAGTGGTAGTTGCAGTTGCCAGTTGCGCAAGCCTTCAGATTAGAAGACAAGTTGTATGGTGCTAGAAATTCCACAGCTACGCACTTGTATATAAGTTATATCATGAGGGTTTTTCCAGGGGATGTACTAGGGACCTTTGTCTAAACAACAATATGGAGATCCAAAGGGATATCGTATCTGGTACATTTAGAGAAATGATGCACCCTCCCTAGAAGTGAAGACTCCAGGTTTGATTGTTTTGATACGCCTTTAGCTGTTATGGAATTATTGTGATCTTATGTTTAATTTTGATCTATTGAAGTTATGATGATTATGAGATGCACTTGTTTGCAATCTAAATTGATATTCTCTAGGAGATATTCTTGGTTGTTGATTTTGTTCCAGGCAGGTTATCTTGTTAAATTCCATGGAGGTGTCCATCGAGATGTTGTTTCTCTCGTTTCTTGTTCCAAGAAGGTTACCACGAAGGCAGGTCACCATTGATATCTCTGAGAGGGATTTATAGTGACGGTTGAAAAAGAAAACATATTATATAGTATCTAGTTTGAGACATAAAGCAGTCTGACTAGACAAGAAATTTGTACAGATTCACAGTTTGACTAGTTCAAGACATGATGCATGATTCTATCAGTCCGAGTGAGTTATGGCATAAGAGAATTTATCATTTTCATTATAGAGATATTCCCTCTATAGGGAAGATAGTGATGGGTCTTATAGAGCTATGTGTTGAGCATGATGGAATTTGCAGAGGTTGTGTTGATGGAAAGAATGCCAAGGGATCTTTTCTGAGTAGTGATAATAGATCGAAGGCAATATTGGACTTGGTGAATTCAGATTTGTGTGGGCCTATGATAGTTTCTTCTTTGAGTGGATACTTATACTATGTGATATTAAAACTTATATTTTGAAGAATATGACTCCCAAGTAAGCCTTCACTAGACTGAATCCCGAGGTTGGACACTTCAGGATATTTGGGTGTCATGTTTGCATTCATGTACCCAAGGAGAAAAGGATGAAATTAGACCCTTCATGCAAGAAGGGTACACTTGTTGGGTACAATGAGTCTTTGAATCCATATCGAATCTACATCCTAGGTCAGGGACAGATTGAGGTGAGAAGGGATGTGTCCTTTGAGGAGGAGGTAGCCTTTAAGAGATCCAGAGGGAGCTAGTTGAGCCCATTGAAATAGTTGATCTAGTTGATCTAATAGATCATGTTGATGTTCCTAGATATATTACAGTAGGTTGGAAAAGGTCTACATGGGATTGTCAGAATTTTCCGGAGGAAGAGAGACATGAAGCTCCTCATGGTACTTTCAGAGAGAGGAAGAGACCTCAGATATTCTCTAGCTATGTTGCAGCGATGAGACACATCATTGATTTTGAGCCTTCTTGTTATGAGGAGGAATATAGTCAACATGTATAGAGAGATGCCATGATGGAGGAGTATCATTCCATCATGAAGAATGATGTGTGGGATATTGTCCTGAGACCTGAAGGGAAGTATGTGGTGAATTCCAAGTGGATCTATAATATCAAACATGCAACTGATGAGAGCATTGAGAAGAACAAAGAAATATTTTTGGTTAGAGGATTCTCTTAGTTAGAGGGAATAGACTATGAGGAAACATTTGATCTTGTTGCTTGGTACACCTCCATTTAGACAATCATTTCCCTTGCTCCAACCATGGGTTGGAGACTACAATAGATTGATGTGAATACAACCTTCCTCAATGGAGATATTGAGGATGAGTTGTACATCAATAATCCATATGGTTTTGTGATTCATTTGAAGGAGTCCCATCTTTGTAGGTTGAAGAAGTTCCTGTATGGACTCTATTAGCACTCTGTAAATTTGTTCAGTTGATAAACAAAAGACAGAGGTAACCTACAAACCAACTTTAGAGTTCGGTACTAGCATGCTTAGCTCAAAGAAGGCTCTCTCGTGTCACTTGATGTTTCTTTGCCAATCAATGGCTAGGTTTAGTTTGTTTTTGGGTTTTTTTATAAATTTTTTGGCAAGGAAGGGGAGGGACACTTAGGTCTATGGAGTCAAATTTATGAAAATGAATGAAAACACTGACTAGGTAGTAGAACTCTCCAGAGGATAAAGGATAAATGAGGCAATGAATCTGAGTTATAAATTGAATTTTTCAAAGTGTAAGAAGAAAAAAAAAACAAGTAACTGCATCAGAGAATTTATGAAATGAATTATGAATTAGTTATGAAGAACTTAACACAGTTTAAATTGCTTAAGCCAAGAGCATCACAAAATGAATTATGGCTTTTAAACTATCCAATTTAAATAGAAGACAGTGTAAATGGAATTAAAGAACCCAGGAAATAAATACAACGAGAGAAAACAAAACTCATATCACCACCATTAGAATCTTTTCATAGAGACTTTAAAATCTTCTTCATATGTATTCAATTCAACTCCAGAAAATTACAATTTAGTTCAAAACAACTAAGGAGGTGCCCTTGCACTTTTACCAACATTAATACATTTGGAACTTCTAATATTTATACAATTCAAGTTACTTCAATTAGAAACCGATTACAATAGCTCATCTAAAACGTTTCATCTTCTAAGATTGACTACAATGATTAAATTTGACATTTTCGGTATGGGAACCAATTACAATGATTAATCAAAAATGTTTCATGGACCAATGACCGATTCCTCTAAGACTTCATCCTCTACCTTTTCCATTTGTCATGTTTTTCTCCTCTGTCGGATCTACCATTTTGGTGACACTTGTGCATTATCTGCTGGTTCCTGGAAAAATTCACTTTGTTCTACCCAGCTATACTATCTCCTTCAAAAGGAATATTGTAGTCCATCATTTATTTAATTAGGATCTCTAGGTCAATGCAAGAGGCACACATCATAATTGGCTATCCAATCTTTACTGTCTTGAATTGATTAAAGATCTCAAAATCTGTGATCAAATATTCCACCAAGGTTTCTCCTTTCAAGTTCTCCTCCAGGATTTCAAGCTTGCAATGATCTATTCTGCATTGGGTGAGGCGAGAGTTGTATTCCTCCTGATCATACAATTTTCCTTTTCCATCCCAAAATGGTGGGAGACCTTTCATGAACAACTCTTTGAACATATATTTGAATTCCTGTATACTTTGTTCCATCTGTATGGCCTTGGTTTGGAATGATTTCAGCAGGTTATGCTTGCCAATGACCCTCCTGGCCTAGATGATCAATGCAGTCCTATATTTGACCCCAATGGTTTGAAGTTCTACGGTGGGGATGGAATTTAGCAGGCTTATGGAATTTTGAGCCCATTTTGATGGTTTCTTTCCTAGGGTCTCATTTACAATAGTGCACTTGCTTCTGGTTGTGATGGCCATGCTATCTTTGTCATTGATGAAGTTCAAATACACCCTAAACTTGGCAACTTAAACAACAATAGGATCCCAGATGATGTGTTTGGATCCCTGCAATAGTCCTTTGCCTCTCAACCTTATTTTCATCTTTTCTACTCTTTCCCGCAAAGCTTGATTCTCCTTTTGGAAATGAACCACCCTCTCATCTTTTGTTTTCATTTCTTTCTTTAATTTCTCTATATCTCCCTTTAGACCTTTGATTTCTCCCACCTTCAGTCTAAATTGGGACATAGCATAGACAAGTCCTTCAGGGCTTGGCCCAGCTTCTGTAGTAGAAGGTACAACAACATACATGTTTGGTACTTCTGTCTGTCCTTGTGACCAATTTACTTTTTCTTGTTCCAGTTGTAATACCTTGGCCCTATAATTCAATTCCTCTTGTCAAAATGACTCCTTCTCTTGTTCTAGAGCAACCAGTTCTGTTTTTTGTGGATTCTCTATGGAAACAACTTTTAGTTTCTTCTTTAAGATTTGAATCAGTTTGTCTTTTTCTTCTACAGAGGATTTCACTCCCTGAGGGCCTTCAGATTCTAGCCTCTTGACCTGAGTTTGCCAATCTCTGTTGGATGCTTTTTCTTGCCTCAATTGTCCTTCAAAATTAATTGCATAAGTTGACATATTTGAATTCTTCAAGCTTAGACCCAAGTAATATGAATACAACATGCCACTGGTATTCCTTTAGAATTTCACTTTTTTCTGGAGCATTGATGTTTTCATATTTTAACTTGATCTCAAATACTTTATCCTCATCTACAACTACTATATTGAATGTCTTCTTCTCTACATATCTCTCTATGAATAGAGAAGACTTATGATGAGATATCTTTTCTACTTCATGTATTAACTCCCTCATTTCATTCATAGCCAAGTTTCCTTTCTTAGCATATTGCTTTGCCAAATATTCTTTAGATTTATAGGATTCTCCAGATGCCTTATCAAAGATGTTCTTTTTGTTGTTGAAGGTTCTTGACCTACTTTCACTTTGGATATTTCTTCCTTTCCCAACTTCTACATTGTTGGTGCGACTCTCCACCATATCAATGTTTACTTGCTCCTTAGGATCTTGCTCCTCTAGATCCACTATCTTTGGGGATTGTGTGATCTTCATCTTTTTAGGGGTAGTTTGCTAACTACTAGTGCCCGAGGCCTCTAAACTGCTTATTTTTCTATAAAGACTCACCTTGGGGACTTTAACTATCAATTTCAGAGGGGTTTGTTGTGTTTGAGTCTGTTTCATGGTTTCCTACATTTTTTGTGTTTGAGATGGTTGCAAGATTGCTTCCATATCAACACAGATATCGATATTTTCCAATTTGTTGAAACCTTCAACATGCTCATGCTCATAGGGGGCTTGTTTGTTCATCAGTCTTCTCTTGGATATGATCTGATATGGACCATATATTCTTCCCTGTAGTTGTGCAAATACAAACTCCTTGAGCTTTGCTTGGACCTGAGATAAGCATGATCTTGTCTTCACAATGAAGGGTCCAATGATGAAAGGGAATTTGAGGTTGGATGCCTTGTGTAGTTTCAGGAAGTGTTCTGCCTCTAATATAACTCTTTTCCTGATGAACTCTAGCGAAAAGACTTTGGGTGACAGAAATATAGGTAGACGATAGTGGGATTCATGACAACCATAAACCCATATCATTGTTGAATGCATGAATAACACCCAGTCCCCCACTCTTTTTTCTATATTTGGCTATAAATAACTCCTCGTGTCATCTAGGACTCTTTGCAGGCTGGTGTTGAAAATCAAGCTGTATACCTTGGACATGACCTTGTTGATAAAAATGAGCATTGTGATTCTTTTACATTCAGTTGATATGAATGTTTTTGTAGGGAAATCTCTCTTGTTTTTCTCCAGGAAAATCTTTAGCAAGTATGTGTAATATCTGAAATGTCTTAGTGATCGAAAATTCACTAGTTGCTTGTGGATATTATCAGCTATGAATTTATCGAAGCTGATGAAAACTGGTTAAATGGACTATGACTGGAGAAATGCCAACAAAAAACCTAACATGACCTCGAACACATACATGTCATTATCTAGACCTAAAATCTGAATCAATATGGAACAGACCCATTGGACTTCAGTAACCATGATATTTACACTCATTGGCAGGGACAGACTTTCAGAAATATGTTATGGTTTGACAATTGTTTGAAAAAATAGGTCTTTGATTTCTGAGGGACATTCCTTGTAAACCATGATTATCTTTTCTTCTTCAAAGGGTTTAGACACTACAGAGAGGGACTCTGTTATGGCAAGGGCATTACAGATTGACAAAATCTCTACCCTACACAGGACCTCAAACTCTTGTTTATTTAAGACAACTTTCTCTTCCTGTGAATACTTATTTCCGCACCAACCTATGAATTCAGGGAAGGGGATTGCAACCTCGACAACATAAGGGAATATAGTGGCATGGACTGGTTCAATGAAGGGTATCTGTTTCCCTACATTGTCACACAGGTTAGCTATGGACATGGAGATGGGAGAAATGGTGATTTCAATGTCGAACAAATCCGAATCTCTGTCAATTAGGACTTCTTCATTTGACATGGAGTCTTTCTCTACTACTGAAAAAATGATAGGGTCCATGGTCATTATGGAAAATACCTGTAAATGAGCAGAAAAGGTGTGTGTTTGGTGAGCTGTTGAGCTTCAATTTGAATGGAGTGGTCACACCAAATTTCAATGTTCCAGTTATTTGAAAAATAATAAAATAACAATGAGTTCCCCCTTTATATACTTTTTCGATTTTGAGGGCGAGGGGAAGTGGTTTGGGGAAACCCGCTTATCACCCCGAAATGCACCCAGTGGCGCCACATGGTCCAGACCTAAAACCATGGTTTACTTTCTGCCCACCTTCGGGAATTATCCTCCATGCCATTTCTCCCCCCGAAATGATCCTTGTCCATTGATCTGTAGCACCCACTATTTGCAACATGTCAGGTCCCATGAACTCTGCACTACCTCAAAATTTAGCTTTCTCTCGCTATATTTAGCCTTCTCCCACTAGATTTGGCCCTGTCCTCCAATTTATCATGCCTCTACATTAGTTTATCTCCTCGCTAAGTTTTAAAAACCAGATCTCCCACTGAAATTTGTTATGGTGATAAAATGGGCTCCAACTAGGGATGTTACCCTCCCTGCAAGGTAGCAAAGAATGACAGATTGACTGCCTACCCATTGGGCTATGATTTATTCTTGCAACTAAATTTACCAACCTGTTATCACTCCAAGAGTCACTCCCAGACTACAAATGAGAGTAAGCTTGGTAACATAGAAATGTAAATGGATTAAAATAGTTTGAATGGGTGGATCAACAAGAGAAGAATAAAAAGGAGGGCATCAGACTGTTGCAAATACATTCCATTGGGCATGGATTCATAACATCCTACAGATCAAAGGCAATCAAGTTTCCTACCAGAAAAAAAGGCTTATGCAAAGATGGATAGAAGAATAGAATGTAAACAAAGAGAAGAATAACCATATAACAAATATCCTTTCTGTAATATATATTAAAGAGTGCTTGAACAACAATCTGTGATTAACAAGCAATTACCACAAATCCGTTGCAGCTTAGGAATTCATTAACCAAAGGCAACTTTTGATCTTCAAAATATATAAATATTACTCAAGAAAGATGAAAAGATAAAATTATAACAAAGAACACAAAGTATGATAAGAAACTCTCATGAATATCTAGTGGAAGAAATGCTAATTACAACAGGCCCTCAGGCTTACAATTGAGCAAATGAATTGTTCCTCTAGCTCTCTCCTCTCTTGGATCATGAATCCAACCCCTTCTCCTCAAGAGATCTCCTTACTTAAATATAAAATAACATCTAAATAACCTTAGGAGGTCGAATCCCATCTCCTCCATTGGATTCTAATCCTTGGATATAGGTGGCAACAATCAAAGAGACAAAAATCCAACAAACTGCTAATTTTCAGGAATTTGTTGGAAGTCATTAATAAATTGTTTCCACCTCATGCATGAGGGATTTGATGGAGATAAATATTAGGTGTAGGTGTCCCTTGAAATCTAACTGATCCTTGACAATCCATTTGAATCCTCCTTGATAGGTGGAAACCTCCCAACAAGGTGAATATCAAAACTATGACCGCTACAGGAAATTAGGCAGTGTCGTTGTAAAACAGATGGTAGCACCAATTATATGTCTAATATCTCTCAAAATATACCACATTTTGAAAAATGGAGAGAGTTTTTTAATTATTTGGAATGTTATGAACAAAAACCTCCTCCATTTTTCAAAAATACCTTCTCAATTGTTCATAATCCAAGTTTCAAGTTGGTGACTAAAAACTGGTAAAATAACTCTACACAATTCGTTTTCTACCAGAATTTAGGTAGCACTCGCTTGTGTGTTTGCATGCAATTTGGTAGTGCAAATTCATGGGTGATTTTGATTCTTGGGACCTTGTGATAGTGTTTTCAATGATTTTTTTTGACACTTGGCACCTTAACCAATCTTGTGCTAACACAACCTTTATTAGAAAACTCAAAATCTACTCAGCATAACTTAGGGCCTTCACCTCGGGCTTCAGTTTTGCTAATTTAGTTTCAACTGCTTCAACTGAAAAAACAAAATGATTATATACAATGAATGGAAAGAGTGATGGTTATTTTAAATGATATAATGTTTTAGGAACCTTCCATTCACATATTATTCAAGTGGCATCTTCTTCTGCATCCTTCTCCTGTAACAACCTCATCACTGAAAACCCTAATGTAGTAGGAAAAATTTCTTCTGTACCATAAACAATCTAGAAAGCCGAAGTGGAAATATATATTTTTTGGTGTGATCCTGTCAGCCCATAGTGAATGGATGATGTTTTTGTGGCAATCTTTCTTGTTATCTTGCAACAACTTTTTGATGATTCTGGTTAAGCTCTTGTTGGATGACTCAGCCAAACCATTACCTTGAGGGTAATAATATGTGGAGTGGCCAAGAGTTATATTGTATTCCCTACAAAATTTCTCCATATTTTTATACTTAAATGTTGTTTCATTCTCTGTAATGATTTTGATTGGACACCCAAAACTAGAAAGAATATTGTCTTCCAAAAACTGGATGATAACAACATCTGTGGCCTATCTGGTGGGAACTGCCTCAATTCACGTAGTGAAGTAATATGTGGTTTTTAGAATCCACTTGTGTTGAGATGAGGACTGTGGATGAATATCTTCTATGAAATCAAGGCCCCATTGTCTGAAAGGTTCTTCAACATAGATGGGCTTCAAGGGCAAAGGCTACAATTTTCTTTTCCCATAAAAAAATTGGCACTCATGACATTTTGAAACTTCTTTGTAGACATTAGAAAAAATGCTAGGCCAATAGAACCCAACCCTCAATATCTTGTGCATAGTAGTTTTCCAATAATGGTATCCTCCACAGTCACCCTTATGGAATTCTCTGATGGTCCTCTCTACCTCTTCTTCCAACAAACAGCTCAACAAGATTTCCCCTGGATCCTTCCAATATAGAGCTTGATTTACAATACAAAACTCTTTTGCTTTTAGTTTTAATAACCTAACCTTGGTTTTACTTAATTCAGAAGGAGCCTGGAAATTTTTCAACACATAAATGATATCTGCATACCATGGGGATT
>ML786195.1:398495-443440 GCA_009831015.1 Picea engelmannii | reverse complement strand
TAACAACATACTTTTCAACAATATTTGTAAACATTAGCACCTCATATCCATTAAACTTCCTTCAATCAACTACATCACCAACCACTACCTTGAACACATCCCACACTAGCTTCTCCTTGAATTCCACACTTAAATGTTTTTATTCTAAGTGCATCTAAGTTGAATTTTCCATCTCCAAGACTATCCACACAAGCAACAAAAGTTCATGGGATCAAACTGGTTAGAAGGGCATCGAAAAGCTGTGTTGATGTTTTTGGTAGTAGTGGGAGGTATTCACCTCCAGGATTTTTTTTTATTAGAGATGAATATGCCAAGAAGTCATAGGATAACCATTGAATGGATCAAACAATCCTCAGAAGAAATTATAAGATCCCAAAATAGAAGTCGTTCCCATAGGAAAAAGATAGTGAAAATATATTTTCCAGGAAGAAAGATCGGCCCTACTGGAAAAGACACTTGCCTGGTCCAGTATAAATAAAGGTGATGCATTATGCATTTGGAAATTTTACTCACTCACCCATAGCACAAGTCTAATGGAGAGATACAAAATGAAATGAAGAACGGTGCCAGTTGGCTAGGGTTTCCTCATAACCCTCTCTAGGGTTTCCCTCTTTGTCTTGGTCGTGCATTGGTGGAGGCCAATTATTATAGCACTCTGGATAGGGCTTGATGCAATTTCAATGTTGGGTTATCTCTTGTGGAGATACGTATTCTTGTTTGTTCATTTTATCTAGTGGATAGAGATGGTTCTTGGTTATATTGTATTGGCAAGGATATTCTCTCTAAGAAAAATTTGTTGGGTTTTTATCCCTTGAGAAGAAGGGTTTTATAGGATAAATATTTGTATCTTCTTGTGCTTGTTTATCTATTTCTTATATATTTAAGTATATGGTTATTGAATGCTAAAAGAAGATAAAAATGATATGGTAAATCTAATTTTAACAAAACTAATGATGATTCAACATGGTTTCAGAGCAGGTTACCTTTAGAACAGTGTAAATCACTGGAAGGAAGATCATGAGTTTTACCACCTTGCTGCAATTTTTCACTGCTCAAAACTTAAACCTTGTCAATCTCGTTGAGAAACCTATTGGAGGACATTGTAGTTGTAGTGCTAGTTGCAGTTGAAATCCCATTTGTAGTTGCAGTTGCAGTGTTAGTTGCTTCGTGTGAGTTACAGTTTCAGTTTCAGTGCTAGTTGCAGTTGCAGTGCCAGTTGTAGTTACAGGGCCAGTTACAATTGTATTTCTAGTTGTTTCATTCCAATTATAGTTACATTTGTAGTTCCATTTGTAGTTCCATTTGCATTTGTAGTTGCAGTTGAAGTTACAGTGCTAGTGGTAGTTGCAGTTGCCAGTTGCGCAAGCCTTCAGATTAGAAGACAAGTTGTATGGTGCTAGAAATTCCACAGCTACGCACTTGTATATAAGTTATATCATGAGGGTTTTTCCAGGGGATGTACTAGGGACCTTTGTCTAAACAACAATATGGAGATCCAAAGGGATATCGTATCTGGTACATTTAGAGAAATGATGCACCCTCCCTAGAAGTGAAGACTCCAGGTTTGATTGTTTTGATACGCCTTTAGCTGTTATGGAATTATTGTGATCTTATGTTTAATTTTGATCTATTGAAGTTATGATGATTATGAGATGCACTTGTTTGCAATCTAAATTGATATTCTCTAGGAGATATTCTTGGTTGTTGATTTTGTTCCAGGCAGGTTATCTTGTTAAATTCCATGGAGGTGTCCATCGAGATGTTGTTTCTCTCGTTTCTTGTTCCAAGAAGGTTACCACGAAGGCAGGTCACCATTGATATCTCTGAGAGGGATTTATAGTGACGGTTGAAAAAGAAAACATATTATATAGTATCTAGTTTGAGACATAAAGCAGTCTGACTAGACAAGAAATTTGTACAGATTCACAGTTTGACTAGTTCAAGACATGATGCATGATTCTATCAGTCCGAGTGAGTTATGGCATAAGAGAATTTATCATTTTCATTATAGAGATATTCCCTCTATAGGGAAGATAGTGATGGGTCTTATAGAGCTATGTGTTGAGCATGATGGAATTTGCAGAGGTTGTGTTGATGGAAAGAATGCCAAGGGATCTTTTCTGAGTAGTGATAATAGATCGAAGGCAATATTGGACTTGGTGAATTCAGATTTGTGTGGGCCTATGATAGTTTCTTCTTTGAGTGGATACTTATACTATGTGATATTAAAACTTATATTTTGAAGAATATGACTCCCAAGTAAGCCTTCACTAGACTGAATCCCGAGGTTGGACACTTCAGGATATTTGGGTGTCATGTTTGCATTCATGTACCCAAGGAGAAAAGGATGAAATTAGACCCTTCATGCAAGAAGGGTACACTTGTTGGGTACAATGAGTCTTTGAATCCATATCGAATCTACATCCTAGGTCAGGGACAGATTGAGGTGAGAAGGGATGTGTCCTTTGAGGAGGAGGTAGCCTTTAAGAGATCCAGAGGGAGCTAGTTGAGCCCATTGAAATAGTTGATCTAGTTGATCTAATAGATCATGTTGATGTTCCTAGATATATTACAGTAGGTTGGAAAAGGTCTACATGGGATTGTCAGAATTTTCCGGAGGAAGAGAGACATGAAGCTCCTCATGGTACTTTCAGAGAGAGGAAGAGACCTCAGATATTCTCTAGCTATGTTGCAGCGATGAGACACATCATTGATTTTGAGCCTTCTTGTTATGAGGAGGAATATAGTCAACATGTATAGAGAGATGCCATGATGGAGGAGTATCATTCCATCATGAAGAATGATGTGTGGGATATTGTCCTGAGACCTGAAGGGAAGTATGTGGTGAATTCCAAGTGGATCTATAATATCAAACATGCAACTGATGAGAGCATTGAGAAGAACAAAGAAATATTTTTGGTTAGAGGATTCTCTTAGTTAGAGGGAATAGACTATGAGGAAACATTTGATCTTGTTGCTTGGTACACCTCCATTTAGACAATCATTTCCCTTGCTCCAACCATGGGTTGGAGACTACAATAGATTGATGTGAATACAACCTTCCTCAATGGAGATATTGAGGATGAGTTGTACATCAATAATCCATATGGTTTTGTGATTCATTTGAAGGAGTCCCATCTTTGTAGGTTGAAGAAGTTCCTGTATGGACTCTATTAGCACTCTGTAAATTTGTTCAGTTGATAAACAAAAGACAGAGGTAACCTACAAACCAACTTTAGAGTTCGGTACTAGCATGCTTAGCTCAAAGAAGGCTCTCTCGTGTCACTTGATGTTTCTTTGCCAATCAATGGCTAGGTTTAGTTTGTTTTTGGGTTTTTTTATAAATTTTTTGGCAAGGAAGGGGAGGGACACTTAGGTCTATGGAGTCAAATTTATGAAAATGAATGAAAACACTGACTAGGTAGTAGAACTCTCCAGAGGATAAAGGATAAATGAGGCAATGAATCTGAGTTATAAATTGAATTTTTCAAAGTGTAAGAAGAAAAAAAAAACAAGTAACTGCATCAGAGAATTTATGAAATGAATTATGAATTAGTTATGAAGAACTTAACACAGTTTAAATTGCTTAAGCCAAGAGCATCACAAAATGAATTATGGCTTTTAAACTATCCAATTTAAATAGAAGACAGTGTAAATGGAATTAAAGAACCCAGGAAATAAATACAACGAGAGAAAACAAAACTCATATCACCACCATTAGAATCTTTTCATAGAGACTTTAAAATCTTCTTCATATGTATTCAATTCAACTCCAGAAAATTACAATTTAGTTCAAAACAACTAAGGAGGTGCCCTTGCACTTTTACCAACATTAATACATTTGGAACTTCTAATATTTATACAATTCAAGTTACTTCAATTAGAAACCGATTACAATAGCTCATCTAAAACGTTTCATCTTCTAAGATTGACTACAATGATTAAATTTGACATTTTCGGTATGGGAACCAATTACAATGATTAATCAAAAATGTTTCATGGACCAATGACCGATTCCTCTAAGACTTCATCCTCTACCTTTTCCATTTGTCATGTTTTTCTCCTCTGTCGGATCTACCATTTTGGTGACACTTGTGCATTATCTGCTGGTTCCTGGAAAAATTCACTTTGTTCTACCCAGCTATACTATCTCCTTCAAAAGGAATATTGTAGTCCATCATTTATTTAATTAGGATCTCTAGGTCAATGCAAGAGGCACACATCATAATTGGCTATCCAATCTTTACTGTCTTGAATTGATTAAAGATCTCAAAATCTGTGATCAAATATTCCACCAAGGTTTCTCCTTTCAAGTTCTCCTCCAGGATTTCAAGCTTGCAATGATCTATTCTGCATTGGGTGAGGCGAGAGTTGTATTCCTCCTGATCATACAATTTTCCTTTTCCATCCCAAAATGGTGGGAGACCTTTCATGAACAACTCTTTGAACATATATTTGAATTCCTGTATACTTTGTTCCATCTGTATGGCCTTGGTTTGGAATGATTTCAGCAGGTTATGCTTGCCAATGACCCTCCTGGCCTAGATGATCAATGCAGTCCTATATTTGACCCCAATGGTTTGAAGTTCTACGGTGGGGATGGAATTTAGCAGGCTTATGGAATTTTGAGCCCATTTTGATGGTTTCTTTCCTAGGGTCTCATTTACAATAGTGCACTTGCTTCTGGTTGTGATGGCCATGCTATCTTTGTCATTGATGAAGTTCAAATACACCCTAAACTTGGCAACTTAAACAACAATAGGATCCCAGATGATGTGTTTGGATCCCTGCAATAGTCCTTTGCCTCTCAACCTTATTTTCATCTTTTCTACTCTTTCCCGCAAAGCTTGATTCTCCTTTTGGAAATGAACCACCCTCTCATCTTTTGTTTTCATTTCTTTCTTTAATTTCTCTATATCTCCCTTTAGACCTTTGATTTCTCCCACCTTCAGTCTAAATTGGGACATAGCATAGACAAGTCCTTCAGGGCTTGGCCCAGCTTCTGTAGTAGAAGGTACAACAACATACATGTTTGGTACTTCTGTCTGTCCTTGTGACCAATTTACTTTTTCTTGTTCCAGTTGTAATACCTTGGCCCTATAATTCAATTCCTCTTGTCAAAATGACTCCTTCTCTTGTTCTAGAGCAACCAGTTCTGTTTTTTGTGGATTCTCTATGGAAACAACTTTTAGTTTCTTCTTTAAGATTTGAATCAGTTTGTCTTTTTCTTCTACAGAGGATTTCACTCCCTGAGGGCCTTCAGATTCTAGCCTCTTGACCTGAGTTTGCCAATCTCTGTTGGATGCTTTTTCTTGCCTCAATTGTCCTTCAAAATTAATTGCATAAGTTGACATATTTGAATTCTTCAAGCTTAGACCCAAGTAATATGAATACAACATGCCACTGGTATTCCTTTAGAATTTCACTTTTTTCTGGAGCATTGATGTTTTCATATTTTAACTTGATCTCAAATACTTTATCCTCATCTACAACTACTATATTGAATGTCTTCTTCTCTACATATCTCTCTATGAATAGAGAAGACTTATGATGAGATATCTTTTCTACTTCATGTATTAACTCCCTCATTTCATTCATAGCCAAGTTTCCTTTCTTAGCATATTGCTTTGCCAAATATTCTTTAGATTTATAGGATTCTCCAGATGCCTTATCAAAGATGTTCTTTTTGTTGTTGAAGGTTCTTGACCTACTTTCACTTTGGATATTTCTTCCTTTCCCAACTTCTACATTGTTGGTGCGACTCTCCACCATATCAATGTTTACTTGCTCCTTAGGATCTTGCTCCTCTAGATCCACTATCTTTGGGGATTGTGTGATCTTCATCTTTTTAGGGGTAGTTTGCTAACTACTAGTGCCCGAGGCCTCTAAACTGCTTATTTTTCTATAAAGACTCACCTTGGGGACTTTAACTATCAATTTCAGAGGGGTTTGTTGTGTTTGAGTCTGTTTCATGGTTTCCTACA
Source organism: Picea engelmannii (assembly GCA_009831015.1). Taxonomy (NCBI): domain Eukaryota; kingdom Viridiplantae; phylum Streptophyta; class Pinopsida; order Pinales; family Pinaceae; genus Picea; species Picea engelmannii. The sequence continues at coordinate 437,456 of ML786195.1, read as the reverse complement.
TTTTTTGTGTTTGAGATGGTTGCAAGATTGCTTCCATATCAACACAGATATCGATATTTTCCAATTTGTTGAAACCTTCAACATGCTCATGCTCATAGGGGGCTTGTTTGTTCATCAGTCTTCTCTTGGATATGATCTGATATGGACCATATATTCTTCCCTGTAGTTGTGCAAATACAAACTCCTTGAGCTTTGCTTGGACCTGAGATAAGCATGATCTTGTCTTCACAATGAAGGGTCCAATGATGAAAGGGAATTTGAGGTTGGATGCCTTGTGTAGTTTCAGGAAGTGTTCTGCCTCTAATATAACTCTTTTCCTGATGAACTCTAGCGAAAAGACTTTGGGTGACAGAAATATAGGTAGACGATAGTGGGATTCATGACAACCATAAACCCATATCATTGTTGAATGCATGAATAACACCCAGTCCCCCACTCTTTTTTCTATATTTGGCTATAAATAACTCCTCGTGTCATCTAGGACTCTTTGCAGGCTGGTGTTGAAAATCAAGCTGTATACCTTGGACATGACCTTGTTGATAAAAATGAGCATTGTGATTCTTTTACATTCAGTTGATATGAATGTTTTTGTAGGGAAATCTCTCTTGTTTTTCTCCAGGAAAATCTTTAGCAAGTATGTGTAATATCTGAAATGTCTTAGTGATCGAAAATTCACTAGTTGCTTGTGGATATTATCAGCTATGAATTTATCGAAGCTGATGAAAACTGGTTAAATGGACTATGACTGGAGAAATGCCAACAAAAAACCTAACATGACCTCGAACACATACATGTCATTATCTAGACCTAAAATCTGAATCAATATGGAACAGACCCATTGGACTTCAGTAACCATGATATTTACACTCATTGGCAGGGACAGACTTTCAGAAATATGTTATGGTTTGACAATTGTTTGAAAAAATAGGTCTTTGATTTCTGAGGGACATTCCTTGTAAACCATGATTATCTTTTCTTCTTCAAAGGGTTTAGACACTACAGAGAGGGACTCTGTTATGGCAAGGGCATTACAGATTGACAAAATCTCTACCCTACACAGGACCTCAAACTCTTGTTTATTTAAGACAACTTTCTCTTCCTGTGAATACTTATTTCCGCACCAACCTATGAATTCAGGGAAGGGGATTGCAACCTCGACAACATAAGGGAATATAGTGGCATGGACTGGTTCAATGAAGGGTATCTGTTTCCCTACATTGTCACACAGGTTAGCTATGGACATGGAGATGGGAGAAATGGTGATTTCAATGTCGAACAAATCCGAATCTCTGTCAATTAGGACTTCTTCATTTGACATGGAGTCTTTCTCTACTACTGAAAAAATGATAGGGTCCATGGTCATTATGGAAAATACCTGTAAATGAGCAGAAAAGGTGTGTGTTTGGTGAGCTGTTGAGCTTCAATTTGAATGGAGTGGTCACACCAAATTTCAATGTTCCAGTTATTTGAAAAATAATAAAATAACAATGAGTTCCCCCTTTATATACTTTTTCGATTTTGAGGGCGAGGGGAAGTGGTTTGGGGAAACCCGCTTATCACCCCGAAATGCACCCAGTGGCGCCACATGGTCCAGACCTAAAACCATGGTTTACTTTCTGCCCACCTTCGGGAATTATCCTCCATGCCATTTCTCCCCCCGAAATGATCCTTGTCCATTGATCTGTAGCACCCACTATTTGCAACATGTCAGGTCCCATGAACTCTGCACTACCTCAAAATTTAGCTTTCTCTCGCTATATTTAGCCTTCTCCCACTAGATTTGGCCCTGTCCTCCAATTTATCATGCCTCTACATTAGTTTATCTCCTCGCTAAGTTTTAAAAACCAGATCTCCCACTGAAATTTGTTATGGTGATAAAATGGGCTCCAACTAGGGATGTTACCCTCCCTGCAAGGTAGCAAAGAATGACAGATTGACTGCCTACCCATTGGGCTATGATTTATTCTTGCAACTAAATTTACCAACCTGTTATCACTCCAAGAGTCACTCCCAGACTACAAATGAGAGTAAGCTTGGTAACATAGAAATGTAAATGGATTAAAATAGTTTGAATGGGTGGATCAACAAGAGAAGAATAAAAAGGAGGGCATCAGACTGTTGCAAATACATTCCATTGGGCATGGATTCATAACATCCTACAGATCAAAGGCAATCAAGTTTCCTACCAGAAAAAAAGGCTTATGCAAAGATGGATAGAAGAATAGAATGTAAACAAAGAGAAGAATAACCATATAACAAATATCCTTTCTGTAATATATATTAAAGAGTGCTTGAACAACAATCTGTGATTAACAAGCAATTACCACAAATCCGTTGCAGCTTAGGAATTCATTAACCAAAGGCAACTTTTGATCTTCAAAATATATAAATATTACTCAAGAAAGATGAAAAGATAAAATTATAACAAAGAACACAAAGTATGATAAGAAACTCTCATGAATATCTAGTGGAAGAAATGCTAATTACAACAGGCCCTCAGGCTTACAATTGAGCAAATGAATTGTTCCTCTAGCTCTCTCCTCTCTTGGATCATGAATCCAACCCCTTCTCCTCAAGAGATCTCCTTACTTAAATATAAAATAACATCTAAATAACCTTAGGAGGTCGAATCCCATCTCCTCCATTGGATTCTAATCCTTGGATATAGGTGGCAACAATCAAAGAGACAAAAATCCAACAAACTGCTAATTTTCAGGAATTTGTTGGAAGTCATTAATAAATTGTTTCCACCTCATGCATGAGGGATTTGATGGAGATAAATATTAGGTGTAGGTGTCCCTTGAAATCTAACTGATCCTTGACAATCCATTTGAATCCTCCTTGATAGGTGGAAACCTCCCAACAAGGTGAATATCAAAACTATGACCGCTACAGGAAATTAGGCAGTGTCGTTGTAAAACAGATGGTAGCACCAATTATATGTCTAATATCTCTCAAAATATACCACATTTTGAAAAATGGAGAGAGTTTTTTAATTATTTGGAATGTTATGAACAAAAACCTCCTCCATTTTTCAAAAATACCTTCTCAATTGTTCATAATCCAAGTTTCAAGTTGGTGACTAAAAACTGGTAAAATAACTCTACACAATTCGTTTTCTACCAGAATTTAGGTAGCACTCGCTTGTGTGTTTGCATGCAATTTGGTAGTGCAAATTCATGGGTGATTTTGATTCTTGGGACCTTGTGATAGTGTTTTCAATGATTTTTTTTGACACTTGGCACCTTAACCAATCTTGTGCTAACACAACCTTTATTAGAAAACTCAAAATCTACTCAGCATAACTTAGGGCCTTCACCTCGGGCTTCAGTTTTGCTAATTTAGTTTCAACTGCTTCAACTGAAAAAACAAAATGATTATATACAATGAATGGAAAGAGTGATGGTTATTTTAAATGATATAATGTTTTAGGAACCTTCCATTCACATATTATTCAAGTGGCATCTTCTTCTGCATCCTTCTCCTGTAACAACCTCATCACTGAAAACCCTAATGTAGTAGGAAAAATTTCTTCTGTACCATAAACAATCTAGAAAGCCGAAGTGGAAATATATATTTTTTGGTGTGATCCTGTCAGCCCATAGTGAATGGATGATGTTTTTGTGGCAATCTTTCTTGTTATCTTGCAACAACTTTTTGATGATTCTGGTTAAGCTCTTGTTGGATGACTCAGCCAAACCATTACCTTGAGGGTAATAATATGTGGAGTGGCCAAGAGTTATATTGTATTCCCTACAAAATTTCTCCATATTTTTATACTTAAATGTTGTTTCATTCTCTGTAATGATTTTGATTGGACACCCAAAACTAGAAAGAATATTGTCTTCCAAAAACTGGATGATAACAACATCTGTGGCCTATCTGGTGGGAACTGCCTCAATTCACGTAGTGAAGTAATATGTGGTTTTTAGAATCCACTTGTGTTGAGATGAGGACTGTGGATGAATATCTTCTATGAAATCAAGGCCCCATTGTCTGAAAGGTTCTTCAACATAGATGGGCTTCAAGGGCAAAGGCTACAATTTTCTTTTCCCATAAAAAAATTGGCACTCATGACATTTTGAAACTTCTTTGTAGACATTAGAAAAAATGCTAGGCCAATAGAACCCAACCCTCAATATCTTGTGCATAGTAGTTTTCCAATAATGGTATCCTCCACAGTCACCCTTATGGAATTCTCTGATGGTCCTCTCTACCTCTTCTTCCAACAAACAGCTCAACAAGATTTCCCCTGGATCCTTCCAATATAGAGCTTGATTTACAATACAAAACTCTTTTGCTTTTAGTTTTAATAACCTAACCTTGGTTTTACTTAATTCAGAAGGAGCCTGGAAATTTTTCAACACATAAATGATATCTGCATACCATGGGGATTGAAGAAACCTTTGGGATATCTGGGGGACTCTTTATCCTTCTGAATCGGTTGACAAGTCAGCAATGAAATTTATTCCTAGGAGCTCACAATTTGTCCGTTCCATTAGCCTTGCAAGTCCTTGCCCCTTGATCAAATTTGTAGATTTGATCTCAAGGTCATATTCCAATTACACGTCTATTCACTTTCCCCTTTTTCTCTCAAGGTCAGGCTGAGTTAAAAAGTCTTTCACAGAACTGTTGGGCACATAAGCAGTGGTATGAGAATGAATGATATAGTCTTTGAACTCCATTAGGGCCTTGACCAGTGCATATGCCTTCTTTTCCATGATATCGTACTTCAATGGGGCATCTCTCAATGTTGGTCTATAGTGTAATATCCCTAAGGCTGAACCCAATTGGAAATGTAAATGCAAATGTACTTAAGCTGGTGAGTTGTTTTATATTGCATTCTGTATGCACCTTTCATGGGATAGTGCAAGCATGTATTGCGCAGTGAATTGATGAATTGTGCACATTCCATGATACCGTGCACAACATATTAAGTGTGCGCGATTGTGAGGCCAATGAGACTTTGTGTATATGCTATGTTTTATAGGCTGGTGAGCTAGTTCTTATAAGCTAGGATGCTTATGTTTTGATTAAGCTAAAGATCCTATCGTTAAAGACCAGTGCGCCTATTTTTGTACATGTTTCATAATTAATATAAAATACATCATTGCGTGCAGACCGACCACGATAAAAGAGATGGGGGACTAAAATCCACTGGTTAGGGAAAGGAAGGGGCTAAAAGTTAAGGGAAAAGGATAAGATAGGGAGATTAAGCCAAAAAGGAATATTATATTAATATTTCTTAAATCATAAAGTATGGATAATTATTTTATCCTAAGTTCTAAAGTTGGGATCAAATGGGCCAAAGTATCTCCCAACATGACAAGTGTCAAGTTGGGGACATGCATACATATTGTTGGGACTTATTTCATTTTTCTATATTTTCCATCATCCTTACCACCATTGAGTCATCCAGTCAATCATCCATGGGCATGCACACACCCATTGAGATATCCTTTGTATTTTCATGACTGTATATGAACCTATATCCATAGCCATTTTTTGTTCGTGTAGTTGGTTAGCTTGGGAGATGGACTGAAGAAGCGGGTTGTTAGGCCCATGGGATATTGAAGAGGCAGGTTGTCAGGCCCATGAGAAATTTCTCTCTGGGTGAGAGAATTTCTAGGAATTGATTTCTTGAAGGTGTTGAACTATAGCTACAGGGCTCTGAGACTTTCTGTCTAGCCTGTTTTTCAAGCCTTGGAAAGGAAGTGGGGCAGCCAAAGGACTATTGAGAAGAGAAGGGGCACACTTCCTGGGGTGGGACAAGCATGTGGGGAATGAGGGACTATAGGATGTTAGTTTGAGTTGGCACCTGAGACAAAGTCTTTCCTTTTGTCCATGCACCTTTAGCCTAGTTAGGAATCCCTTTACTCAGGTGGAGTTTAGTCCCAGCTCAAGGGTGAGTCACTGTTGAGAGTGATGATGTAACACCCTGTTTCCCCCAGCTTGTAAAAATAACTGGATTGGCCAAGAACTATGGAAAACTCATAAATGTGAATATGTGATGTAAATGGACCTTGAGGAAAAGGTCAATAAATGTGAATAACATTATGAATTTTATTGCAGGACTGCTGAGAGGGGATGCGCAGAAAAGGAGACCTTGATGGTGGTGGAAGGCACCTGGAAAGGTGGTGTTAACTTCCACTGAGAATTAATACCTTATTTGGACTCCATTGGCCTGGAGAACCAAAAGCGGCTCGCTGGCCCTGAATTAAATGTCTCGCAAGATGGTAGGTAGATGGCTTAATGAGGGATGGGAGGTGAACCGCCCATCCGTAGAGCCGTCAGGCCTGACCAACGCGAGGGTAATCGCACCACACACAACCTCGCAAGAGGATAAGGCATGGGGTAGAAGCGATTGGGGGGCAGACGTGAGGGGAGAACTCTGGCGATAGGCAAAGTGAGTGATAGCAGAGAGGAAGGATTGCAACCTTCGCTCCTGGTCACTGGAAAACATAAATGCAGTCTCACATCATCGTGGTCTCAGCTCGGGGGTGGCTAGTGGTAAATCCGCTGGGAGTCGCTAAGCCTACGGTTGGGTGGAAACGAGCACCCCTCTCAGCAGTTGCTTGACCCCTGGTATTATTTCTGATAAGTGTTTTTCCTCTGGCATCTTGAAATATATATATATATATATATATATATATATATATGTTTATTCTGATAATTATGCTCATAAGCTATGAAACTGTGAATGATTTCATTATAAGAATGACTGTATGGTGTTTTGATCAGTACTAGTATTTGTATATTTATATGGAAAGACTACGTATGATTTATGTCTTCATGAATTCGTTATTTGTGTGCACACTGATCAAATTCAGACTTCACGTCTGGTTCTCGGGAGGATGACATCCTTACATACCTCAGGTAGTACCCTGAGTAAATCTCCCCATAGAAATACCTTCCTTGAAAATCCCATCAAGAACCGGGAAGGAGGTTGTGAAGGCGTAAGGCCTTAGTGACCCTGCATGAGGAGGAACGATCCTCTTGAAAACCGAGATGAAAACATAAGGATGAAGTAACAAATCGATGGACGAGATTTCATCGGGAAATATGTGGTCACTCGTGACTGTTAGATTTGGTAAGAGGAAGCTGGAAAGTTAAATACCTTATCCTTGATAGGTGTTGACCGATGGATGAGATTCCGTCGGGAAATCTGCGGACACACCCGACCGTTGGATTGGTAGGAGAAGGTCAGGTGTTAAAATGCCTTACCCCTTTGTTTTCTGTGTCTTTGTGGGCAGCAAGGAATTTGGGATCGTAGATATCCAAGGTCCATGAGAGTATCTGGACCGTGGATATTTTCCACATCCAAGGAGTCGTGGAAGAATGCATGGGTAGGAACCGATCTGAGCCATCAGATCTCAGTTGGAAAACCCGACAGTCGTTGGATCTATCCGGAGTTACCCGAGGGTTAAAAACCCCCGTGAATCAAGATTTTGCATGATGAAAACCCCAGAATAGATCTGAGCTATCCGACTAACGGAGGCCACGTGTCAAGAGATCCCCCATTTCGGGAAATCGGGAATCGCGGAATCGGGATTCCTGTTGACAAGAGTTCAGAATTTTCCATGATGAAAACCCCGGAAGAGATTTGAGTCGTCTGATTGACGGAGGCCATGCATCAAGAGATCTCCCATTTCAGGAAATCAGAAATCGCGAGATCGAGAATCCTGGTGACAAGGGGTTGGGACTTTCCTGGGTGGAAATCCCGGAGCAATTGTGGACCGTCCGATTTAAGGAGGTGACATGTTGAGATATTACCCATTTCGGGAAATCGGGGATCGGGGATTTGGGAGTTCCGCTGACAAAAACTCGGGCTCTTGCCTTGACAAATCCCAATCCATAATGTTAAGACAATAGAATGTGGCTAAGTCTCGATGGATGGACAAGATTCCTTCGGGAAATCTCAGGGTCTGTAACGACCGTCCGATGCGAGGAAGGGATGCCAGTTTTACGTTGGGGTGTGAATGCGCATTAGGGTAAGTAGTGAGTAGATCTAGATGGCCAGAGTCCACCCGCCCAGAGCTATGGCTGAGGATGCATTCTGGAGCCCCCTTTCCATTCTACTTTTAATGGGGGGGGGTCCGGAATTGGACGTGCAACTCTCAAACGGTCGAGATTAATTCATCATGATCAATGGCTCTTAGGTGGATTCCGGACCCCCCTTGCCATTTTGCCTTTAATAGGGGGGGGGTCCGGAATAGTGTGGCGTGTGAAGTGGGGCCCCTCCTGTCATGTCGACTATCGTGTCGCATTTCCCTCTCTGCCACCTGTATTCCACTTAACTACGCAATGGGGCTGTTTCTCATTAGTTGTTCTCTGTCCCTGTTGGGATTTGTTCCTATTAGCCATTTGCTAACCCTGTAGGGATTTGTCCCCATTGGCCGATCACTATCCCTGTCAAGATTCGATGGTTGCCAAGTCAAACGAATCGACATCACTGTAGCGCCAAGGCACAAAATATGAAAGAGGTATTGCATTTATTCGGACTGTGATCATGACCCGCGACCACATGGGAGCGGGGAGAGACAAAGAGCCAGCTTACGCTGGTCCTCCATGGATGTTTAGGGTTTTTGATTCGGCAGAAGACCAGAAAAATCTGATTTAGGTAGTGGGTATGTGACAGATGAATAGTGTGTTCTAAGGCTGGGAGGTTCGTGGAAGGTCTGCACATAGTTGGTGACATTCTTACCAAGATAAGTTCCAATTGTGTGATAAATTTACATGTTGCATTGTTATTTATGTGCTTATTTTTATGGGTTTATCTTATGCATGGTTATAATTGTTTATATGTGTATGGGTATTTACTGTATATGTTGCATGTCTATGTTTTTGGTTATTTCAATATGAATTCGTGCATTTATAGAACGTATTTGTCTGTTTACATTATATATATAAATCTTCTGCAAGAGTGTTGTGTGTGTATATGTTTTAATTGCATGTAGTTCGAAAAATTTATGTGGCATAGCTCAGTTTGAATGTTGGGTATGTTACATTATGTTCGGCAGAGAGGACGTAAGAGTTCTTTGGCGTAGCATGGCCCAACCATGGGTGGTCGGGGACGTTACAATATGGTATCAGACCTTCGGTTTTCAACACCAAGCCTGGATGGGTCGAGAAAGTTGATTTGAAGAAAAATTTCATAGAGGATTTATTTCGAAGTGGCCAAATTTCAGTTTGCAGAGCGTCCATGGTAAATTTAGAAGCAACGATGCGAAATTGGGAAAAGCCCCAATTTCTGTTGTTAAATTTAGGGAAAATGGAGAAATTCGGCCAATTGGTGAGATATTAATGGTTTAATATTTGTTCTAGCAAATTTAGACCTGGAGTTGGTTGAATTTGAGGTTACAGTGAAGCCATGACAGATGGAGCAAATTTAGTAATTAAAATTCTCAATTCGTGAATTGATTTGGGGAAAAATCCATTCCATAAATGTCAACCCACAACGATTTCTTGTTGTAGAGGTTGAATTGGTGTTATCAGGGTGAAATTGAACAAATTTTATGGTTGTAGAATGTCGATGGTAAATTGGGGAAAAAGTTAAGCCAAAAGCCCCAATTTCTGCTGTGGAATTCACGAGGAATTGATGCGCATAAAAATGAATGTGCATATGTGGGCACACTAAAAATACATGATGCATAGTGAAAATCTTGAGATAAGTAAAATTTGGCACTGCGCGACAAGATAATGGTGTGCTTTTTCATGCGCTAAATTTCGGAGCCGCGAGGAAAAATGTTAGTGTGCGGATTTGCGCACTAAATTTTGGATGTTGCCCGAAAAATGTTAGTGTGCGGGTGTGCACACTAAATTTTAGCGCCACATAGGAAAATAATAATGGCGCATGTGGTGTGCATAGTATTGGCAAAGTGCAGAGAAAATTTGTTGTTACATGTGCAGTGTGGGTATATGTTGTCGCACATCAGTTTAGTCAATCGTGAGCACATTGTATTTGTGTGTGGTGGGGAGTATTGAACTTTGGCATGGTGCAGTGCATAGAGTGAAATGTGCGCGGAATATCAACACATGATACAAAAGCTGTGCGCAACAAGTAATAGTGCAAGAACCAAAACTGTGCGCGGTGGATATTGGCATGCGACACAAAAGAAGTGTGCGCAAGTTATTGGCACGATAGAGAAGTAATGCACAGTGGTTATAAGTGCGTAGAGAAAGATTTACCTTGTGATGTTGTTGTGTAGGGTGAATATGGGTTTATAGGTTTAAATTTGTGCATGTGAAGTTGTTTGAAGGGTGAACAACAACAAAAAACCAATGATTTTCTGCGACGTTTTATATCATTTGAACGTCATCTTTTTGCAACGCGTTTTTGAGGCCCTTAAGAGCATTTTTAGCAACTCAAAAACCACAAGAGAAAGGTGTACCAAAGGCACACTTTGTCTCTGCAACTCAAATAAAAGATCTTGGAGAGAGATTTCTAATGGTGTAAATTGTTCATCAAATGGAGCTTTTATGAGAAAGTTACAGCACAAACTATGGAGGGTAAATTATAAGACCCAGCTAGCTTCAAAGAGCCATAACTTTCTTCTCTGGAATCGGATTGAGGTGCAACAGTAGTCAATGGAAAGCTATTGAACCATAGAAGACAGTCCCAGACTGAATTAAATTTATGGGCATGTTAAAAGTATTTAATATGGAAAATAAGGAACCTGTAGCATATCAGTTACAATATGGTATATGGGCCTAGAACTTCATTAGGCTGTAACTAGCAGCCAAGAACCCGGAAAGAGATGAAACTTGGAAAAAATGTCCATAATATGTATATGAGGAAACCCAATTGAGCTCCTACAAAATCTCCAATGGAGTAGGTGCAAAAATGCATAATTACAGTGCAGAGTTGCGCCAAGTTGAAAAATGGACAGAAACATTAATGGGCAATTTTTAAATAGCCATAACTTTCTTCTCAAGACCCAGAATTGAGCATGGGAGTAGGAGCTGGAAAGGTCCTAGACAGTGGAATATAAATATCCAACCAGAAAATCGGTCTGGCCATTCAAATTTCAAGGAAATTAGAAGAAATAATTATGATATATATTATTGAACCAGAATGGTTCATATTTTCATGAAATTGTTGAAACAGTTATCCTGACAAAGTTTTTTTGGTTGCACATTTTGCAAAGTTAACAACAACTAGATCAGATCAAGATCAACATTGAGTCCAGATTAATGGAAGAGGCACAAGGGACTTACAGTTAGGAGGATTATATCAGAGGGATGGATTTCCATTTCGGCATTAAAGGAACAAACTCAAATGGACATGGATAAGGAAGAGATGAAAACATGAATATGGAAAAGACCATGAAAAATTTACAGAAGGATGTCCAAATCCATAAAGTTGATAATGAAAGGATTATGAAAGTCAAGGAGCAACAGGATGACTTCAACGAGAAGTTATTGCAGAGTTTGAACATAATAGAAAATAAATTGGATAAGGAGAGTGGCTCAAGCAAATCAGGAAGTTGCAAGTTTCCTGATGAGAAAACAAGAGCAAGAAGTGTTAGCAGACATCACCACCACTCCCCGAGGCATTCCAATAAGAGGGCACATAGCATCTCAAGTCCATCCTTTTTTAGGGAGCATAAGATTTATGGGGTGGATGAGATACGAGAATAAATGAAAAAAATCAAACCTCCTACATTTGATGGTGAGCACAAGAAGCATGAAGTTGTAGCAACATGGTTGATGGGCATGAGAAAGTATTTTCAATTGCATAATTATTCTTCTCATGCAGAAGGTACAATTTCTATCTATCAACTCAAGGGAAAGGCATCCATGTGGTGGGATCAACTTTTGCAGGTGCATCACATTAAAGAGAAAAGTGTCACTTGGAAGGAATTCAAGAATTATTTTGAAAAGAAATACTTGACTAAAAGATATTATGACAAGAAAATGAAAGAGTTCTTGGAACTCAAGCTTGGGAGTATGACCATAGATGAATATGAGAAAAGGTTTTTAGAACTGTTGAAGTATGTCTCTTTCATCAAGGATGAGATAGTTAAGATTCAGAGGTATTTGAGTGGATTGCCATCATTCATCAGTGACAAAATACAGTATGATGATCCCAATACATTGGAGGAGACCATAAGGCGAGCTAAATTCTTTTATGATCAGCAAAAAGCAAGGCCAACTTTACAAAAAGATTTGGAAGACAAAAAGAAGTTCAATATGGATCAGAGGAAGAAGGGATATAAGACACCTTTCTTCAGAAATAATCCACAGGGATATCAAACTCCTAGAGAGCCCAGAACGATTGAAATAGGGGGTCAAAGGCCAAGGTAGCCACCTATTCAATGTTGGGGTTGTAAAGGGGATCATATGTTCAGAGATTGTCCTCACAGAGGTAAAAAAGGAAGAAATGTTCAAAATGTACAACAAGCTGAAACAGTGGAGGACATGGGCAGAAATGTGTCAAGGATCTATACAGCCCTGGACAACAAGAAAACATAGTATAAGTCACATATGATTGAAGTGGAAGGTATGATCAACAACCAAATCATTGGTATTTTAATTGATTTAGGAGATATTCATAGTTATATAGATCCTAAGATGGTGGAAAGTTTTAATTTGCCAAGAAGCAAGCATGGGAAATCTTCGTTGGTTCAGCTGGCTACAGGATCCAAAAGAAAAGTTAATGAGATGGTTAAGTCATGTCTTATTGACATGAATGGACTGAACACCAGGGTAGATTTGAACATCTTTCCTTTAGGTTCTTATGATTGTCTAATTGGGATGGATTGGTTGGACTAGCATCATGCTATCCTAGACTGTCATAACAAAGAATTTACTTGTTTGGATGAGGAAGGGAGTCTAAGGAAAGTGTAGGGAATTCCCAAGGTAGTAACCAACAGATAAATTTCAGCATTGCAACTGAAGAAATGTTATAGAAAAGGGTGTCAAATATTTGCAGCTCATATGGAAGAAACACCTAAAGATAAGGTGCAAAATTTGGAAGATTATGCAGTCCTGGAAGATTTTGAAGATGTCTTCAAGGAGGTGCTAGGTGAGTTGTTTTATATCGCATTTTGTATGCACCTTTCATGGGATAGTGTGCACATGTATTGCACAGTTAATTGATGAATTGTGCACATTCCAGGATACCATGCACAACATCTTAAGTGTGCGTGATTGTGAGGCCAACAAGACTTTGTGTATATGCTATGTTTTATAGGCTAGTGAGATAGTTATTATAAGCTAGGATGCGTATGTTTTGATTAGGCTAAAGATCCTATATGTTAAAGGTCAGTGCGCCTATTTTTGTACATGTTTCATAATTAGTATAAAATACATCATTGCACATAGACCGAACACGATAAAAGAGATGGGGGACTAAACTCCACTGGTTAGGGAAAGGGAGAGGTTAAAAGTTAAGGGAAAAGGCTAAGCTAGGGAGCTTAAGCCAAAAATCAATATTATATTGATATTTATTAAATCATAAAGTATGGATAATTATTTTATCCTAAGTTCTAAAGTGGGCCAAAGTATCTCCCAACATGACAAGTGTCAAGTTGGGGACATGCATACATATTGTTGGGAATTATTTCATTTTTCTATCTTTTCCATCATCCTTACCACCATTGAGTCATCCAGTCAATCATCCATGAGCATGCACACACCCATTGAGCTATCCTTTGTATCTTCATGATTGTATCTGAACCTGTATCCATAGCCATTTTCTGTTCATGTAGTTGATTAGCTTGGGAGATGGACTGAAGAAGCGGGTTGTTAGGCCCGTGGGATATTGAAGAGGCAGGTTGTCAGGCCCATGAGAAATTTCTCTCTAGGTGAGAGAATTGTTGGGAATTTATTTCTTGAAGGTGTTGAACGGCAGCTACAAGACTCTAAGACTTCCTGTCTGGCCTGTTGCTAAATCCCTGGAAAGGGAGTGGGGTAGCCGAAGGACTATTGAGTAGAAAAGGGGAACACTTCCTGGGGTGGGACAAGTATGTGGGGAATGAGGGACTATAGGCTGTTAGTTTGAGTTGGCACCTGAGACAAAGTCTTTCCTTTGTCCATGTGCCTTTAGCCTAGTTAGGAATCCCTTTACCCGGGTGGAGTTTAGTCCCAGCTCGAGGGTGAATCATTGTTGAGAGTGATGAATAGTGTGTTCTAAGGCTGGGAGGTTCGTGGAAGGTATGCACGCAGTTGGTGACATTCTTACCAAGATAAGTTCCAATTGTGTGATAAATTCACATGTTGCATTGTTATTTACGTGCTTATTTTTATGGGTTTATCTTATGCATGGTTATAACTGTCTATATGTGTATGGGTATTTACTGTATATGTTGCATGTCTATGTTTTCGGTTATTTCAATATGAATTCGTGCATTTACAGAATGTATTTGTTTGTTTACATTTTATATATAAAGCTTCCGCAAGAGTGTTGTGTGTGTATATGTTTTAATTGCATGCAGTTCAAAAACCTTATGTGGCATAGCTCAGTTTGGATGTTGGGTATGCTAGATTATGTTCCGCAAAGAGGACGTAAGAGTTCTCTGGCGTAGCGTGGCCCGACCATGGGTGGTCGGGGACATTACAATATGGTATCAGAGCTTCAGTTTTCAACACCGAGCCTGGTTGGGCCAAGAAAGTTGAGTTGAAGCAAAATTTCATAGAGGATTTATTTCAAAGGGGCCAAATTTCAGTTTGCAGAGCATCCATTGTAAATTTAGAAGCAGCGACGCGAAATTGGGAAAAGCCCCAATTTATGTTGTTAAATTCAGGGAAAATGGAGAAATTCGGCTAATTGGTGAGATATTAATGGTTTAATATTTGTTCTAGAAAATTTAGACCTGGAGTTGGTCGAATTTGAAGTTACAGTGAAGCCATGACAGATGGAGAAAATTTAGTAATTAAAATTCTCAATTCGTGAATTGATTTTGGGAAAAATCCATTCCAAAAATGTCAACCCACAACGATTTCTTGTTGCAGAGGTTGAATTGGTGTTATCGGGGTGAAATTGAACAAATTTTATGGTTGTAGAATGTCGATGGTAAGTTGGGGAAAAAGTTAAGCCAAAAGCCCCAATTTCTGCCACGAAATTCACAAGGAATTGATGCGCATAAAAATGAATGTGCACAGGTGGGTGCACTAAAAATACATGATGCACAATGAAAATCTTGAGATAGGTAAAATTTGGCACTGTACAACAAGATAATGGTGTGCTAGTGCGTGCGTTAAATTTCAGTGCCACAAGGAAAAATGTTAGTGTGCGGATTTGCGCACTAAATTTTGGGCACCGCACGGAAAATGTTAGTGTGTGGGTGTGCACACTAAATTTTAGTGCCACATAGGAAAATAATAATGGCGCACGTGGTGTGCACAGTATTGGCAGAGTGCAAAGAAAATTTGTTAGTACATGTGCAGTGTGGGTATATGTTGTCATGCGACAGTTTAGTCAATGGTGAGCACATAGTATTTGTGTGTGGTGGGGAGTATTGAACTTTGGCATGGTGTAGTGCATAGAGTGAAATTCACGTCGAATATTAGCGCATGATACAAAAACTGCGCGCAACAAGTAATAGTGCAAGAACCAAAACTGCGCACGGTGGATATTGGCGCGTGACACAAAAGAAGTGTGCGCAAGTTATTGGCGCGTGACACAAAAGAAGTGTGCGCAAGTTATTGGCGCGACAGAGAAGTAATGCACAGTGGTTATAAGTGCGTAGAGCAAGATTTACCTTGTGATGTTGTTGCGTAGGGTGAATATGGGTGTACAGGTTTAAATTTGTGCACGTGAATTTGTTTGAAGGGTGAACAACAACAAAAAACCAATGATTTTCTGCGACATTTTATATCACTTGAACGTCATCTTTTTGCAGCACGTTTTTGAGGCCCTTAAGAGCATTTTTAGCAACTCAAAAACCACAAGACAAAGGTGTACCGAAGGTACACATTGTCTCTACAATTCAAATAAAAGATCTTGGAGAGAGATTTCTAATGATGTAAACTATTCGTCAAATGGAGCTTTTATGAGAAAGTTACAGCACAAACAATGGAGGGTAAATTATAAGACCCAACTAGCTTCAAAGAGCCATAAATTTCTTCTCTGGAATCGGATTGAGGTGCAATAGTAGTCAATGGAAAGCTATTGAACCATAGAAGACAGTCCCAGACTGAATTAAATTTCTTGGCATGTTAAAAGTATTTAATATGGAAAATAAGGAACCTGTAGCATATCAGTTACAATATGGTATATGGGCCTAGAACTTCAGCAGGCTGTAACTAGCAGCCAAGAACCCAAAAAGAGATGAAACTTGGAAAAAATGTCCATAATATCTATATGAGGAAACCCAATTGAGCTCCTATGAAATATCCAATGGAGTAGGTGCAAAAATGCATAATTACAACGTAGAGTTGCGCCAAGTTGAAAAATGGACAGAAAAATTAATGGGCAATTTTTAAATAGCCATAACTTTCTTCCCAAGACTCGGAATTGAGCATGGGAGTAGAAGCTGGAAAGGTCTTGGAGAGTGGAATATAAATATCCACCCAGAAAATTGATCTAGCCATTCAAATTTCCAGGAAATTAGAAGAAAGAATTATGATATATATTATTGAACCAAAATGGTTCATATTTTCATGAAATTGTTGAAACAGTTATCATGATAGAGTTTTATTGGCTGCACATTTTGCAGAGTTAAAAACAGCTAGATCAGATCAAGATCAACATTGAGTCCAGATTGATGGAAGAGGCACAAGGGACTTATAGTTACGAGGATGATATAAGAGGGATGGATGTCCATTTGGGCATTGAAGGAACAAACTCCAATGGACATGGATAAGGAAGAGATGAAAACATGAATATGGCAGAGACCATGAAAAATTTACAGAAGGATGTCCAAAGCCATAAAGTTGATAATGAAATGATTATCAAAGTCAAGGAGTAGCAAGATGACTTCAACAATAAGTTATTGCAGAGCTTGAACATAATAGAAAATAGATTGGATAAGGAGAGTGGATTAAGCAAATTAGGAAGTTGCAAGTTTCCTGATGAGAAAACAAAAGCAACAAGTGTTAGCAGACATCACCACCACTCCCCAAGGCATTCCAATAAGAGGGAACATAGAATCTCAAGTCCATCCTCTGTTAGGGAGCATAAGAGTTATGGGGTGGATGAGCTACGAGGATAAATGAACAAAATCAAACCTCCTATATTTGATGGTGAGCACAAGAAGGATGAAGATGTAGAAACATGGTTGATGGGCATGAGAAAGTATTTTCAATTGCATAATTATTCTTCTCTTGCTGAAGGTACAATTGTTATCTATCAACTCAAGGGAAAGGCATCCATGTGGTGGGATCAGCTTGTGCAAGTGCATCACATTAAAGAGAAAAGTGTCACTTGGAAGGAATTCAAGAATTATTTTGAAAATAAATACTTGACTAAAAGATATTATGACAAGAAAATGAAAGAGTTCTTTGAACTCAGGCTTGGGAGTATGACCATAGATGAATATGAGAGAAGGTTTTTAGAATTGTTGAAGTATGTCTCTTTCATCGAGGATGATATAGTTAAGATTCAGAGGTATTTGAGCGGATTTCCATCATTCATCAGTGACAAAATATAGTATGATGATCCCAAGACATTGGAGGAAACAATAAGGCGAGCTAAATTCCTTTATGATCGGCAAAAAGGAAGGCCAACTTTCCAAAAAGATTTGGAAGAAAAAAAGAAGTTCAATATGGATCAGAGGAAGAAGGGATATACGCCACCATTCTTCAAAAATAATCCACAGGGATATCAAACTCCTAGAGATCCAAAATCGATTGAAACATGGGGTCAAAGGCCAATGTAGCCACCTATTCAATGTTGGGGCTATAAAGGGGATCATATGTTCAGAGATTGTCCTCACATAGGTAAAAAAGGGAGAACTATTCACAATGTATAGCAAGCTGAAATAGTGGAGGACATTGGCATAAATGTGCCAAGGATCTATACAGCCCTGGACAACAAGCAAGCATAGTATAAGTCACATATGATTGAAGTGGAAGGTATGATCAACAACCAAATCATTGATATTTTAATTGATTTAGGAGCTAGTCATAGTTATATAGATCCTAAGATGGTGGAAAGTTTTAATTTTCCAAGAAGCAAGCATGGGAAATCTTGGTTGGTGCAGCTAGCTACAGGATTCAAAAGAAAAGTTAATGAGATGGTTAAGTCATGTCTTATGGACATGAATGGGCTGAACACCAGGGTAGAATTGAACATCTTTCCTTTAGGTTCTTATGACTGTCTAATTGGGATGGATTGGTTGGACTAGCATCATGCTATCCTAGACTGTCATAACAAAGAATTTACGTGTTTGGATGAGGAAGGGAGTCTAAGGAAAGTGTAGGGAATTCCCAGGGCAGTAAACATGAGAGAAATTTCAGCATTGCAGTTGAAGAAATGTTACAGAAAAGGGTGTCAAATATTTGCAGCTCATATGGAAGAAACACCTAAAGATAAGGTGCCAAATTTGGAAGATTATGTAGTCCTGGAATATTTTGAAGATGTATTCAAGGAGGTGACAGATGAGTTGTTTTATATCACATTTTGTATGCACCTTTCATGGCATAGTGCGTGCATGTATTGCACAGTGAATTGATGAATTGTGCATATTCCACGATACCGTGCACAACATCTTAAGTGTGCATGATTGTGAGGCCAACGAGACTTTGTGTATATGCTATGTTATATAGGCTAGTGAGATAGTTATTATAAGCTAGGATGCTTATGTTTTGATTAGGATAAATATCCTATATGTTAAAGGCCAGTGTGCTTGTTTTTGTACATGTTTCATAATTAATATAAAATACATCATTGCGCACAGACCGACCATAATAAAAGAGATGGGGGACTAAACTCCACTGGTTAGGGAAAAGGAGGGGCTAAAAGTTAATGGAAAAGGCTAAGCTAGGGAGCTTAACCCAAAAAGGAATATTATATTAATATTTCTTAGATTATAAAGAATGGATAATTATTTTATCCTAAGTTCTAAAGTTGGGATCAAGTGGGCCAAAGAATCTCCCAACATGACAAGTGTCAAGTTGGGGACATGCATACATATTGTTGGGACTTATTTCATTTTTCTATCTTTTCCATCATCCTTATCACCATTGAGTCATCCAGTCAATCATCCATGAGCATGCACACACCCATTGAGCTATCCTTTGTATCTTCATGACTGTATATGAACCTGTATCCATAGCCATTTTCTATTCGTGTAGTTGGTTAGCTTGGGAGATGGACCGAAGAAGCAGATTGTTAGGCCCGTGGGATATTAAAGAGGCAGGTTGTCATGCCCATGAGAAATTTCTCTCTGGGTGAGAGAATTGTTGGGAATTGATTTCTTGAAGGTGTTGAACTACAACTACAAGGCTCTGAAACTTCATGTCTGGCCTGTTGCTGAAGCCCTGGAAAGGAAGTGGGGCAGCCAAAGGACTATTGAGCAGAGAAGGGGCACACTTCCTGGGGTGGGACAAGCGTGTTTGGAATGAAGGACTATAGGCTGTTAGTTTGAGTTGGCACTTGAGACAGAGTCTTTCCTTTTGTTCATGCGCCTTTAGGCTAGTTAAGAATCCCTCTACCGGGGTGGAGTTTAGTCCCAGCTCAAGGGTGAATCACTGTTTAGAGTGATGAATAGTGTGTTCTATGGATGGGAGGTTTGTGGAAGGTCTCCACGCAGTTGGTGACATTCTTACCAAGATAAGTTCCAATTGTAAGATAAATTTACATGTTGCATTGTTATTTACGTGCTTATTTTTATGGGTTTATCTTAGGCATGGTTATAACTGTCTATATGTGTATGTGTATTTACTTTATATGTTGCATATCTATGTTTTCAGTTATTTCAGTATGAATTCATGCATTTACAGAACGTATTTGTCTGTTTACATTTTATATATAAAGCTTCTGCAAGAGTGTTGTGTGTGTATATGTTTTAATTGCATGCAGTTCAAAAAATTTATGTCGCATAGCTCAGTTTGGATGTTGGGTATGTTACATTATGTTCCGCAGAGAGGACATAAGAGTTCTCTAGCGTAGCGTGGCCCGACCATGGGTGGTCGAGGACATTACAATATGGTATCAGAGCTTCGGTTTTCGACACCAAGCCTAGATGGGCCGAGAAAGTTGAGTTGAAGCAAAATTTCATAGAGGATTTATTTCGAAGTGGCCTAATTTCAGTTTGCAGAGTGTCCATGGTAAATTTAGAAGCAACGACACGAAATTGGGAAAAGCCCCAATTTTTGTTGTTTAATTCAGGGAAAATGGAAACATTCGGCCAATTGGTGAGATATTAATGGTTTAATATTTTTTCTAGCAAATTTAGACCTGTATTTGGTCAAATTTGAAGTTACAGTGAAGCCATGACAGATGGAGCAAATTTAGTAATTAAAATTCTCAATTCGTGAATTGATTTTGGGAAAAATCCATTCCAAAAATGTCAACCCACAACGATTTCTTGTTGCAGAGGTTGAATTGGTGTTATCGGGGTGAAATTGAACAAATTTTATGGTTGTAGAATGTCGATGGTAAATTGGGGAAAATTTAAGACAAAAGCCCCAATTTATGTTGCGGAATTCACAAAGAATTGATGCGCATAAAAATGAATGTGCACAGGTGGGCGCACTAAAAATACATGATGCACAGTGAAAATCTTGAGATAGGTAAAATTCGGCACTGCACGACAAGATAATGGTGTGCTGGTTCGTGCGCTAAATTTCGGTGCCACGCGGAAAAATGTTAGTGTGCGGATTTGCACACTAAATTTTGGGCGTCGCGTGGAAAATGTTAGTGTGCAGGTTTGCACACTAAATTTTAGCGTCACATAGGAAAATAATAATGGCGCATGTGGTGTGCACAGTATTGGTAGAGTGCAGAGAAAATTTGTTGGTACATGTGCAGTGTGGGTATATGTTGTCGCACGATAGTTTAGTCAATGGTGAGCACATAGTATTTGTGTGCGGTGGGGAGTATTGAACTTTGGCATGGTGCAGTGCATAGAGTGAAATTCATGTGGAATATCAGTGCACGACATAAAAACTACGCGCAACAAGAAATAGTGCAAGAACCAAAACTGTGTGTGGAGGATATTGGCGCGGGACACAAAAGAAGTGTGTGCATGTTATTGGCGCGACATAGAAGTAATGCACAGTGGTTATAAGTGCGTAGAGAAAGATTTAACTTGTGATGTTGTTGCGTAGGGAGAATATGAGTGTACAGGTTTAAATTTGTGCACGTGAAGTTGTTTGAAAGGTGAACAACAACAAAAAGCTAATGATTTTCTGCGACGTTTTATATCATTTGAACGTCATCTTTTTGAAGCGTGTTTTTTAGGCCCTTAAGAGTGTTTAGCAACTCAAAAACCACGAGACAAAGGTGTACCAAAGGTACACTTTGTCTTTGCAACTCAAATAAAAGATCTTGGAGAGAGATTTCTAATGGTGTAAAATGTTCGTCATACGGAGCTTTTATGAGAAAGTTACAACACAAACAGTGGAGGGTAAATTATAAGACCCAGCTAGCTTCAAAGAGCCATAACTTTCTTCTCTGGAATCGGATTGAGATGCAATAGTAGTCAATGGAAAGCTATTGAACCATAGAAGATAGTCCCAGACTGAATTAAATTTCTGGGCATGTTAAAAGTATTTAATATGGAAAATAAGGAACCTGTAGCATATCAGTTACAATATGGTATATGGGCCTAGAACTTCAGCAAGTTGTAACTAGTAGTCAAGAACCCATAAAGAGATGAAACTCGGAAAAAATGTCCATAATATGTATATGAGGAAACCCAATTGAGATCCTATGAAATCTCCAATGGAGTAGGTGAAAAATTGCATAATTACAGCGCAGAGTTGCGCCAAGTTGAAAAATGGACAGAAAAATTAATGGGCAATTTTTAAATAGCCATAATTTTCTTCTCAAGACTCGGAATTGAACATGGGAGTAGGAGCTAGAAATGTCCTTGACAGTGGAATATAAATATCGACCCAAAAAATTGATTTGGCCATTCAAATTTCCAGGAAATTAGAAGAAAGAATTATGATATATATTATTGAACCATAATGATTCATATTTTCATGAAATTGTTGAAACAATTATCCTGACAAAGTTTTGTTGTCTGCACATTTTGCAGAGTTAACAACAACTAGATCAGATCAAGATCAACATTGAGTCCAGATTAATGGAAGAGGCACAAGGGACTTACAGTCAGGAGGATGATATCATAGGGATGGATTTCCATTTGGGCATTGAAGGAACAAACTCCAATGGACATGGATAAGGAAGAGATGAAAACATGAATATGGCAGAGACAATGAAAAATTTACAGAAGGATGTCCAAAGCCATAAAGTTGATAATGAAAGGATTATGAAAGTCAAGGAGCAGCAGGATGACTTCAATGGGAAGTTATTGCAGAGCTTGAACATAATAGAAAATAAATTGGATAAGGAGAGTGGCTCAAGCAAATCAGGAAGTTTCAAGTTTTCTGATGAGAAAACAAGAGCAAGAAGTGTTAGCAGACATCACCACCACTCCCCGAGGCATTCCAATAAGAGGGCACACATCATCTCAAGTACATCCTCTGTTAGGGAGCATAATATTTATGGGGTGGATGAGCTACAAGGATAAATGAGCAAAATCAAACCTCCTACATTTGATGGTGAGCACAAGAAGGATGAAGATGTAGAAACATGGTTGATGGGCATGAGAAAGTATTTTCAATTGCATAATTATTCTTCTCATGAAGAAGGTACAATTTCTATCTATCAACTCAAGGGAAAGGCATCCATGTGGTGGGATCAGCTTGTGCATGTGCATCAAATTAAAGAGAAATGCGTCACTTGGAAGGAATTCAAGAATTATTTTGAAAAGAAATACTTGACTAAAAGATATTATGAGAAGAAAACTAAAGAGTTCTTTGAACTCAAGCTTGGGAGTATGACCATAGATTAATATGAGAGAAGGTTTTTAGAACTGTTGAAGTATGTCTCTTTCATCAAGGATGAGATAGTTAAGATTCAGAGGTATTTGAGTGGATTGCCATCATTCATCAGTGACAAAATACAATATGATGATCCCAATACATTGGAGGATACCATAAGGCGAGCTAAATTCCTTTATGATCAACAAAAAACAATCCCAACTTTCCAAAAAGTTTTGGAAGACAAAAAAAAGTTCAATATGGATCAGAGGAAGAAGGGATATAAGCCACCATTCTTCAAAAATAATCCACAGGGATATCAAACTCCTAGAGAGCCCAGAAAAATTGAAACAAGGGGTCAAAGGCCAAGGTAGCCACCTATTCAATGTTGGGGTTGTAAAGGGGATCATATGTTCAGAGATTGTCCTCACAGAGGTAAAAAAGGGAGAACTGTTCACAATGTACAACAAGCTGAAACAATGGAGGACATGGGAAGAAATGTGCCAAGGATCTATACAGCCCTGGACAGCAAGCAAGCATAGTATAAGTCACATATGATTGAAGTGGAAGGTATGATCAACAACCAAATCATTGATATTTTAATTGATTTAGGAGATAGTCATAGTTATATAGATCCTAAGATGGTTTAAAGTTTTAATTTTTTAAGAAGCAAGCATGGGAAATCTTGGTTGGTGCAGCTGGCTACAGGATCCAAAAGAAAAGTTAATGAGATGGTTAAGTCATGTCTTATGGACATGAATGGACTAAACACCAGGGTAGAATTGAACATCTTTCCTTTAGGTTCTTATGACTGTCTAATTGGGATGGATTGGTTGGACTAGCATCATGCTATCCTAGACTGTCATAACAAAGAATTTACTTGTTTGGATGAGGAAGGGAGTCTAAGGAAAGTGTAGGGAATTTCCAGGGCAGTAACCATCAGAGAAATTTCAGCATTGCAGCTGAAGAAATATTACAGAAAAGGGTGTCAAATATTTGCAGCTCATGTGGAAGAAACACCTAAAGATAAGGTGCCAAATTTGGAAGATTATGCAGTACTGCAAGATTTTGAGGATGTCTTCAAGGAGGTGCCAGGTGAGTTGTTTTATATCACATTTTGTATGCACCTTTCATGGGATAGTGCGCGCATGTATTGCGCAGTGAATTGATGAATTGTGCACATTCCAGAATACCATGCACAACATATTAAGTGTGCGCGAATGTGAGGCCAACGAGACTTTTTGTATATGCTATGTTTTATAGGATGGTGAGCTAGTTATTATAAGCTAGGATGCTTATGTTTTGATTAGGCTAAAGATCCTATATGTTAAAGGCCAATGCACTTGTTTTTGTACATGTTTCATAATTAATATAAAATACATCATTGCGCGTAGACCGACCATGATAAAAGAGATGGGGGACTAAACTCCACTAGTTAGGGAAAGGGAGGGGCTAAAAGTTAAGGGAAAAGGCTAATATAGGGAGCTTAAGCCAAAAAGGAATATTATATTAATATTTCTTAAATCATAAAGTATGGATAATTATTTTATCCTAAGTTCTAAAGTTGGGATCAAGTGGGCCAGATTATCTCCCAACATGACAAGTGTCAAGTTGGGGACATGCATACATATTGTTGGGACTTATTTCATTTTGCTATCTTTTCCATCATCCTTACCACCATTGAGTCATCCAGTCAATCATTCATGAGCATGCACACATCCATTAAGCTATCCTTTGTATCTTCATGATTGTATCTGAACCTGTATCCATAGCCATTTTCTATTTGTGTAGTTGGTTAGCTTGGGAGATGGACTAAAGAAGTGGGTTGTTAGGCCCGTGGGATATTGCAAAGGTAGGTTTTTAGGCCCATGAGAACTTTCTCTTTGGGTGAGAGAATTGTTGGGAATTGATTTCTTGAAGGTGTTGAACTGCAGCTACAGGGCTCTGAGACTTTTTGCCTGGCCTGTTGTTGAAGCCCTGTAAAGGAAGTGGGGAAGCCGAAGGACTATTGAGCAAAGAAGGGGCACACTTCCTGGGGTGGGACAAGCATGTGGGGAATGAGGGACTATAGGCTATTAGTTTGAGTTGGCACCTGAGATAGAGTCTTTCCTTTTTTCCATGCGCCTTTATCCTAGTTAGGAATCCCTTTACCCAGGTGGAGTTTAGTCCCAACTCGAGGGTGAATCACTGTTGAGAGTGATGAATAGTGTGTTCTAAGGCTGGGAGGTTCGTGGAAGGTCCACACATAGTTGGTGACATTCTTACCAAGATAAGTTCCAATTGTGTAATAAATTTTCATGCTGCATTGTTATTTATGTGCTTATTTTTATGGGTTTATCTTATGGATGGTTATAACTGTCTATATGTGTATGGGTATTTACTGTATATGTTGCATGTCTATGTTTTCGGTTATTTTAGTATGAATTCATGCATTTACAGAATGTATTTGTCTGTTTACATTTTATATATAAAGCTTCTGCAAGAGTGTTGTGTGTGTATATGTTTTAATTGCATGCAGTTTGAAAAATTTATGTGGCATAACTCAGTTTGGATGATGGGTATGTTACATTATGTTCCACGGAGAGGACGTAAGAGTTCTCTGGCGTAGCATGGCCCGACCATGGGTGGCTGGGGACGTTACAATATGGTATCAGAGCTTCAGTTTTC
The DNA here is from genome assembly GCA_009831015.1 of Picea engelmannii. Taxonomy (NCBI): domain Eukaryota; kingdom Viridiplantae; phylum Streptophyta; class Pinopsida; order Pinales; family Pinaceae; genus Picea; species Picea engelmannii. Next base: position 411,851 of record ML786195.1, on the reverse strand, counting down.
AACACCGAGCCTAGATGGGCCGAGAAAGTTGAGTTGAAGCAAAATTTCATAGAGGATTTCTTTCGAGGTGGCCAAATTTTAGTTTGCAGATTGTCCATGGTAAATTTAGAAGCAACGATGTGAAATTGGGAAAAGACCCAATTTCAGTTGTTAAATTAAGGGAAAATTGAGAAATTCGGCCAATTGGTGAGATATTAATGGTTTAATATTTGTTCTAGCAAATTTAGACCTGGAGTTGGTCGAATTTGAAGTTACAGTGAAGCCATGACAGATGGAGAAAATTTAGTCATTTTTATCCTCAATTCGTGAATTGATTTTGGGAAATATCCATTCCAGAAGTGTCAACCCACAACGATTTCTTGTTGCAGAGGTTGAATTGGTGTTATCAAGGTGAAATTGAACAAATTTTATGGTTGTATAATGTCGATGGTAAATTGGGGAAAAAGTTAAGCCAAAAGCCCCAATTTCTGCTGCAGAATTCACGAGGAATTGATGCGCATAAAAATGAATGTGCACAGGTGGGCGCACTAAAAATACATGATGCACAGTAAAAATCTTGAGATAGGTAAAATTCAACACTACGCGACAAGATAATGGTGTGTTGGTGCGTGCGCTAAATTTCGGTGCCGCGCGGAAAAATGTTAGTGTGCGGATTTGTGCACTAAATTTTGGGCGCCGCACGGAAAATGTTAGTGTGCGGGTGTGCACACTAAATTTTAGCGCCACGTAGGAAAATAATAATGGCACACGTGGTGTGCACAGTATTGGCAGAGTGCAGAGAAAATTTGTTGGTACATGTGCAGTGTGGGTATATATTGTTGCGCGACAATTTAGTCAATGGTGAGCACATAGTATTTGTGTGCAGTGGGGAGTATTGAACTTTGGCATGGTTCAGTGCATAGACTGAAATGTGTGCGTAATATCAGTGCGCAATATAAAAACTGCGCACAACAAGTAATAGTGAAAGAACCAAAACTGCGCGCGGTGGATATTGGCGCGTGACACAAAATAACTGTGTGCAAGTTATTCGTGCGACAAAGAAGTAATGCACAGTGGTTATAAGTGCGTAGAGAAAGATTTACCTTGTAAAGTTGTTGCGTAGGGTGAATATGGGTGTATAGGTTTAAATTTGTGCACGTGAATTTGTTTGAAGGGTGAACAACAACATAAAACCAATGATTATCTACGACGTTTTATATCATTTGAACGTCATGTTTTTGCAACGCGTTTTTGAGGCCCTTAGGAGCGTTTTTAGCAACTCAAAAACCACGAGACAAAGGTGCACCAAAGGTACACTTTGTCTTTGCAACTCAAATAAAAGATCTTGGAGAGATATTTCTAATGGTGTAAACTGTTCGTCAAACGAAGCTTTTATGAGAAAGTTATAGTACAAACAGTGGAGGGTAAATTATAAGACCCAGCTAGCTTCAAAGAGCCATAACTTTCTTCTCTGGAATTGGGTTGAGGCACAACAGTAGTCAATGGAAAGCTATTGAACCATATAAGACAGTCCCAGAGTGAATTAAATTTCTAGGCATGTTAAAAGTATTTAATATGGAAACTAAGGAACCTGTAACATATCAGTTACAATATTGTATATGGGCCTAGAACTTCAGTAGGCTGTAACTAGCAGCCAAGAACCCAGAAAGAGATGAAACTTGGAAAAAATGTCCATAATATGTATATGGGGAAACCCAATTGAGCTCCTATGAAATCTCCAATTGAGTAGGTGCAAAAATGCATAATTACAACGCAGAGTTGCGCCAAGCTGAAAAATGGACAGAAAAATTAATGGGCAATTTTTAAATAGCCATAACTTTCTTCTCAAGACTCGGAATTGAGCATGGGAGTAGGAGATGGAAAGGTCTTGGAAAGTGGAATATAAATATCCACCCAGAAAATTGATCTGGCCATTCAAATTTTCAGGAAATTAGAAGAAAGAATTATGATATATATTATTGAACCAGAATGGTTCATATTTTCATGAAATTGTTGAAACAGTTATCCTGACAAAGTTTTGTTGGTTGCACATTTTGCAGAGTTAAAAACAACTAGATCAGATCAAGATCAACATTGATTCCAGATTAACGGAAGAGGCACAAGGGACTTACAGTAAGGAGGATGATATCATAGGGATGGATGTCCATTTGGACATTGAAGGAACAAACCCCATTGGACATGGATAAGGAAGGGATGAAAACATGAATATGGTAGAGACAATGAAAAATTTACAGAAGGATGTCCAAAGCCATAAAGTTGATAATGAAAGGATTATGAAAGTCAAGGAGTAGTAGGATGACTTGAACGGGAAGTTATTGCAGAGCTTGAACATAATAGAAAATAAATTGGATGAGGAGAGTGGCTCAAGCAAATCAGGAAGTTGCAAGTTTCCTGATGAGAAAGCAAGAGAAAGAAGTGTTAGCAGACATCACCACCACTCCCCGAGGCATTCCAATAAGAGGGCACACAACATCTCAAGTCCATCCTCTGTTAGGGAGCATACGAGTTATGGGGTGGATGAGCTACGAAGATAAATAAACAAAATCAAACCTCCTACATTTGATGGTGAGCACAAGAAGGATGAAGATGTAGAAACATGGTTGATGGGCATGAGAAAGTATTTTCAATTGCATAATTATTCTTCTCGTGCAGAAGGTACAATTTCTATCTATCAACTCAAGGGAAAGGCATCCATGTGGTGGGATCAACTTGTGCAGGTGCATCACATTAAAGAGAAAAGTGTCACTTGGAAGGAATTCAAGAATTATTTTGAAAATAAATACTTGACTAAAAGATATTATGACAAGAAAATGAAAGAGTTCTTTGAACTCAAGCTTGGGAGTATGACCATAGATGAATATGAGAGAAGGTTTTTAGAACTGTTGAAGTATGTCTCTTTCATCAAGGATGAGATTGTTAAGATTCAGAGGTATTTGATTGGATTGTCTTCATTCATCAGTGAAAAAATACAGTATGATGATCCCAAGACATTGGAGGAGACCATAAGGTGAGCTAAATTCCTTTATGATCAGCAAAAAGCAAGCCCAACTTTCCAAAAATATTTGGAAGACAAAACGAAGTTCAATATGGATCAGAGGAAGAAGGGATATAAGTCACCATTCTTTAGATATAATCCACAATGATATCAAACTCCTAGAGAGCCTAGAACGATTGAAACAGGGGGTCAAAGGCCAAGGTAGCCACCTATTCAATGTTGGGGTTGTAAAGGGGATCATATGTTCAGAGATTGTCCTCACAGAGGTAAAAAAGGGGGAACTGTTCACAATGTACAGCAAGCTGAAACAATGGAGGACGTGGGCAGAAATGTGCCAAGGATCTATATAGCCCTGAACAACAAGAAATCATAGTATAAGTCACATATGATTGAATTCGAATGTATGATCAACAACCAAATCATTGATATTTTAATTGATTTAGGAGCTAGTCATAGTTATATAGATCCTAAGATGGTGGAAAGTTTTAATTTGCGAAGAAGAAAGCATGGGAAATCTTGGTTGGTGCAGCTGGTTACAAGATCCAAAAGAAAAGTTAATGATATGGTTAAGTCATGTCTTATGGACATGAATGAACTGAACACCAGGGTAGATTTGAACATCTTTCCTTTAGGTTCTTATGACTGTCTAATTGGGATGGATTGGTTGGAATAGAATCATGCTATCCTAGACTGTCATAACAAAGAATTTACTTGTTTGGATGAGGAAGGGATTCTAAGGAAAGTGTAGGGAATTCCCAGGGCAGTAACCATCAGAGAAATTTCAGCATTGCAACTGAAGAAATGTTAGAGAAAAGGGTGTCAAATATTTGCAGCTCATATGGAAGAAACACCTAAATATAAGGTGCCAAATTTGGAAGATTATGCAGTCCTGGAAGATTTTGAATATGTCTTCAAGGAGGTTCCAGGGCTACCCCCAAATAAATATATTGATTTCTCTATAAATCTAATGCCTGGAGCAGCTCCATTGTCAAAGACTCCTTACAGAAGGAGTACACCAAAGATGAAGGCATTGCAAATGTAGTTTGAAGAACTTCTAAAGAAGGGGTATATATGCCCAAGTGTGTCACCTTTGGGTGCCCCAGTCTTGTTCGTGAAAAAGAAATATGGGACATTAAGATTGTGCATTGATTTCAGACAGTTGAGTAAAGTGACTGTAAAGAATAAATATCCTTTGCCAATGATTGATGATCTCTTTGATCAATTGAAGGATGCAAAGATATTTTCAAAGATAGATCTCAGGCCAGGATACCATCAGGTAAGGATTAAGGAGGAATATATCATCAAGACATCCTTCAGGACAAGATATGGTCATTATGAGTTCACAGTGGTGCCATGTGGGTTGTCAAATGCACCAGTTGTTTTCATGTGCTTAATGAATGGTGTTTTTCGAGAATATTTAGACAAGTTTGTCATTGTCTTTTTGGATGGCATTCTTATATATTATAAGTCAGAGGAAGAGAATGAACAACATTTGAGGATGGTGTTGCAAGTATTAAGGGAGCATTAGTTGTATGCCAAATTGAGAAAGTGCTCATTTATCAGAAACAAATTCATTATTTGGGGCATATCATTTCAAAGGATGGGATAGTAGTGGATCTTGAGAAGATAGAAGCCATTAGAGAATGATCAATGCCAAAGAATGTGACAGAGGTCAGATCATTCATGGGCCTTACAGGATACTATAGGAGATTTATTGAAGGATTTTCAAAGATTGCACACCCAATCACTTCCTTGCAAAGAAAGGGTGTGAAATTTCAATGGACATTGGATTGTGAAAAGAGTTTCCAGAACTTGAAACAATTATTAACAAGTTCTCCAATACTAAGGATTGCAAACCCAAACGAAGACTTCATTGTATGCATAGATGCATGTAAAGAAGGACTTGGTGGATTCCTCACACAAAATAAATTTGTTATATGTTATGAATCAATGAGGTTGAAGGAGCATGAAAGACATTATGTCACTCATGATTTGGAGTTGGCAACCATAGTGCATGCCTTGAGGAAATGGAGACACTACCTTATGGGAAATAGGTTTGATCTTAGGACAGACCACAATGGTCTGAAATATTTATTTGATCAGCCAAATCTAAATGCTAGGCAAAGCAGATGGTTAGAATTTCTAAGTGAATATGACTTTGATATAAAGCATATCAAGGGGAAAGAGAACAAAGTGGTTGATGCACTCAGTAGAAGAGTGCATGAGTTGCATGCTACAACCATTAGCATGTACCAATCAGATTTGAAAGACAAAATTTTAGAGGCTGCAAAATTAGATTTGCATTACAAGGAATTAGTGGCAAAATTACAACAAGGTATTTTGCAACAAAAAATTGAGGAATACAAGCTAGATAATGATGAAATTCTCATTTACATGGGCATAATTTATGTACCAAATTCCCAGGAGTTGAAAAATATGATACTGAGAGAAATGCATAATGTGCCTTATGTTGGGCACCCAAGATATCAGAAAACAATTGCAGTTGTCAAGAGCCAATATTATTGGCCAGGCATGAAGAAACAGGTTCTTGATTTTATTGGCATATGTTTGGAATGTAAAAAGGTAAAGGATGAGCATAGACACCCAGCTTGTTTGCTACAACCATTACTCATTCCCGAGTGGAAATGGGAAGTTGTAACAATGGATTTCATAACCAAACTACCTAAAACAAACAAGCAACATGATTCTATCATGGTAGTGGTGGATAAGTTTACTAAACCTGTCCATTTTATTCCAGTTAAGCTCACTCACAAGGCAATGACAATTTTTTATGTTTATATGAAAGAAATTGCTAGATTACATGGCATACCTAAGACAATTGTTTCTCATAGAGATCCAAAATTTACCTCAAAATTTTTGAAGGGATTATTCAATGGATTTGGAACAAATTTGAATTTTAGGACAACTTATCATCTAGAATCAGATGGACAAACAGAGAGGGTGAATCAAGTAATTGAAGATATGTTGAGGATGTATGTGATGGATAAACCATCAAAATGGGAAGAATACCTACACTTGGTAGAATTTTCTTATAACAATGGGTACCAAACATATCTAAAGATGAGTCCATTTGAGGCACTTTATGGTAGAAAGTGCAACACTCCAGTAAGTTGGGATAACCCAACAGATAGAGCAGTGGTTGGGCCATATTTGCTCAGGGAAATGGAGGAGAAAATGATAAAAATAAAACAAAATTTAAACACTTCCCAAGACAGACAGAAAATATATGCTGATAAGGGCAGAACTCACAGTGAATTTAAAGTGGGTGATCATGTATTATTGAAAGTGAGGGCCAAAAGAAGTTCCCTGAAATTGGGAAATTGTTCAAAGTTGGTAGCTCACTATTGTGGGCCATTTGAAATCCTAGAGAGGATTGGTCCAGTGGCTTATATGATTACATTGTCTATATCTATGTCTATTCATAATGTATTCCATGTATCATTGCTCAAGAAATATATACCTGATGCTAATCATGTTATTGATTGGAATGTGATCCAAGTGGAGCAAGAAGGCACTTTCCAAGTGCATCCGATGTGCATTCTAGACCGAAAAATCAAACAACTCCAGAATTGAGCCATAGGGCTTGTAAAGGTCCAATGGACATGGTACGGTCCTGAGGACTCTACTTGGGAGCATGAACATGCAATGCGGGCAGAATACCCACATCTTTTTTAGGATTTTTGAATTTTTTTTGTATATGGGTAGATGATGCACTGAGGACAGTGCATAAATAAGGGGAGGGGATTGTAATATCCCTAAGGCCGAACCCAATTCGAAATGTAAATGCAAATGTACTTAAGTTGGTGAGTTGTTTGATATCACATTTTGTATGCACCTTTCATGGGATACTGCATGCATGTACTACGCGGTGAAATGATGAAGTGTGCACATTCTAGGATATCGCGCGCAACATCTTAAGTGTGCATGATTATGAGGTCAGTGAACCTTTGTGTATATGCTATGTTTTATAGGCTGGTGAGCCAATTATTATAATCTAGGATGTGTATGTTTTGATTAGGCCGGAGAGCCTACATGTTAAAGGCCAGTGCACCTGTTTTTGTACATGTTTCATAATTAATATAAAATACATCGTTGCGCGTAGACCGACCATGATAAATAATATGGGGGACTAAAATCCACTGGTTAGCGAAAGGGAGGGGATAAAAGTTAAGGAAAAGGCTAATCTAGGGATTTTAAGCCAAAACAAAATATTATATTAATATTTCTTAAATCATAAAGTATGCGTAATTATTTTATCCTAAGTTCTAAAGTTGGGAACAAGTGGGCCAAAGTAGCTCCCAACATGATAAGTGTCAAGCTGGGGACATGCATACATATTGTTGGGAATTAGTTAATTTTGTTATCTTTTCCATCATTCCTACCATTATTGAGTCATCCAAACAATCATCTATGAGCATGCACACACCCATTGAGCTATCCTTTGTATTTTCATGATTGTATCTAAACCTGCATCCATAGCCATTTTCTATTCCCGTAGTTGGTTAGCTTGGGAGTTGGACTAAAGAAGCGGGTTGTCAGGCTCGTGGGATATTTAAGAGGTGGGTTGTCAGGCCTGTGAGTAATTTCTCTCTGGGTGAGAGAATTGTTGGGAATTGATTTCCTGAAGGTGCTGCAGCTACAGGGCTCTGAGACTTCCTGCCCGACCTATTGTTGAAGCCCTGGAAAGGAAGTGTGGTAGTCGAAGGACTATTGATAAGAGAAGGGGCACACTTCCTAGGGTTGGACAAGCATGTGGGGAATGAGGGATTGTAGGCTTTTAGATTGATATGGCACCTGAGATGAAGTCTTTCCTGTTGTCCATGAGCCTTTAGCCTAGTTAGGAATCCCTTTACCAGGGTGGAGTTTAGTCCCAGCTCGGGGGTGACTCAGTGTTGAGAGTGATGAATAGTGTGGTCTAAGTTTGGGAGGTTCGTGGAAGGTCTGCACGCAGTTGGTGTCATTATTACCAAGATAATTGCCAATTGTGTGATAAATTTACATGTTGCATTTTTATTTACGTGCTTATTTTTATGGGTTTATCTTATGCATGGTTATAACTGTCTGTATTTTTATGGGTATTTACTGTATATGCTGCATGTCTATGTTTTCTGTTATTTCAGTATGAATCTGTGCATTTACAGAACATATTTGTCTGTTTACATTATATATATAAATCTTCTACAAGAGAGTTGTGTGTGTATATGTTTTAATTGCATGCAGTTCAAAAAAGTTGTGTGGCATAGCTCAGTTTCGATGTTGGGTATGTTACAGTATGTTCTGCAGAGAGGAGGTAAGAGTTCTCTGGCATATCATGGCCTGACCATGGGTGGCTAGGGATATTACCTATAATATGCTATAGGTTTCGCAAAATTCTACTCATCCTTCTGTAGTAAAACACCAACAATGGTGTGCTCTGAGGAAAAGGAGAACAATATAAAGTATTTTTCAAAATTAGGACTAGCTAATACTGCAGCCTTGGTCGATGCCACTTTGATGTCTTCAAAATATTTTATGGCTTCTAGGGTCCATTTTATCTCATTTCCTTTCTTGAGCATGTTAGTGATGTAATTTATGATTTCAGCCAAGTTAGGGATGAATCTTTTCAGAAAATTCACCTTCCCTAGGAAAGATTGCACTTCTTTTTTTCTTCTGGGTATGCCAATTTTTAAGATCCCCTCAAATCTACTGGGATCTATCTTTATCCCCTCTTTTGAAATAATGTGACCTAATATCTTACCTTCTTCCATTCCAAAATTTGACTTCTTGGGTTTCAATGAAATGCCAAACTTTCTGCACTTCTAAAAAATCCCTTCTTAAATGCTTGAGATGTTCTTCATCAGAAACTGAGTAAACAATGATATCATCTAGGTAGATAACAATGAATTTGTATTTCTTATCTGAAAAAGCTATGTCCATAGCTCTTTGAAATATTTCCCCTGCATTCATGAACCCAAAAGGCATCTTGGAATACATGAATGTATCCCATGGTGTTGTGAATGTTGTCTTGTCCTGATCATCAAGGTGCAACATGATATGATTGTACCCAGAGAAACCATCCAACATTGACATTTTATGAGAACCTACCACTTTCTAGAGAATGTGATCCATCTTAGGCAGTGGGTAGTTATACTTGAGAGACACCCTATTCATATTTCTGAAGTCCACACACAATCTGATCTCCCACTCTTCTTTCTGACAGGCACCAAATTTTCCACCCATTTGGAAAACCTCAAATATACTATGATCTTGGCTTTAAACAACTTCTTTATCTCTTTCTCAATCAAGGGAAGTAGCAAAGGATTTATTTTTCTTAATTTCTATTTGAAAGGTTTATGATCTTATTTGATTGGGATCACATGCTAAATTACCTTGGTGTCATAAATTTTCAAATCTTCATAGCTCCAGGCAAAAACATTAGGGAATTCTTTCATCAAATTGATATATCTTTTCTCGAATTATGGGCTGCGTGTTTTGGATAGCTTAATTATATTGGGATCTTCCTGAGTCCAAATGTTGCAATCTTCAACATCCCATTCATTTACTGTAATCTTTGGACTCCTTGCCACATCATTTTTATCAAAGAGTTTCTCCAATGGGACCAGGCCCTTGGGAATGATGTTACTTTTCTGCTGCACTATATCTCTACCAACAATCTGATTTTTGAAGTAACCATCCTTTGCAAACACAGTTGGATCTACCTCTTCATCACAATATTCTCCATCAATATTCAAATTCTCAAATCCATCTTCCATTTTGAGGAAAATTTCTATTTTGTTATCATCTTCAAAAACCTACCAGTACTTAATATTATCAAGCACTATTGGTCTATGCTTGATCTCAACTCCATATCATTTGCTAGAAAAAACTATAATTTTGAAAACTTAAGCTAAAGTAGCAAGAGCATCAACAATCTGATTTTGACCCCTTGGAATCGTTGAGAGACTATATTCCTAAAATTCTTCCAAAAGGTCAAGTTTTGTATTCCTGTATGCTCTTAATCTAGGGTGTTTGGCTTGATATATTCCATTTGCATTATTTATGATCAACTTAGAATCTCCAGGAACAAATATCCTCTTAGCACCCATTTCTTTTAAATCCTTCAATCCTAACACTAATGCGTCATATTCAACCATGTTGTTTGTGCAATCAAAAGCTAGCTTATAAGAGAACATTTTTTTAGCAAATATAGGGGGGTTAATCCACACACCATATCTTGCCCCCTCTCTGTTAAAATCTCCATCGAAAATCATGCCCCACATCTCATTTTATGCATTTTCCTACTGCTCTAAAAGCTTCTCAAACTATTGATCAGATTTATCTTTGACAATGATATCGATCTCTGGGATTTTCTCTTCAAAACACATATCATTGAAGACAATGGAAGATCCCAACTCAGTATCCATAGAATAGATGGGATGGTTATTTGGCTGAGACTTGTTACTGACCATGTATTTGAGAAAAACCTCTCTCTACTATCTCCTATCTTGACCAAATACAGGGATGGTGGCATATGACATATCCATCTGAAGAGTTCCCTTCAACTTTGCAGCCCATGACCTCGATAACAACATGCCAAACTTGGGATGGATATCAACAAACACTACATCCATGACCACATTCATTGCTAAGATTTGAGACAAGGATACCACTAGATCTTTGATTAGGCCTAAGCACTTCACCTTTCTTGAATCAAAGGAGAAAAGATCTTTGTAAGGTCTTGTTATGTCAAGGCCCAATTGGTCCATGAACACCTTGGGTGTCAAGTTATGGGATGCTCCTAAATCCAACATGGAATTGTGTAGATTCATATCATGGATCTTCAGGATGACATAGAAAGGGGGGACCTCTTTAGCATCACTATTTTCCTCCACACGTGGGCCAAATAAGATGGAAGGATGGTCGTCTTGTATGTTCAAAGTGTCAGAAGTTTGTTCCATTTTAAGCATCTTTATGAACTGATTTCTATATTCATTGTTCTTGATCAATTCATTGAATGGTACATAGATTTTAATCTTGGCCATCTCACTCTCAAAATTAAAGGAGGATGAGTTTTTCTCTACCTCTCTGGTGACTATCTCCTTTCTTGTTTCAGGTACCTTTTTCTGGGATTCTTCCTTCTTCTTTCCTTTGTCCATAGCATCTTTTGCAACAGAGTCCTTTTTGGGATGACTTGAAGAAGGTATGTTATTTTGAGATTCTTTGGTAGGGTTTCCCTTTGGAGGATTTCCCTTTGGGGGGTTGGCAAACACTTTTTGATTTCAAAGATTATATTGTCTCTGGAATTGTATGATGGCATTCTGCAACCCTGTTTGGTAATATTCTCTTTCTACTGACAACCTCTCATCATTTTACTGCATGAATATTTCATTAGCATCCATGAACTAGTCATGTTCCTCATAATATCACAACAATGCATTTTGTCTTCAAAATTGTCATCATAATTCTCATTTACATAATTATTTTGAAAAGGAGGTCTTATTAGCTGATCCCCTTGATTCCTCTGATCTCCATTTTTTATTTGTGGGATTGTTGGCCTTCTCTGATTTCTTGGTGGGACATTAGCCTATTCTCTAGTGTTAGGATTATTATCTAAATCCATTCTCTCCGTCAATTTTTCCATAGTTTTCATCATTGTTTCAAACATTTTTTATGATGTTTGTGAGGTTGAAGGTTGTGCCTTCTCTTGAACTTTGTTCATGTCCCTGTCAGAGTTAGATTTGATCTTTCTCGAGGCCATTAGATTCACTTCCACTTCTATTTCATTGTTCATCATGTCATATAATGAGGTAGATCTTCTCTGCCTCAACAACAAAGAAAAATTACTTTCAAAGGAATCAACATATCTGAGTTGGAAAGCATTAGGAGGGGGTTTTACCTCAATAGGAATTAAATTATAGACCTTCACAAATATGGCTGAAAACTCCTGCACTATTTCATTAGGTGACCTCCTCACATTGTTATATTGAGTTAACAACTGAAGAGGGATTTTATTGTCCCCCCACTTTGCAAGGAAATTGGTTTCAAAGGCTTCAAAATTTATGATGCTGGTTGTTGGGAGAGCTCTGAACCACTTTTTGACTTCTCCTACAAGACTTTGTGCAAAAAACCTCATTTTTGCATCCTCAAAATCTACTTCTTCTAAGTCTATAAAATCATTGTGCCAGTCTAGATACTTCTGGGATGAAACACTGCCTTCATCATCATACAGTTTGATCCTTATATTATACTCCCAGGGAAAATCATGTAACTGAGAAGGGAGTACAAGAGGGGAAAACCTAGCTTCCATGGTTGTTGTGAGGACTTGAAGTGGCTGTTGGTTTTGAGTGTGGATCACAAGAGGTTTGGTAGAGGCTACTAAAATTAAATCTTGGAACCTCTTCTCATCAAATATGACCTCGTTCAAACAAGATTCAGATTTAGTTCTGAACAAATTTTGCTCAAATTTCACATCAAACTCAAGATGTTCAGTGCTTGTTACTCCACCTTTGGGCAAGGAAATATATATGTCTAAATGCAAGGCTTGTCTTATTGGACTTTTATTTTATTTTGTGTACAAGTTTATCAGTATCAAACACAGGGATTGCAACTTTCGGGTCTGGGTTTTTCCTGGTGTGAATTCTCTTCGGAGCCAGGATTTCTAGCTCAAACTACTTTTTGATACTGGTCTCTTGGTAATGGAGTCACCAGGGTAATTTTAGTCTCAACCAATAAGGTGTTTGATTCACTGTCACCCTCAAGAATCAAATCTGAAGCTTTAAGTTGTTCTTTTCCCAGGGAAGATTTTACTTTTGATCTCCGACAACGACGCCATAATGTTAACACTCTGTAAATTTGTTCGGCTGATAAACAAATGACATAGGTTACCTACAAACAAAATTTAGAGCTGGGTACTAGCCTGCTCAGCTCAGAGAGGGATCTCTCGTGTCACTTTATGTTTCTTTGGAAATCAATGGCCAGGATTAGTTTGTTTTGGGTTTTTTTTATAAATTTGTTGGAAAGGAAGGGGAGGGACACTTAGGGCTATGGAGTCAAATTTCTGAAAATGAATGAAAACACTAACTAGCCATTAGAACTCTCCAAAGGATAACGACTAAATGAGGCTATGAATATGAGTTATAAATTGAAGTTTGCATAGTGTAAGAAGAAACAAAAAACAAGTAACTGCATCAGAGCATTTATGAAATCAATTTTGAATTAGTTATGAAGAACTTAACACAGTTTAAATTTCTTAAGCCAAGAGCATCACAAGATGAATTATATATTTAAACTATCCAATTTAAATAGAAGACTGTGTAAATGGAATTAAAGAAGAAAGGAAATGCATACAATGAGAGAAGACA
>ML786195.1:379496-398395 GCA_009831015.1 Picea engelmannii | reverse complement strand
CTGAGAAGAGATGTGGCTGCTACTCGCATCCATGAGAAGATGATTACAATGAGGCTCTAGAGGCCTTTTTACAATAGACGAGAATGCCAAAAGTCATAGACATCCAAAAACCTAACCCTAGGAGATAAAGCACCAAAAGTCATGTGGGCCCCGTTTGGGTAAGTTAGTACATCAACTTCCCGGGGTCGTAACTTTTGCATACGATCTCCGTTTTAGGCATGTGATAGCTCGTTGGAAAGGTATCGTTGAGGAGATTCATTTTGGGGGATCAATTATTATTTTGGATATCATTGAGAACCTCGATCTCAAAAAACCTTCATTTAGGCCCTCAAAATGGCCCCGAAAGTTAAAACCTGCTAAAAATAGTAAATTGCCAAAATTGCCAGAAAATTGTTATGAGGCAGTCGAAAAAGGTGGGTGGCCACCAATATCCACCTGGATCAGCAACTTTGTGTGATCATCTTGTGATACATTTTCTAGGTCGTACTCCTCAATGGATTGAGTTGGGTTGACCTGTGATGATACTCCTTGATGGACTCAGTTGGGTATGACACTTATTTATGGATTGATAAGTTGTACTAGGTTGGTTCCCAAAAACCCTTGGGGTGTAGCCCATGTGGTTGGGATATTTTCCAATTTGTGCTCCTTGGTGGACTGAGTTGGGTTGACTTGTGATGATACTCCTCAATGGACTACATTGATTATGAAACTTATTGATGAACTAATAAGTTGTACTGGGTTGGTGCCTAATGATCCTTGGGGTGTATCCCAAGTGGACACGTCTTGTGGTTGTAGTCCTTTATGATGATGACACACACTACGAGGTTGTAGCCCTAGTGTTCTCTAGTGGGTTGTAGCCCTAGACAAGATTGATAGGTACACATTTGTTGTAGCCATGTGAGACGTGATGATGTTACCTATAGCATGGTCTGCATGACCATGGCATAGGGGCTATGAGGACCAGAGGAGAACATCATGGAGAACACCTCCCTAGCTAAGAGGGAGTGTTGATTTTTTTGGTAGAAGTGGGAGGTATTCACCTCTGAGACAAATTTTTATTAGAGATGAATATGCCAAGAAGTAATAGGATAACCATTGAATAGTTAAAATAAGACTCAGAAGAAATTAGAAGATCCCAAAAGAGAATTCAGCCCCATAGAATAATAATAAAGAAGAAATATAAAGCTCTAGAAGTAAAGTCGGCCCCACAGGAAAAAGACAAAGTGAAAAAATATTTTCTAGGAAGACAGGTTGGTCCTACTTGAAAATATATCTTCCTAGTCTAGTATAAATAAATTTGACACCTTCCTAATTTGGTACATTCACTCACTCACTCATAGTGAAAGTATAATGGAGAGTTGTAGTAGTAGTTGTAGTCCAAAATGAAGAAGTGCGCAGGTTGGAAAGGGTTTCCTCGTAACCCTCGCTAGGGTTTCTCTCTTTGTCTTGGTGGTGCGATGGTGTAGCCAAATTGTTGGCACAGGGGCAGACCCACGGTTTAGCTCTAAGAGCACACCAAAAATCCCTAGCTACTCGCCCTTTTGACAACACCTGTGAAGTAGATGCAGTCTCACCCGAAGCAGCTAAGAGGGGGTTGTAGGACAAAGATGTATACAACCAGGGGAATATCAAGTTGATCTAGTACAAAAACAACACAATGTGCATATATCACTTATCAAGCTAGATCTACCCTGCACTGTTATAGATCTGATCTAATACAACAATGAAAATAACAATATAATAGTGACAAAGATCAAAGCATCAATCACACACACAACACAAGATGTATGTGGTTCACCCTCTCTCTAGGGCTACATCCACATAACTTTTCTTATGATTTATTAAGGTAAAGCATATAGTTCTTGTTTGTGCTCTCAGCTAGCATATCTTCTTTCTATCCTCTCTTTCTCTCTCCTTCTTGCGTACCTAGCTGTAGGAATGATCTTCGCACACAACTAAAGATATTACAATCTAGAAGGCATTCATACTCAACACTTCCCTCTCTCAATACAATAATATCTCACCACACAGTAGAGCTAGATCAACAACAATATCCTACCAACCCAATCTAGGCCATTTAGACCCCTATCTATACATTACAATCATTCACCGATAGCCCTAGGCTGAAACCTAGGTGCCAAAACCCTAGATACCAAAACCCTAGGTGTCTAAAACCCTAGGTCAACTTGACCCGCTTTTTTTGAGCTTTTCCATCCTATCTTTCCTTCCTTCTCGTGTGGTTCTCCTAAGCATCTAGTGGTGGATTTTTCCACTTGATGAGTTGTCCTCGATTCATCTTCCTTGTTGATCTATCATCCTCGATATCCTCTTCCAACGGCTTGCATTTCCGTACTTCGCTTCAACTTTTCTTCTCTTTTGCTCACTTTAACCTAGTGACAGTCACTATGTCTTCTGTGAAGTTCAATTTTTGCCTTTTCTTCCTTGTTATTTTCTTCATTCCATAACCAAGGGCCAACAGGCCCCCAACACTCACCTGTGACTCATTCTAAATCACTTTGGATCTAATCCTTCTTCTTTACTTTGAATTTGGGATGCGCAGGGAAGCCTTTGCTTTTTGATCTATTCCTCCTTCCCATCCTTGTGCAGACTATCTTTTCTATGTCTGATACCCATTTTCAACTGCACCTAGTACCTAGACCCTTTTCTTCATGATTTTACCAAGAGCTGTGAGGTAGCTAGTTGTCATAGTACAACTTCAGCTGACTCTCATTCACTAATCCTTCCTTCCACTCTCCGTTCAATGTCTTCAGCTGCGCAAATCCTCCTTCTGTGACATAGGTGATCGCATATGGTCCGAGCCAATGCGTTCTCAACTTCCCTTGGTGTTTTATAAACTTACTGTCATACATCAATACTGAATCACCTTTCTTGAATGCCTTCTTCTTGATGTGCCTGTCATGATATGCCATCTCTCTTTCCTTCTTCACTTGCTGGTGGAAACCTGCAATAACTATGTCTTCTTTGAGTTCCACTAACTATGCGAACCTCTCCTGAACAACACCAATGTCATCCATACCTGTAAAAGCAACAATTCTTAAGCTTGGCACCGAATATGCCATCGGGACAACAACTTCAAGACCATAAACCAACTTGAAAGGGGTCTGCATTGTTAATTTCTTGGAAGTGTTTCTATAGGCCCATAGTATTGCAGGTACTCTTAAACCCAAGTCTTCCCTGGTCAAACTACATATCTTTGTTAGTGTGGTCTCTAAGATCTTGTTGAATGCTTCAATTGTTCCATTTGCTTGTGGATGGTAAGGTGTACTCTTTTGATGGTGGACTGCAAATGCTTTAGTCAGGGCTTCGACTATCTTATTGATGAAGTGTGTGCCTTGGTTGATCATAAGGATATTTGGGCAACCAAATCTAGTTATGATGTCATCAAATATAAAGCACTCAGTTGTAGTTTCACTACAGTCCTTAACTGCTCTTGCTTTGTCCCATCTGGTTAAGTATTTTGTCGCAGTAATTATGTACCTTGCTCTTGTGTGCTTCCCTGGTGGGTTTATGGGTCCCATGAAGTCAATGACCCACTTTTCAAAGGATTGTAGGGTTATATGCGGTGCTAATGACATTTCATCTCGTCTGGATGGTTTCCCAACTCTCTAGCATACATCGCAGGCTCTAGCATAATCCTTAACATCTCTGTGTAAGGTAGGACACCAGAGGCTAGCTCACAGAACCTTTTGCGCAGTTTCTTTCCCTGCGTAATGTCCTCCTCTGATGCCTTCATGAGCTTCTACGAGGATCAATGCTCTCTCTTTCTCCATAAAAATCTCCTTAGTATTTCATCAGGTCCCATTTTGTATAGTTTTCCACCAATTAGTGAAAAGTCTGCAGTGCGCACCACTAGTTATTTCTTTTGGGGAATTGTATACTCACTAGGTGTCATTCCTGTTGACAGGAACTGGACTATGTCTGCAAAGTGATCATCAATATTTCTAATGGCGAACAGTTGGGCATCCGACAATGTATCCTCCAAACTGGTGGGTTCTTCGCCATGGTCCAAGATCGACAAGAGGTCAGGGCCCTTGTTCATTCCTTTGGAATTAACTATGATATCAAAATCATATTCTTGAAACAATAGAAGCCATATGCATATTCTCCCCCCCCAACACTAGCTTGTTGACTAGGTACTTCAACATGGAGTGTTTAGTGAACATTTTGAAGTGTCCTCCTAACAAGTAGTGGTGAAATTTTTGTAATGCATACACCATGGCCAATCCTTCTCTTTCTGTAGTGGTGTATTTAATTTCTTCTATGGATAACTTCTTGCTAGAAAAGGCTAATGGGTGATCAATGTCTCCTATTCCTGGTTGTGCTAACACAGCTCCTAAGGAAATGGATGACGCATTGACATGCACATGAAACTCCTTGCTCCAATCTAGAAAAAACAGAATGGGCACAACCACCATCTTTTGTTTCAGGGTGTCGAAGCTCTGTTGGCATTCATCTGTCCAACCAAACTGACAATCTTTCTTCAACAACTTCTCCATCGATGTTGTAATTTGAGCATAGCCTTTAATGAATTTCCTGTAATATCCAGTATGTCCCAGCACAGTGCGCAATTGTTTGACCAACGTTGGAGGTGGTAGATCAATGATAATGGCGATTTTAGAGGGATCTACCAGTAATCCTTGCTTGCATACAATATGACCTAATAACACTCCAAATGGTGATAAGAAGATGCACTTCTTCATATTTAAAGCAATTTGACACTGCCTACATTTATCCAACATTAGTCTCAGACATTCAATATGGTTTTCCAACAAACTAAACATAGTCCAGTGATCAAAATATGCTTCTAGAAATTTATGAAAAAATTCTTTGAATGGTTTGACCACTACCCTGGAAAAGATGGTTGGGGCAATCTTCAGTCCAAATGGCATTACTGTATACTAATAAGAACCCCATTGTGTGGAAAATGTGGTCTTATGGTGATCCTCCTTAGCAATCTGTATCTGATGGTATCCTGAGAATCTATTTGTAAAATAATATACCTCCTGTCCTCCCACATTGTCTAATACTTCATCAGTGAATGGTGTACGGAAAGGGTCATGCAGACAAGCACCATTCAACTTCCTAAAATCCACACATATTCTGATTTATCCCGTCTTCTTGTCTTGTACCACCACAGGTCTGATCCACTCCGACTCTTCGATAATCCCTGCTTCCATCATTTTTTCGAGCTCAATCTTCACTTTTTCCTTATATTTTGGGTTCAATCTGTAGGGTCTTTGCTTGACTGGCTTCACAACTGGTTTCAAAGGGACCCTCATCTCTCCCATAGGGCCTTTGATACCTTTCATATTATTGAACTTGGTCGGAAAAAAATCCTGATATTTGTGTAGCAACTCGATAATCTTGTCAATGGTAGTAGCATCCCAGTAATCTCTGACATTTGCAAGATTTGGTGTCTCCTCCGTCCCAATATTGAATTTTTTAATCTTGATTGGTTTTCCAATAAATGGAAGATCAACTCCCAGTCCTTCCACATCTCTTTGGCCTTCTGTTTCAGTGATGTTTACCTTCTTGGGATCATCATTGTCGGCATTGATGTTGTAGCATATCTGCAAGTTTTGGAGAGGCGCAGTCCATTAGTCCTCTTCTAGTTCCATAGGGAGTCTAGATGCCTCTTAGAATACCTTCTATCTCATAATCTGTAATGTTTGGTCTACTGAAGGATAGTCACTTTCAAATAAAAAGGTGGTTACAAAGTTCTGAATCATAACTTCCCAGTCTACAGTGATGAGGCACAACTCCGATTGAAGGTACCAATTGATAGGGGTTGTGTCCAGCATGTTAATGAATCTGTGCACCCATTGTTCTCGAGGAATGTTACTCCAGGCCTCTTCGCAGCTCCACACATGGTCTTTTGGGCAACTTCGACCTGTGTACCTTACTTCACATCCTTCTACTTGTGTTGAGAACCTCACTGTAATCAAAGTTCGACATTGTACCCAATCCGTGATATTGCTTTTGTGGTTTCCCCACCATCTTGCTGGTGTGGCTTTCAGGGCCTCATTCATTGCCAACAATCTTTTTTGTATTGGTACACTTGTTTCGAAATCCGATAGCAAGGCTTGTAAAGGGTTCAGACCATCAAATGTGGGTAAATTACTTACTGTTGTGTCGATCTAGCGAACTTATTTGGTTAATTTGGCACATCTTCTGGTAGATACTTCATACATCTGGTTCTGCCAATTCTCTAGTCCTTCTTCTGAATCTGATGAACATGCATTGTCACTTGGCCAACTTATATTCCCATCTGCTGTAGGGTTGATGTAATCTTGCTGTCTGGCTATTAGTTTGTATATGTATTTCAGTTCATATGCGTGGTCTTCTTCTCTGATGGGTTCTGTGTATCGTGGGCCCTCATCTAGATCTAAGGGTGCAATGACCCAAAGGCCATCTCTTTCAAATTTCATATGCCTTTTCTTTAAATCAACCACAGTGGAATTGTTGAAGGCCCAATCAATTCCTAACAGAGTAGGGTAAGGGCAACTGTCATCAATGATTTCAATTACCTCAAAATATGAAAATGTTCTAACTCTATCGATGTCCACAGGGACATGCTCCAGTCGTCCAAATGGGTTGACAGCTTGTTGATTAGCCATTCTAAGCCTGATAGGGGAATAAATTAAATTCGGTTTTCGCATCAGTGCCCAAGTTTTCTTCATCATGACATTGACCTACGACCCTAAGTCAAGGGCCACATAGTCTATATCATACTCTCCTATTTGAGCATTCAAGTGTAATTATTTTTTTTTCCTTCTCTTCTTACCTATTTTGTGTACTGCCCTATTCAGTAGAGGTTCTATCTTTCATATTTTATACTATCTGACTAAGTTCTATAGCTCTTGTACAACACCTTTATCCTTAATCAACTTAACACAGGTGCATAAAAATTTCATGAGCTTGCTTACCTCTTTTTCCTCCAGTGGTGAAGTAGATTGATCAAATACCTGAGGCATTCCATACTCTCTTATTTCTGGTCATGTCTTTGAGGAAGAACCTTGATCTGTTTGAAATCGTGCCTTGCTTCCTCAAAGATTCATCTTTCTTTGTTCACATCAAAGTCTTGGTTCTTCTTTGTAGCTTTCCCGATACCTGAGTCTTCTGCAATATTTCCTTGGGTCATTTTATCCTCTCCTATAGCAGTGCCTCCTCGAGTGATAACAACATCTCTAGGATTTGCTCCACGGGTTTCTTCTTTGATCAACTGTATCTGTGGGTTCTGTTGAGGTCCTCGTATTTCTTGAAGCTTAGCTAGTAGCACAGGACAATATTCTATAACATGTTCGAACGAGCTGCAATAACTGCATGTAGTGAAAGGATTCTGACAATCCCTTGCTAAGTGTCTTGGTTGCGCGCAGTTGTAACAAATGATCTGTCCTCGACCTTGATCCATTCCTCCTCCTCATCCTTGTCCTCTGTATCCACTGCGAGGATTGAAATTTCCTCTTCCTAGGGAGTTATACTGTGGAGTGTTTCCTTGTTGTTGTGCTTCACCTTGGATCTTGTATATTTCGGGCATAAGGTCATAGGCCCTACAATCCCTATCATCGTGCCCCACAGACTTATAGAATGTGCAATATAAATTTGTGGGAGTCTGAACATACTTCTGCATGTAATAGCACTCACTTGTGCGATGCCTATTTTTGCATACTTCGCACCAAGGCAGGTTGACTTGCTTCAAGGGGCTCGGTGCTCCTGAGGCCAAATATTCATGGAATAAAGGACAATGTTTCTTATCATGGCCTTCTGATATGTGCCTTACACACCAAATATCTTCTCTTTTTTCCTTCCCCTTGTCCTTCTTCATATCCTTGACCTGTAGAGACAAACTAGTCAGCTAGCTCAAGATCTGGCTCATACCTGAGCTGGATTCTCCCATAGGGGTTGATTCAAGCTTCATAACGATTTCCAATACTTCTTCCTACAAAGTAATCTTCTGCTCCATTAGAGGAACTATGATGTGTGGTAAAAGGGAAGCGATGAACCATTGTTTATTCTATTCATCTGGGATCTGAAAAGTTAATCGGCCTGTTAAGGTCTTGAACCTTTGATCGAACTCCCAAATAGGTTTGGCTACCTTTTGCTTGATCTCCTTCATCTCTGTAATACATTGTGACTCTGACTTAGGTTTCTTAAACTCTGCAATCAACGTGTTCTTGATCTCATTCAATGGCTTGGGTTGTGCAATTCCCTAGACAAGCTTCATGTACTAGCTCAGTACGTGATCCCTTAGGGTGGTGTTGAACTAGGTCCTTTTAACAACTTCATCATTGACATTTTTGATATTCCATATAGCTTTGCATAGAAACCAATGTTGATCAGGATCTTCAGATCCATCTCCACTAAAGATAGGGAGCCTCATCTCATCTTCCATAGAGCTACCTAGGTTTCCTGTTTGAGTAGATGTTGATCTACTAGTAACAGTACTTTGAGGACTCTGGTGGTTCTTATTGTTTTGATTACCTAGTGTTGCTGAAATAACATGAGGATTAACAATACTTAATTCAATAGTTTGCATAATTCCTAAAGTCTCGGGCTCATCCTGGTGAGGTTCTTCGACTTCTCCTTCCTCTGTCCTAGCAGGTTCTGAATGTTCTTCGTCTGTCAGATCTTCCTCTTCTCCACTGTAGAAACCCTCTTCCCTGTAGTTTTTCTTAAACAAGTTCTCAAGGTGAACCCCTCTAAATACTCTCCCACTGCGTGTATGTCCAACTTCTGTGTCACTGTCACTGTCTGAATTCCTGAACATTAGTCTTTTTAAATCCACTCAATCTACTATATCTTCAAGACATTCATTTCATGCAACAACATCTTGATTTTCAGCTTCAGAAAGTGCAAAATTTTTCTTCTGGATCCTTTGAAAAAGTATCTCTCGGCTTGGCTATACGATTCTACTTTGTCAACATCAAACTCTATGATGTACCCTCCAATGATACTATCAAACTAGTGATCTACTACTCGTGATATGGTGTTATCAGCTTGCTTGACCTTCTTGATCAATTCCAATGTCCAAACCATAGGAAGTCTAGATCGGATCTCGAACTGGGTATCGACTAATCTGGCTAGACACTCATACAAATCGTGATGGATTCCTCCAATTCCTCCAAAGAATATCTTGTGTATATCCATAAAAATGTACTTCTCCAACCAGTCCTATGAACTAAGATTAGGGTTCTTGTTCTGGGCTTCCGTGAAGTCCTTTTCTCGATCTTCTATCCACTTTTGAGTTTTTGTCTTTGATGGGAACCACCTTGACATT
This sequence comes from Picea engelmannii, assembly GCA_009831015.1. Taxonomy (NCBI): domain Eukaryota; kingdom Viridiplantae; phylum Streptophyta; class Pinopsida; order Pinales; family Pinaceae; genus Picea; species Picea engelmannii. Next base: position 389,097 of record ML786195.1, on the reverse strand, counting down.
CCCTTAAGAAGAGTCATGTCTCGACAACGGAACCATTTGTTGGCACAGGGGCAGACCCAGGGTTCATCTCTAAGAGCGCACCAACAAGCCCTAGCTACTGGCCCTTTCAGCAACACCTGCGAAGCAGATGCAGTTTCACCCGAAGTAGCTATGAGGGGGCTGCAGGACATAGATGTCTACAACCAGGGGAATATCAAGTGGATCTAGTACAACAACAACACAACATGAATCTATCACTTATCAAGCTAGATATACCTTGCATAGTTATAGATCTGATCTAATACAACAATGCAAATAACAATATAACAGTGACAGAGATCAAAGCATCAACCACACACACAACACAAGATGTACGTGGTTCACCCTCTCTCTAGGGCTACATCCACATAAATTTGCTTATGATTTATTAAGGTAAAGCATACAGTTCTTGTCTGCGCTCTCAGCTAGCAGATCTTCTTTCTCTCCTCTCTTTCTCTCCCCTTTCTACGCACCCAGCTGCAGGATTGATCTTCACACATAGCTGAAGATCTTACAATCCAGAAGGCCTTCGTACTCAACACTTCCCTCTCTCAATACAATAATATCTCACCACACAGTAGAGCTAGATCAACAACAATATCCTACCAACCCCAAAATACCAACCCAACCTATGCCTTTTAGACCTCTATTTATAAATTACAATCATTCAGTGACATCCCTAGGCCAAAACATAGGTGCCAAAACCCTAGATACCAAAACCCTAGGTTTCTAAAACCCTAGGTCAACTTGACCCACTTTTTCTGGGCTTCACCAGCCTGTCTTTCCTTCCTTCTCATGTGGTGCTCCTAAGCATCTAGTGGTGGATTTTTCCACTTCCTGAGTTGTCCTCGATTCATCTTCCTTGTTGATCTATCATCCTCAATCTCCTCATCCAACGGCTTACATTTTCGTACTTCGCTTCATCTTTTCTGCTCTTTTGCTCACTTCGACCTAGTGACAGTCACTGTGTCTTGCACGAAGTTCGCTTTTCACCTTTTCTTCCTTGTTCTTTGCTTCCTTCCATAACCAAGGGCCAACACAAAATACTCTAGTGCTTTGGCTAGGGATTGATGCAGTTGCATTGTTGGGTTATCTATTGTGGAGATAAGTATTCTTCTTTGTTGGTTTTCTCTAGTGGATAGATATGGTTCTTAGTTATATTTTATTGGAAAGGATATTCTCTCTAAGAAAAGTTTGTTGGTTTTTTATCCCTTAGAAGAAGGATTTCCCGGGATAAATATTTGTGTCTTCTTGTGCTTGTTTATTTGTTGCATATATATTTCAGTATATGGTTATTGAATGTTAAAAGAAGATCAAAATTATATGGTAAATCTAATGTTAACAAAACTAATGAAAATTCAACAAACAAAAGGTGTCAAAACATTATACAAGGGAATGTCTCTTAATACAAGGCCATATATTATTCCAGAAGAACCAATCAAAAAACCAATGCAAGAAGAAGAACAAGTCAACCATCCTATGCAAGTAAAAGAACAAGTCAACCATCCTATGCAAGTAGAAGAACAAGTCGACCATCCTATACAAACAGAGGAACCAATAGATCATACAACATTATACTAGCCAAGATCTAGCCAAACACATCCACCAAAGTCTACAACACCAAATCAAAAAAAAATGTCCGAGATTAAAACATAGAAGAAATACCACTTTGACATCACATTATTCGACCTCCTCAATATTCAAAGTACTTTTTTGTAATAAGATTCTCCATAATTTTGTTTCTATAAGTCCACATCTCATGCTTTCTCAGGACAAAAGTAGTTGAGGTGGGGGGAGCTATTGGAAGGGCTCGTTGACTCTATTGACAAGACTCAACAATTGACCAAGTAAAATAGTATTTGATTGGGAGTTAGTCAATTCTATAAGTCATTCGACCACTCAGCTAGGTCGACCTGCCTAGGTAGTTAGACAATTAGAATTAACTTGTAACATAATCATGAGTACAAATATCTGCATCCATGTAAGATAAAATTGTTGATTTATTAGTTGATGTTTTGGTATATTAATAAAGTGCTTATTTTTGCTTTCCCCATTACTACAAACCCCTAGATTAAAAAATTATACTTTGGTATATTTAGGGTATAGTTCAATTTGGGATACATTCTAGTTCACTCGAGACTCATAATTATAATCAAATCAAAGACCCATTCGATATTTGGGAAGAACATATGTTGTTTTTTTTGTTTATTTGTTAGTTTGTCTGTGACATGTGGGACTAACTTGTGGCTAAGAAACCGCGACACAGGGGCATCTAAGCCGTCAAAATCACCTGGGGATCGCACTCACACCAACCCTTAACATGGCTGGATTTTTTGTCCCTACATGTTTCGAACCGGTGACTTTAACATCACAAAGTGCCTTAACATCACACTCTGTCACCAACTGTTGTTAAATCTATTTAAATAAAGCAATAAAACAAAATATGTTGTTAAATCTATTTAAATAAAGCAATAAAACAAAATATATATGAAATATTGAATTTTAATAAACAAGACTGTAAGATTATAAATTTAAGGTGGTTTGAATATTTTCTTTACAAATTTAATAAAATTTATTTAAATATTTAAATATAATATGATTAAGGATATTATATTTCCTAAATAACAAAAGAAGATGTTTTCACAATTTATAGTAATAGGTTATTAATTATCAATATTATAAAATAGAATAAGAGGTAGAGTAATTATTAATAGGTTATTAATTATTAATATTATAGAATAGAATAAGTGTAGAGTAATTATTAATGTGAAATGAAGCAAAAATATAAAAAATATAAAAAACATGTTTAAAAAACATTTCCATAATTTTACAAATGGATTATTTTGTTGCTTATTATAAAATAGAATAAAAAAAATATTTATATAGATACAAATTAAATTAAAAATTAAAAAAATAGAATAAAAAATAAAATAAGTATTAGTGTAGATATAAATTTGATTGGTAATCAGCAATGTAGAAAGAAGCTTAAATTTATTATGACAAAGTATAGTCTTCAAAAGATACTTCCATAGTTTTTTAAGTAATGATTAATTTAATTATCAATATAATAGAGTAAAATAAAATGTTGTAGGATTAAAAGTAAAGTGAAATAAAAACGTAGAGTAAGTAGTAATGTAGATACGCATTTAAATATTTATTGTTAGTAATGATTAATTTAATTATCAATATAATAGAATAAGATATAATGTAGTAGGATTAAAAATAAAGTGGAATAAAAAAGTAGAATAAGTAGTAATGTAGATATGCATTTAAATATTCATTGTGGTAATAGTTTAGATAATGGATTTCATTATTACATGTTAAAACTAATAAAAGCGAATAAAATTATGATTTTAGATTAAGTAGTTGATTAGTGTGGAGTTTAGTTTTTATTTATTTTGTATATACTTTTATGACACTACAGTTAATTCATTTTTTTTAATAACTTTGTGACACTTTGTTACAGTTTAACTATTCTTAAAACGGTCCATTCATGATATTTTATTTTCTTTCAAATATCTATAAGAGTCATTGTTAATTAATTGTTCTTAATGGAGTAGTTCATCTCATGCAAGCTTTATGAGAGGACATCTTGGGTTCTTATTCATATTCTTTTTAAAGTGAAATAGCTTTCTGAAGAATGGAATCCTTTAAAATTTGTGGACCTTTTGCATGCTTATTACTTTTGAACGAAGGGCCCATCTTTGTTTTCTTAAAAAAACAAAATGAAAATCGCAGGCGTTATGGCCTTGAACTTTTGTAGGAAAGAATTATGGATCATAAAAAAGACAAGGTGCACATTTCTGTGCCGACGAGAATCTGATCATTAAAAAATGGTGAAGGGTCTTCTTGGCATAATGAAAAGCAAACAATAGTGGTTAACATTTTTGTGACTGTGATGCTTTGAAGTGGCGCGCGTTTGATCCATCAACTTTTCTGGTGTATCGCATTAGCGCAGGGCCATCAAAAGTCACATCTGATTATGATGCTGCAATTTGCATATTATCTCCAATCCTTTCACAAGTTGGCACAATTATTGGACATCTCAAGCATTGGAACTCTGTGTTTTCAACCTCCCACTTAACAACGTCCAAGTATATCTCAGAATCTGCTTTATATAGACAGGTGTCTGTAGTATTCACTGCCCTTGAGGCTGCACCCATTACACTAAACGTGACATATAGATTGTTGCAGTAATATGGAAAGCAACAAGCTTAGCGATGCAAGATATTTTAGATTTATGAAAATATCTCTGGACAACATTCTTGGAGGACAACATTCTTGGACTGTATATTGACAACAAATATTTGGCTTTGTTTAAACGTTTTGCTTTTCAACGTTTTACTTTTCCAATTTTTTTTTAATAGAATATGGTTATGTAAATGGGGTGAAATCTCATTTTTTTATTGTTTTTTTGCATTTTTGAATGCATAAAAGAATTAACATTTTGAAAAGTTATTGGACACTCAAATTATACTTTGATTACGCCGAAAGGTTTATGATGGGCAGAATTAATCACCTTTTAATCTAAAATTCTAATCTGATGGCTAACAATTGAAATCGCTGGAATATTCTTAGTCGTCCTCCCATAACCTGTTTACTTTTTAACATTTACCTAATCATATTAAGAAATTATTGTACAACCACATGATTGCACCACATGATTGCCACGTTTAACTGATTAACCTTTGGAATTATCAATTAACTTTTGGATTCCCTAAGATCTATGTGCGTTTTAGCTGTCCGTGCGTTTCAATTCACCAGACTAACTTTCGGTGTTCACCAGCCGCAACACCAGCCACTTTGCGGCTGTGCTAGTTATACACTCAGATTATACTCCGATTATACAGACTCAACCACTAAAATGTGCAGTTCCAACAATTTCTCCATAAATATTGAGCAAATTTAACATTCTGAAAAGTTACTGGACACTCAGATTATATTCTGATTATACACACTCAGATTAAACTCCGATTATACAGACTCAACCACTAAAATGTGCAGTTCCAACAATTTCTCCATAAATTTTGAGCAAAATTGGTTGAAAACAAAAAGAATTATACTCTGATTATACAGACTCAACCACTAAAATGTGCAGTTCCAACAATTTCTCCACAAATTTTGAGAATTTGTGAAGCAAAATTGGTTAAAAACAAAAAGAAAAATAAAAAGTTTAACCTACTGCCAAATCTTGGTGTTGTTTCTACTCTAGACGATTTCAGATTTATTACAACGATGTGCAAACTAATAACTGCAAAAATAAGTTACAATGCAATTACTGATCAAGAATGGCCAGAATTTCAAGGAATAAAAGGATTTCAATATTGAATGCATGATGTGTTTGTTGATGGCCCATGGAAAATAAGTATAGCCTCTCCTCTTAATCGACAGCGAATTATTGTCCTTCATTTAATTGTTATCAGAAACTTACAAAACAAACAAATAATACCAAAAAAATTGAGGGCCTTTTTTCCCTGAATCTTCTCCAATGTAGGAATCTTCTCCAATGTAGGAACTCACTGTAAGATAAAAATGGCTCAAGCGTATTTGTAATTTTCATCTGTTAGGATATGTTGTATGTATTTGTTTGTGGAGATTACGAAGTCAAATTTTGATTATAATTAAATGTATTTCATTAGAAAAGGATAACTGTGCCAAAATTGTTTGGCCAGTGATATTTTTTTTCGAATGAGCCACCTAAACCTAGATGTACATAAAATTCTCTTTAATGCATTTTTTGAAATATTAACACCAAATGAGAATATTGTGCTGATCGGAGTCCTGAATTTATTTTAAAATGTACAGGTTTTGCTCATATGGTATCCATATATCTAACTTTTTTTTTTTTGTAAGTAAGAGGTTATATATATAAAAGGCCTTAAAAAAACCAGACCAGAGGTACAAAAACTTGATAGCAACCGTACTGTAGTTACTGAACTGCCCCAATAAAGGGGAAACCAGTTCAGTCAGCCAGATAAGTTTAGCATTTGATAGTCTAGCAGTCTTATAGAGCAGAGCTAAGCTGACTAAGTTGCAGTTAAAAGAAGAAACTATTAAAAAGAAGAGAACCCCTGTGGGGTCATACACTTGGCAAGTAACCTGGCCAGGTGGCAAGAATGGCCACGTACCAAGGCTCCTCTTCAACGGGTGTCCCTTTGCTTTCCAAATGCATGTCAGCGTCCACGTTGCTCTCGTCCCTATTGGCAGCTGGCAAGGCATCTCCAGGTGGACTGTGCACATGCTGGCCTGTAGCTGTCGCCACTTCAGTGTCCTCATACTTGACCTCCTCCACAATGACCTTTGCTGCATGTTGTGTCTTAGCATTTCTGTCGTCGCTTTCTATATGGGGTTCCTCTGCTGAAGTCGCACCTACTGGGTTGGAGGGGAAAGCATCTTGGAAGGTAGATAAAATCTGAAGGAGGGTCGAGATCCTTCCATCCATAATCTGCAGTCGAAATTGGAGGTCCTCCATTCCCTGACGGAGTTCGAAGACCAGACCATAGAGAATGGTTAAACTCTCTTTCAGCTGAGAGTCAGGGGTGGAGTCAGTAGACGTGTGCGTGTTGTTTCAGGCAGTTCAAATAGGAGGTGGCGCCCCTATGGGAGGCCTTGAGGAACCAGTTACCGGTGCATGGGAAGGATCAATGGTTCTGGAGTTCGGTGAGATGGCAAGGTGATGCAAAGAAGAGCCCGGCGAGCTTTCAATAATGGCTAAGCAATCAAACCGGGAGACAGGCGAGGTGGAGGAGACGAGAGGTGTTAGCTCGGACTGCAGAGGTGGCGAGGAGATCGTGGAGGGCAAACCAGGGGGAGAAATAGAGGCTCGGGGTCGAGGAGGATGCCATGGAGAGCCTCTTCGCGGCTGTCCTCTTTGACGTGGCATACTTTGAAGGCAGAAAATGACTAGGTGCTCCAAGCAAATGCAGAGAGCCTAGAGATGGCCAGGGGCTGTGAGCACCATGAAAGTCCAGTCAAAACCAGGCCATGGCAGCAAAGGAATGTGGGAGTCGATCTGCGAGAGAGGATGAGGAGCGAATGCAGACGGAAAATCCATAGAGAAATTCCTAATGGGGGTCGGGCACATCAAAATTAATGGTGTTGCAATCGACGTGAAGGCCAGTTAATGCAGGGTTGAGGCAGCGGTCGTTGGCACAAGCTGATCACATGGCGCCCTGCCCTGCTGACCTACCCACACTCCCTCTTTGCGCCATTTGGCTTGCACTAACACCCCATCCGAGGGATCCATATATCTAACTTATCCTGATATAGTGCTTGGATTTTTTTTTTAAATGTACAAGTTTGGCTCATATGGTATTCATATATTCTAACTTATATTACAATGTTTTGTTTTTCATATTTTTAATGAATTGTTAGTTACATTCAGGATGTTGTGAGATTGCCATTAATCACAATTAAAATAAGTATATTATTTTGTTTATGTATAATATTTTATTTTAGATATAATTTTAAATCCTTATACAAAAGTCCATATGTTAATCATAAAATTTCAGGTAAAGTTTTAGATATTGACTTGTATTTTTATTGTTATATTGGTATTGTGAGAAACATTTTAATTCTAATTGTATCCTTACTTCCTATATATATTTCTATATATATCTAAGGAGATTTAGTTTTAAAATTTGTTTTATTGTAAAAGGAGGTTGCCTCTTTGAAAATACTTTACATTTTTTTTTTATTAAGACATGGAGTTACTTCTTTTTTTATGCCATTTTTGTTATTTTGTGCACAACATATAATCATCTTACATCAATTTTCACTAGGTATCATTTAATTGTCATCAACTATAATTGAAGCTCATTGTTAAATGCTTAAATATTATTATTTCTAGTAGAGGGGATTTAAATCTTTTCACAATCTTCTTATAGGACCAAAGTTCAAACTTTCTTTGATTATCCCATGGAAAAAAAAATTAACATTTAAAGGTTTTCTCATATCCTTTCTACAAAACATGGAGGTAAAATGTTTCCATAATTGTTTAAAAAAAAAAAAAACTAACATAATTACCTCAAAACCTTGAGTGAGGTTCCACATGTTTTAAACCTAAGTGTCCTCTCAGATGAAGAAAACTTATGAGGTCCACATGACAATGACAATAGTTCTTCTAATGGCATGTTTACAAACATAGGGACCTTAACTAAAAGATTACATAGGGCTAAAATTGAGGTGGTGAATTTCACGTATCTCTACACAACATGGAAAGTTTGTTCTTGGAATGTTATTCCTCGTCCCCACATTCTAGATGTATTTTCCAAATTGAAGGTTGAATGTGTCCCTTACTTTATTATCCTCTTACGCTATGTCATGAACCTATGTTTCCAATTTCCTATGTCTAGGGCTTCCTAGATCACCATTCCATGGAGCACAACAAGCTCTTTAGCACAACTTTGCAATTCCCATCTAGCCTCTCTCATTTATTTAGCCAAAGAAAAGAACCCACAACAACAACAATAATAATGATCCATGTCCTAAGAAAAATCAACCATTTCCTAGGCATAGTGAGTGCTTGTTTGCAAAACGTAAGGCTGGAGCACAAGGGGTATGTGTACCAAGGATAAAGTCTAAGGTACTTTGTGAACATGGTCATCTCTTAGAAACAATGAAGGAACTATAGGAGAAACGAATTCCAAACACATGTGAGATCAGGGGAAGAGAAGGAGATGATTTGCTTCTAGGTGTGCTTTATGGCCTTGATCTTTTGCCCATATCCCTTACAAAAAAAATATGCCATCTTACCAAGCTTCCAAAATTATATGAAGATGTTTAAAAGAACATCCTAGGAACATAAACTACTAGAAAGCCAAAAAAAAACCTTCTCTGAGAGAGAGATGAAATCATTCTATTATATATGTTGGATATCATATGCAAGAGAATGTATGCTATATATAACAATGGAAGAGGCCCAATGTTAGAAAAATACATCTATCATAGCTAGGCGGATAAGAATTCCTATGCAAGCTTACAACTAACAATAGTTGGTTGCACTGGAAAACAACACTAACACACTTCCTTAAGTGAAGCGTAAGGAGTAAACAAAGAAGACAAAAATGGGCCCCAGAAACTAGGCTTGCTAAGTTATCCAAGTAAAAATTTTCATTAGTGAAGAGAAGGATAAAAACTTGTAGGAAAAAAAAACTCCTCCCCAAAAGTGTAGTGTACCAATTGCTCTGATACCAATTTGTAGTGTACCAATTGCTCTGATACCAATTTGTAGTGTACCCTTCACTACCCAGGTTCACCCAACCTCTCGGTTTTCCATTCATTACATGGATTTAAAAACAAATGCATTTAACCAGAATTAAACACACTTAACAAATCAGAGTAAAATATATGGGTATTGCTATAATTAAATGTTCCATAGCATTCATCATTAATTCATTTACACAGCGGAAAACATGATACAGAACAACACAGTCATGCCAAAACGTGTTAAATCATAATTCAGAATACTTATCTTGTATCAGCTGGAGAAATCACCAACCAAGTGCAGGCCTTCCACGAACCTCCCAGCCTTATACCACACTGTTCATCAGCTCAACAGTAGGTCACCCCCGAGCTGGGACCG
>ML786195.1:342296-371030 GCA_009831015.1 Picea engelmannii | reverse complement strand
ATGCATTCCATCCGTACACCTTCCTCCCACCACTTGGGAATTCACGGGTCCTTCCAAAAAGGACTTAGGATAAAATAATGTGCATATGGATTTTTATGAATAATAATAAAATATTATTCCAGGCCTAAGCCCCCTAGGCTTAGTCCCTAGGCTCCTCACTCAACCCCTTTCCCACCTTTCAGCCCCTGATCCCTTGCCCATTCTGTGGACGCTCAGTCCCCCATCACTCTTTCATCGTGGTCGGTCTGCACTGGCGGTATTTATATTTTATTAATTGACCTGCATACATACAAGTACATCAACAGGCTCCTAGCCTTCAACACTTAGGCTCCATGGCCTAACAAAACTCATAAGCCTACAGCTTATTCAAAACTTGGCTCACTAGCCTATAGAACATATTTACAATTCTTTGCATATAACATGATCTGCAATGGGGCTCGGCCTTGGGGACACTACAAAAAGAGAGAAAACAACATAAAAAAAAAGTGAAAGTAGGAGGACTCAATATGACCCCCCAAGGACAAGTTCCTTCACCCCAAGCATCGATTGTAACCGAATAAAATGAGGTGATGCCAAAGGTGTAGTGAAGATGTCTAGAACTTTCTCTTTAGTAGAAAAATAATCCAAGATAGAACACTATCTTGGATGATCTTTAATGAGTTGTTGAAATGAAGTGCATGTGAATCTCATTGTGTTTTCTCCTTTGACGCTCCACTGGGTTGTATGAAACATGTACGGAACTCTAAATATCACACCAAAGAGTAGTAGGTTGATCGTTTAGAATGCCAAAACATATCATTAATTGCTGAAGACAAAGAATTTCTTGAATATCAAGAGCTACAACATGATACTCAACTTCTGCAAAAGATAATACAATTGTTCATTGTTTCTTGCAACACCAAGAAATAGGAACATAAACAAGTGTTATAATTGTATTTTCCATCCTGGGGACACATGGAGGACCGATAAATGTTTCCTTATTGAGACATAATATTCTACCTCGGATTTCATTACTTTTAAGAGAGCTCATGCTTTGACCTACTAGCAGCGTGTGACCAATCATAGGTTGTATCATTGATAGCATGTGACTAGTTGAAAGCTACATCATTGTAGCCCATGAATTCCCCTATCACCTTCTAGATTTGATGAGTTATGAGGAGATAAAAATGAGTTCTTTATCTCTTGATATGAGCTTGATAACTCTCAATACACTTAGGGTTCACTAAGTTATAGATATCTAGAAACATCCCCTAGTGTCCTCCATCGATCTATATAAAGAATACATTCCAAGTGTAATAGGAGGAAGAATCCACATTATACCTATGCAATAGAAATTTAAGAGGATATATTCTACATGATTGGTATTCATATCATGACATCCTTTTGTTGGAACCCAAATTTTTGCGTTAATATCGCACGGGCACACAAATGATGTTGTGTGCACTCATTCCAAGTTTTTTGTGCACTCCTTCCAAGTTTCGTACATGCCCATTCTAGTTTTGTGTGTGCTTAATCTTAATGTGTGAAGAAGGACAAGAAGTGCACATAGGACCAAATTTTGATATTGCACACCAAGAACGAGTCCTATCAAATGCATCTCAGTCCAAGTTTTGATGTGCACCAGAAATCAAGAAGATGCACACCATAATCAAGAAAGGAATCATCGAGAAATATTCTCGAATGATTACGGAAAAAAACACAACGGATCGTGGAGATGAAAAAAGATGAGCTAGCTAGGCAGTTAATATTTCCCTGATTCCAAAAGGCGATGTGGATTGTAGGCATGTGTTAGAAGTGTGTGTAGAATTTTTTCAGTAGAGAAAGTGGTGCAGAGAAGAAATAGACAGAACTCCCAAGAAGAGAAATCTATAAAAGGAAACAATGACATCATAATTAGAGATACATGGTCAGGGAGTTAGACAATTTCTTAGAGGAATGATTGAGCTCTTGTGTGTTCTGTGTCAAGATCACTCTAAGCCTTTATAATGTTGTAATGTTGTAATGCATTTGAATATAGGAATGAGTATGTCATATGTCTGAGGTCTAAGGAATGCACATGGTGAAATATGTTGTAAATACAGGGAGTTATCTAAAGGAAGCATGAGACTCTGCCTCCATTGAATATAGTTTTCTCAATGTACACTTGTGTGTTATGGAATGGGAGGAATAATAAAGTTGTAGCAGTTTTGATTTATTGTGTTTCATTCATTTTTTATTTGGATATGTGTGTGTATTTTTTTAGTTAATGAGAAATATTAAATCAAGGTTAATGGATTACATGAATGTTACTTTTTATGGATACATGTGTAGGTAATGCTTCATCCCTATCACAAGACCAGATGGTCTCTATGATCCTAATTGTGTCTCGGGTGACACCTTCTTCAGCCTTGGACACATATTGATATGACAATTCTTTTAGGGTTTTGTTGGTCAATTTTGGACGAAGCATGGGTCTAAATTCCTCGGCGTTAAGAAATACACGTGTAATAGTGAATGACAACAAAAAATGGCTCCATTAACAGGACCTGGAATTCTTGTAGGGAATGAAGAAGGAAAGAGATGAGGTGGTATTTGTATCAAGAGTAAATTCAAGACTAGCTAAATGCAAAGGAGCATGAGTTTTCCCTATAAGAGTCTCAAGGTATGAGAGTTAATGTGGAGAGATGGAAAGATAAATATATTTATGATGATATGCATGAGATATTATTTTATCTTGAGTTCCTATATGAACTCCTCAAAGAGGAACTCAGGCTCATTAATGTATCCTTGGATATCCTGTATGACCTGAGAAGCTTCTTTGCATCTCCAACATTAATGAGCCCAACCGACTCTTAAGGAGTTCATACAAGAACTATGAAGCAAAGAATATCTCATGCATATTAGTATAAATATATGTATCTTTCCATCTCTCCACATTCATTCTCAGAACCTAAGTTTCTCATAGGGAAAACTCATTCTCCTTTGTAGTTATCCAGTCTTGAACTTCCTCCCGAGATGGATGCCACCTCCTCTCTTTCCTTCATCATTCCCTACAAGACATTTAGTTCTTAGAAACAGAACCATTTTTAGTGTCATTCACTCTTTCCCACATATTTCTTAATGTTGGGGAGTTTATACCCAAGGTTCATCCATAGTTGACCAACAAAACCATGAAACCATCGACATATCAATCTTTATCCAAGGCCAAAGGTCTCATGTGAGATGCAGTGAGGATCACATATACCATATGGTCTCGTGACATGGATGAAGGATTAAATACACAGGTATCCATCTGAGGTGGCATTAATGCACTCCATTAACCTCAATTTACTATTTCCAGTTGATTAAAAAAATACACACATATCCAAATAACACATAATTGACACACAATAGGTCATAAATTATACAACTTTATTATTCCTTCCATTCCATAAAAAACAAGTATACATTGAGAAAACTATATTCAACGATGATAGAGTCTCATGTTTCATTTAGATAAATCCTCATATTTAAAACATATTATGCCATGCACATTCCTTAGACCTTGGACATATAACATACTCATTCCTATGTTCAGAAGCATTACAACATTACAAAGGCTAAGAGTGAGCTTGACACGTAACACTAAAGAGAACAATCATTCTTCTAAGAAAGTGTCTAACTCCCTAACCATCTAAATCTATTTCTAACATTGCTGATTTTTTTATAGATTTCTTTGCTCGGGAGCTCTATATATTTCTTCTTTACACCACTCGCTCTAATGAAAAAATTATTTGCACCCTGTTGGCACCTACCTGCAGTCCACATATCCTTCTCGAATGAGGGAAATATGAACTGCCTCACCATATCATCATTTGTCAGCTCCATGATCCCTTGTGTTGTTGGTTGTAATCATTCGAGAAGATTTCTCAATGATTCCTTTCTTGATTTTGGTGTGTGTCTTCTTGATTTATGGTGCGCATCAAAACTTGGACCAATGGGAATTTGAAAGGCCTCGATATTGGTATGCAATATAAAAATTAGGTCTGACACACATTTCTTGTCCTTCTTCATACATTTATCTTAGGTGCATACAAAACCTGAATGGGCACATACAAAACTTGGAAGGAGTGCACACAAAACTTGGAATGAGCATGCACAACCTCATTTGTGTGCATGCACGAGATTAACTAAAAACATTTGGGTGCTAATACATTTCTTGTATGAGGGATGTTGGATAGGAAGTTTGGAAATAATATACATAAAAATACAAATTATATAAAATGTGTGGAGAAGAAGAAGGAAGACTCGGGAGTGTGCAATTGAGGAACAACCAAGAGTAGAGTGCGTAGAGAGAAGATTAAAGTATAATAATAAAGTAGAGGAATAAATTAGGTAAAGAAAGTGGGAGAAAATGAAGCATGAAAACATGACGTGCTAAAGATAGAAGGATGCGAAAAATTAGGAAGAACAACAATCAAAGTGAAAAAGCAGGTGAAAGCAACCTGAACATCAAGTCAACTTGAGTTATCATGCATTGTAATGGGTTTTTGGGATGAACAAAGTAAGGTCTTAAGCCCTAGAATTTATATATAAATATGTAATAGGTTGGGAGAATAGGGGTTTGGTTGGTTGGTGTTGGTTCTTCTCGAGTAGAATTGTGGATTATTTTCCAGGATGTCGAGAGTTATGTTAGTAAGAAGAGTGATAGAATAGGATGAGAGGGAAAGATTCTATGTATGAATTCTAAGGAGATGATACAGAGAGAGAGAAAGGATTGCAGTGCAAAGCGGCTAGGCTAGGAGAAGGGAAACATAACCATGATGTATCTTTTTAAGAACAATGTGCAAGCCTAGGGGAATTACGAAAAGAATAATAAAGAATCCAATAATTTTGGACGTAGCCCAAATTTGGGTGAACCACGTTAAATATTGTGTTCAATGTCTTTTGCGTTATTGTTCATGGATTTTGTCTGGATGAATATCATATTAGAATTGTCTTATGTGTTATCGTAGCATAATAATTACATCTATTATAGTAATAGGTTTATGTGGTAATACAAATATTGCACAATTGGAAATGACCTTTAGAGGCTGTGTGTTAGTATGGTACATGAATCTATAGAGTACCACACCTATAGGACATGCCAGGATGTTGTTAAATATACAACAAGCATTGCTAAAATATTTCAAGAAGCCAAAATATGAGTCGCAATACTTCGCATAACTGAATGAGATTAAAAAGGTACCAACAGAGTTTATATGGGACTTCAATCAAATGTTCAAGGACCTGATGGGTAGGTTGAATTTCAAAATACCTGATCAACAGTATCCAAAGTGTTGGGCGCATGCCCAGATTTCAAGGAAAGGCACGATGTGGGAGGCAAATGCACATGTAGAAGATGAAGCATGTGTAAGGCAGACGTGCATGTAGGAAAAGAAGCATGTGAAAGACAGATGCACATGCAGGAGAGGAAAGCATGTGAGGCACTCATGCAAAGAGACCTAGCCATGATAGGGTTAGGGTTTTGGTAAGAAGATGTAATGGCTAGTAAGCTAAAAACATGTATAAATAGGCACCTAGGAGATATAGGTCAGGGTTAGTTGGTGAGGGGTCGCTTGGGTTCTTAGCTTTGGAGTCAGATTTCATGTTGTTGGTCATTTTTACCATGTTGTAGGAAGACCGAGTGTCTATAGAATCTGATCTAATTTTGTAAGTTGTTGAGTTGAGGAGAGGAAATAAGGGAGATCTTGAGGGTTAGGCCACAGGCTGAGGAGCCTGGTGTGATCTAGTCTGCCTCATTGTAGATCTCGAATTGTTCTTATGGAGAGTTGTAATGAGAAAGGCATTGTAGTTTTGGAACCATAATAATAAAAGAGAAGAGTAGACAAATCTTTGTGGACATAGCCCAGGAGGGGTGAACCATGATAGATCATGTGTTATGTGATTGAATGTTATGTATCTCTTTTGTTTTTAATGATTAGATGTTAAACAACTGTGTGAATGACTAGATAGATATGCTATTCTATATGCATGAACAAGAATGACAGGGTATTCCATATAAGTTGAATGCTAAAGTAATAAATGAAGACTATAGAGGTTAATTGCATATCCCCACTCATTTCCTAGGCTGTAAGCACCTGAGCATTGTAGCCACCCATAAGAACTATCTTGGGTGAGACTGTGCAGTGCATCCTGTGCGATGTGTTACCTTTTGGTTTACCAGGAGGGCCGATAGTTTTAGGGAGGTTTTGTTGGAAACCATAGTATATATGAACCTGGGTCAGCCTAAGAATGGAAAGAGGAGTGAACTATAACCAACAAATGGTTATGTTTCCAGTTGGAACATAATGGGATTGAGTGAATGAGATCTATTGAAGAAGCGTGAAAAGAATGTCAGATATGGTGACAAAACGTTAAAAGAATGAGAATATAAAAGGGGAGGTTGAGAACGTGGAACACGATGAAGGCATAGATCGAGAGCGGGTTGAAAAAAAAGGAGCTGGAACTTGTGCAGAAAGATAACAAAAACCTGAAGTTAGCACCGTGAAAATATTTGGACAAGTACGTATTTAACAACTTGCATGAAGTATTTTTCTATGATTTCCCACATGTGTTGCAGGAGTGGATATTGAGGTTGAAAGACAACCACCCTACAAATCAGATCAGACAACTAGAATGGAATCCTGTTGATATCATGCAGTTACAACAAGTCGATAATAAATTTACGTGCACAGTATATTTATGGTTAGACAACATTGTTGCAGGATTTATCACATAATTTCCAGTAGATACTACAAAATCTTACATCCCAGCAAAGAAAGATTTCCTGAAAGGACCTAGAGTTAGGTATATCATATCGATGTATACTTCCATAAATATGTTACTATATAACAAAGGTGTAATGACAATGGCCTTAGAAAACTAAACTTCCATGCATGCATGGGGGAAGGGGGGGAAGCACTGAAAAGAGACGAAGAAATGGAGGAAGAGATGGATAAAGGAAAGAGGGAGGAGGCATTTTATCCAATCATGATGGAGAAATACCAGATCAAGAAGATCATGGAAACATCTGGAATAATGAGTAGTGGAGTACCCTACCAATATAAGATGAACAACAAGAAGAGAGCCATAGCCACGAGGGAAGGCTTGGCAAGTGATGAAGAAGAGGTAGAGGATCTTCGGGCCGTGGGGTAGATTGAGGAAATCTTGTGCATGACATATGAAAGGAAGACAAGAGGTCCAAGAGAAGAAACCAAAGGTAGAAATCCTATCCATATCTGTGTCAGTGTGTAACCCATAAACCCATGTGCGACCAACACACCAAAGAGAACACCACCATTTAGAAAACCAAATTTTAGTGGAAGAAATGCAACAGGAAGTACATCTACACAGGGATAAACAACTGGGGTAGCTAGTTTAGGAAGCATTAGTCAAGTATATACACTGCACAAAGGTGGTAGTTCAACATTCAGGATGGCAGGGCATGATCCCACCATCAAGTTACCATAATTCAAGGGAGAGGCCTCAAAAGACCCTGAGAAGCACTTGTTCATCTGTGAAAAGATCTGGGAAGAAAAGAAGATCATAGATGAGGACACAAAACTTTCACAGTTAGCCATCACGCTAAGAGACCGTACACTAGATTGGTACATGAGCTTAGCTGCAAACAGTCCACCAGGAACAACCAGAATGATTGTGGATATCAAGAAGTTATTTATAAATGAATTCCATAAGCCTAGCTCAAAGGATCAATACATGAATGAGATTATAGAGATCAGACATAAACTAAGAAAATCTATCTAGGAGATATACCATAGATTCAAATATTTGAAGGGAAAGCTCAAGTATGTCATGAAAGATATGCAACATAGGAATTTGTTTTTGAATTCACTACTACCACACTTGAAATACCCTTTGAGACAACAAAAGTTTCATACCCAGGCAGAGGCTCTGCAGGCAGCCTTGCAACTAGAAGAGAACCAATACCAGAAGATAGATCCAGTAATAGAGGAGCTCAAGGAGGGCTTGAAGAGTATGACATTTCAATTAAACCAAAACAAGAATAAGGACAAAAGAGAATTTGTTTTGTGTACCACATTTAGGACAAAAGGACACCATAAGAATGAATTCCCAACATTCACGCAGTACATGGAAATGGGACTGCCAAACCCTTTTCCGAAAGGAGGACTATGGTGTGAGATATGTAAGACATAGGGGGATAATCCATATCATTGTCCAATGATGCAGAAATACCAGAAAATGCCTAAGAGTTCATATTTCAACTTCTTCAAGTCAATAGACCATGATGACAAAGATTGTAAGACAATGGGGTTGATGAGGGAAATAACATTAGACACTTATAGGGTGTAGGAAGAGATGATGATAGGGCAAGTTGCACCACAGTTTAACCAAGGACTAGACCCATATAACATTGCACCACAACAATATAACACTGCACAACCACAGTACAATACGGCACAACCACAGTATAATCTCGTGCAGTATAACCAGGTTCCCCAGTACAACACACCGCAATGAGATCGATCTAGCTATAGAGGTGGAGGACAAGGTAGAGAAGGATTTGGAAGAGGCAGAGGATTGATTGTATTCCATAATATTCAATAACCATGACATTATGCAAGATAATTTCCACTTCCACCTACGACATGTATGTATTGTCGTGCATCCGACCATGACACAGAAGACTATCCGACACTATTGGGGAAGATCCAGGAAAAGAGAAATCAGAACAATCAGAATGTTCAGGATTTTTGAAGAAGCGAGGGATGATGGAAGAAATATCAACATAGTTATGCGTGGAGGAGCTAAGATAGGTGATGACGTAGTAAGAAAATATCTAGCACAACACCAATGGGTGAAGAAGATTGTTGAACCACAGAAGCAGTTTGATGCGCAGAACGAAAAGGAGATATTCAAGAAAGCCAAATAGGAATTCTTGAAGACAAACATTGCATCTACATCAAATGCACAACACACCCAGGACATACCAACATACGAGATTCCTTCATCATTGGATCAGACTAAGGAAGCGCAACCTCTAGGACAAGTAAGTACCATAAGGATTTTCTGCAATCCTGTGTTAAACTAATAAATGATCCATCATCTTTTAAAGTGTTAAAAAATATGTTAGAATGTTGTAACATAGATGTAGAGAGAAATCTAGAGAAGAAAACAGTTAATCTTCTGCATACAAGGAGGAGAACAAGCAGGGAGTTTAGACTGAATGCCAACATTGGAGATTTCAACATGGGGGATATGATACTAGATTTAGGATCTGAAGTGAACGTACTACCCAATAAGACATGGAAATGTATGGGAGAGCCCACATTAGGATATTCACTTGTTCAACTAAAACTAGAAAATCAACACAGGGTTCTGCCAATTTAGAGGCTAAAGGGTGTGATAGTAAATCTGGATGGAGTGCACACTAAAGCTGATTTCGAAGTGATATAAATAGTGGATGGAACAACACCTTATCCGAAACTTCTTGGCTTATATTGGGCATTTGAAAATCAGACCATAATCAATCTGAAGAAGAGGAAGATGACATTCAATTCAAGAGAGTATAGAGTTGTTGCGCCACTAGATCCATCAGAAGGAGAAAGGTTTGTAGAACCTACTTGTTTATACCTGGAGGAAATTAACTAGTTATACATGACCACCGCACGAGAAGAAGATTATGTGAATCCAACTATAGATGGGGTACTTAGTTGGAGAAGTATCACTTCATACACATCAGACTCAGATACAGGGTTGGATAATTGGCAACATATATTACATGAAGTCTCCACAAGAAAGTGTGCAAGAATAGACCACACAGTAAGATGGGAAGGTACAAAGATAAGAGAAACTCCCATATTTCATGGGGTGAATGAATTAGAATAATTCATAACAAGATACGAAGATGAATTTTTAGAAAATCAGAAGCTCTTAGCTCTAGATACAACACTCAAGGAAACACCTACAAGATGGGGGGGGGGCACACAAAGGGATAATCAAGGAATGGTACCAATGTAAGCGATTACTGCGCATCAGATTTGGCACAGAACAGGGAAGCAATCAATTGCAGAGATATGATGTAAATGGGACACCAGAAGGACACTTGGAGAAGTGTATAACACTATGGATAATGACACCACCAGAAGAATGGACTCACTACTTTATTCACACATTGGAAGGAATTCCAGCAAACTAGTATGTAGACCAGGAATTGTGTAGAGGCACTGCAAAATGGAAAACATTAAAACATAATTTTATAGTCACTTTGTCATTTGAACATGAGAACCCAAACATGGATTCAACACTAAAAAAAAATAGAGGGGAAATATTCATTCAAGAACAATAGGTTAAACTTATAACAGAGTATCAACAACAGAACAGACAAACAGTGAAAGAACTATTGTCATGCTACCACATGCAGGAAGAAGCACCAAATGAAGATGACCTAGGAAACATTCAAATTATAGAAATTGAAGGAGAAATGGAGGTGGAAGCTCCATCTCTTGAATCAAAAGTATTTGTTGTTCCAATCAAGGTGAAGAAATTAAATATTGGGACAAATGATAATCCAAAAATGGCCAACATTGGAGATTACTGGGATGAACAAACAATAGAAAGAATAACAGAGTTGTTGCACGAGTACAATGAATTGTTCCCAACAACCTTTACAGAGATGAAAGGAATAGCAGGAGAGCTAGGAGAGATAAACATACCTCTCAAACATGAGGCTAGATCAATCAGACAATGACCATATAGACTAAACCCAATATATAAGCAAAAAGTAAAAGCGTAAATTGACAGAATGTTGGAGGTTGGAATCATAGAACTAGTGGAAGAATATGAATGGGTAAGCCCTATGGTAGTTCAAGAGAAGAAGCAGGGAGAGATAAGGATCTGTGTAGATATTAGGAAATTGAATGATGATTTCATACATGATCCTTTCCCTGCCCCTTTCACAGATGATGTATTAGAGAATGTAGGAGGCTAGGAAGCATACTCATTCACAGATGGATTCTCAGGCTACCATCAGATAAAGATAGCCCCAGAAGATAGGTACAAGAGCATTTTTTCCACATAATGGGGATCCTACTAGTAAACAGTCATGCCTTTTGGACTGAAGAATTCACCAACAATATTCTCAAGAGTAGTCATAACTACATTCAAAGACTTCATCCATCAGGTTTTAGAAGTATATCTGGATGATTGGACAATATACAGTCTGTTGAAAGATCATGTAGTGGTATTAAGGATGATGATGGAAAGATGCGGACTGTGTCAAATATCATTAAATATCAAGAAGTGCATCTTTGGGACACATTTTGGAATACTATTGGGCCATATAGTGTGCAAACAAGGCTTGCTAGTAGATCCTACCAAGATTGCAGTGATTGTCAACTTACCACCACCAAAATCAGTACGTCAGTTGAGAGAAACATTGGGACACATAGGATAATACAAGAAATCCATAAATGAGTATGCATAGATCATTGCACCGATGGAGAAACTGTTGAGGAAAGATAGTAAATTTAAGTGGAATGAGGACTGTCAACAAGGATTGGACACTCTAAAGTACAAAATGGTAACAACACCAATACTAGTATTCCCAGATTGGGAAAAGACATTTCATGTGCATGTATATGCATCAGAGATAACACTTGGAGCTACTCTGGAGCAACCAAGAGCGGGAGAGTTAGACCATCCTATAGCATTTGCAAGAAGAAAATTGTCAAAGTTGGAGCAGAACTACAATAATACATAAAGTGAAGTCTTAGAAATGGTATATGCACTGCAAAAGTTCAGACACTATCTACTTGGAAAACACTTTAAAATGTTAAGAGATCATTCTGCCCTCAAATTCCTAGTCAATAAGCTAGTGTTGGGGGGGAGAATTCACATATGGTTATTGATGTTTCATGAATTTGAATTTGAAGTGGTAGTCAAACCAAGGAAGTTGAATGAAGGACCTGATCACTTGTCAAGGATCACCAATGGAGAGGAACCTACGAATTTAGAGGACAACTTCCGTGATGCACAATTACTTTTAGTCCAAGTATTTGATGAACATTTTGCTGACATCATTCAATACTTGAGTACAGGGAGCATGACAAAAGAATTCAACACCGCACAGAAGAAAAATATGGTAGTCGGAGCTACATACTATCAATTAATTGCAGGACACTTATACAAGATGGGTGCAGACTGCATTTTGAGAAGATGTGTATTAGAACATGAGAGGCCTAGGATTCTAGAAGAGGCCCATGAGGGAATAGATGGAGGACATTATGCAAGAAAAGCTACCATGCAAAAGGTATTGCGCACTGGACTATGGTGGCTGACCATTCATAGAGATGCAAAGGACTACTGCCACAGATGTGATGTATGTCAGAGGGTTGGAAAACCTAATAGATGGGATGAGATGCCCCTAAGACCACAAGTAAACTTGCAAGTATTCAAAAAATGGGTAATAGATTGTTGGGGACCAATTAAGCCACCAACAAAGAGGTCAGGATCAAGGTATATCATTACTACAACAAAGTACTTAACGATATGGGTAGAAGTAGTACCAGTAAAAGATTGCAGTGCAGAGAAAACAACACACTTCATGTTTGAGAAAGTGATCACTAGATTTGGATGCCCAAGTATTTTGATGAGTGACCAAGGAACTCACTTCATCAATATTACTATCAATGATATGACCAAGGAGTTTGAATTCCATCATCAAAAGAGTACACCATATCACCCTCAAGCAAATGGAAAAGTGGAAGCCTTTAATAAGATCCTAGAGAATGAATTGACAAAGATCCGCAATATCAATAGGGCTGATTAGGACTTGAAGATACCAACAATATTATGGGCATAGAGGACTATATGAAAAATGTTGACAGGGCACACACCATTTAGGTTGGTGTATGGACAAGAAGCAGTGGTGCCATTAGAATTTTTAGTACCTAGTCTACGCGTAACAACAATCACCAACATGACAGAACAGGGCACAGTACAAGAAAGGATAAGTCAATTAATGGTGATGGAAGAAGATAGGATTCTAGTGAGATTTCACCAAGAAGTATATAAAGCAAGGGACAAAGCTTGGCATGACAGACATATTAAAAGGAATAATTTCAAGGAGGGGGACCTAATCTTGGTGTATGACAGTAAATTTCTTCAGCACCCAAGAAAATTCAAAATGCATTGGTTGGGACCATATGAAGTAAATACTGTCACAAATGGGGGAGTTCTATAGTTGAAGGATTTAGGAGGTACATAACTCAGAGAAATGATCAATGGGAGTCAATTGAAACTATATAGGGACAGTCGACCCCCTACTGCATAGAAAGGTACCACACAGTAAGAAAATATGTATATAGCGTCTTACAGTAGAAGTAAGGGAGAAAAAAAAGGATTTAGGATTTAGGAGGTACATAACTCAAAGGAATGATCGATGGGAGTCGAATGAAACTATATAGGGACAGTTGATCTCCTATTGCTTAGAAAGGTACCATGCAGTAAGAAAATATGTATATAGCGTATTATAGTAGGAAAAAAATCCATAAAAAATCAGAAAGTGTAAAAATAAAAATAATTCAGAGCACATGCAGAGCGTTGACAAAATAGAACTAGGTGGATGGAACATGGCGCTGCAAGAAAACCAAGGTTCGAAAACACGACACATAGAATATTAGTTAATGGATAGAAAGGTACAGTGCGCAGGAAACACAAAGAAAAGTGAAAAAGTGATAATTATTAGTGTGACACAACTGTCACTTCCCCGTCCCTCTATAAAGTCAGAAAGAAGGGGGAAACCGACCCATTGTGTTATTTTCTAAGGAGAAAAACGTCGATCCAAATGGAAGAGTGATAGAGTGCAAATTTTCACTACCATATGTCGATTTAAAATCCTGTAGTTCAAATTTCACCACCATGTCACCACCAATGGTTGGAGCACCAAGAAGAACCAGACGAAACACACAGAGTAGCACATAGGTACGAAAAACTAGAACCAACAAGATGCTGACAGTGGTGGATGTGGACTAAATCGACATATTGGAGTATGAGAAAACCACATTACATATGGAGGAGAAGCAGGAACCCACACATGAGCCTAAGCATCCAGTAGAGGACATCGAACGGATGGAATCCGACACGTCAAGGGGAAAAGGGCCGCATGAAGTAGAACCAGACATGGATTCCACGCAGAAGGGCCTAGAGCCGGAACCAGAGCAGGAAATAGAGAAAGAGGGTGGGGTATCATCCCCACAAGGGAAAAATAAACTGAGAGAAGAAAGCAATGCGCAGGGTGTATAATGCACACAAGATGAACTAAGTATAGTAATGCCAAAAATTCCCAACGATGTGAAGAGCGGGGATAACATGTTAGGAGGATTCGATAACCTTAAATACCCTGACCATGATGTCTCTAACAACACAAAGTTCCCATATTTGGCCATGTGGATCTACCTAGAGAGAAGGGGAGAGGGCCCATCAGGCGCGCCATTGTTGGAGCCTGCATAGTGGATCTTGGGACTGTACAACACCAACATCATGAACTTATTAAACATACCGCACTTCAGGCACGAGAAACACATAAACATATGTGTTAAATAGTTGTTAGAGAAGGTGCACAGAGGCATCTTATGGATGGATAGGCTAGTACCGATCAACGTTGACCTCAATGCAGATATTACAGGGATACCAACAGATGGGGAGAAGCCAGAGAGCAATACCTAGAAGACAAGACTAAGGACAAATCCATATTAGATGAGATCAAATAAAATTATGGCAAAGAGAGGGGTAATAGAGGTATCAGTATCAATGACATCAATGATTCTATGACATGATTTGCAACCAGATTTCTCGGTTGCAAATTAATGCGCAAATGATGAAAAAAAGAAGTGCCCGCAGGAGTAGTAGTAGCTACGAAGTAGTGTGCAAAGGGGAGCTCTATGAGCTCGGTCCCGTATCTACAAAAATCATTCCTTTAATATTATAAGTATGTGCAATACCTAGGCTCTGAGTTCCACTACTCATGGTTACTCATCCTCATTGGACTTATGGAGTGGCATGAGCCTACATACACGACGTTCCTACCAAGGACAGGAAAATGTGGTGCAACATGCTACACATCGTTGTGAAGCACATCATATCCCAAGGTAAAGAAAGTCAACAATGACATGTTCGCTCAATACTTAACAGAGATCCAAAACAACTTGGTGTATACATGGAGGATCTCACTAGAAACTATCGAGGAGTATGGACATATAGTGAATTTTCGGCATCACGACACAGCATGTGGCTACTGGAAAAGAAGGACCCAATGAAGGAGTGGTTGCAGCTGAAGTACTGTGTGATGATGCAAGGAATCCACATGGATATCCAAGAGTGGCCTGAGGAGTGGAAAGTACCAGAGATTCCAAGAGAAATTCCAGCAATAAAAATCCAGATGCAGGGTAGCACAGTCCCTGTGCAACAAATAGGAAGGAATGGTGCTAGCTAGAAAAAGAAAAAACAATAAGTACAATTGGGGCAAGCATATCAATTCGAAAGAAAAATAGGACACAAAAAAAAGTCACAATGTGGTCCTACACAGGGTCCACAAGCTATAGAGAAAGCACCGGGAGGAACGACATGACAGGTGAGTGCAGAGGAAGTGCATATGGAGGCACAATATGTATCCATGGAAGAAGAAGTTGAGCAGGATACTAGCATGGATACATGGATGCTAGAAGCATATGAACATCTAGAGGCCAAAAGGAAGAGAATACGGGAGTAAGAAAGTGGCACCGGGAAGAAAACAAAGGCCCACAAGAAACAAATGGAAACATCATTGACCGTAGATGACGTAGAGAAGATAGCCATGACAGTAGAATATCGACTATCATAAGTATGGGAAAATGCGGAAAACCATCAGAAAACCATTGAGATTCAATTTTGGACTAGGTACAGGATGTAAAAACTATGATAGAACAGTTGACGATCAAGGCAGAACAACAAAAAAAGGAGAAACCAACACCAGTAAGAGAAGGAGCATTTGTCAGAGAGACACTACAAATGACAAGGGAAGTGATAACTTTATCATAACACCAGATATGTTTTTCATCGATGAGAAAACAACACAGAAGCCCGTAAAGGATATCAAAACGTTGGACTTGGCGTTTTCCAAGATACCAACAAAGGAGTTGTATAAGTTACAGATTAGCATCGCGCAAGATATTCAGTCCAGAGAAATGTTTGACATGATGAATCTACAAATAATGCATGAAGAAAATATGGTACTGAAGTAAGCCATCATCCAGGAAGGGCATAAGAAATCGACGGCCCAACAAAAAGTGGACGAGATGGAGACCTAGATAAACGTAGTATTTCAATCCATATTAGATGACACAACATTAGAGGAATCATCTTCGAAGGAGAAGATAACAAATATAGTGTATAATTTGCAACAATATAAAGAGAAGATCAAGGAACTGGAGGAGCACGCAGTACCTACTACTACTCCATCAGTATGAGTGCAAAGAGAGAAAGACATGACAACAACTACAAAAGACATCACGCAGAACATACATAGAGTGGCAGAACTGTTGGATAAGAGAGACCAGATATGGACACAACTATTAGAGGATGGGATCCTACAAGAGCTGCAAGGAAAGGAAAATAAATTGCATGCAGCAATGGAAGATGTCAAGCAATGACAGAGAACAATTTCACTACCAAAGAAGATCAAGACGACCACAGAAATGAAGAACCTTCAGGCAGAATAAAAAGCAGTGCAAGCACATAAGATCGCACACTAGGCTCATTTGGAGCCCCTACAGGAAAAGGTAGAAAATTTGGTCATGGAAATCGATGCAATGAAAGAATGCCTTGAACATATGGGCTTGGAGGGGGGATAAATATTACGACCACCAGTCACTACATAAAGAACATACATTCTCAGGATAACTACCAACGGATAGTAGATATGTACAAATCATTAGCACAAGCAGTGACATACAGTGGAGTTAGGTAGTGACTCGGGATGAGTCATGATGTCAGTGTTGGGGGCTTGTTGGGCATAGGCCTAGTTTTGAGGGAAATACATGATGTGGGAGGCGGATGTGCATGCAGAAGAAGAAACATGTGTTAGGCATACACACATGTAGGAAAAGCAAAACGTGCAAGATAGACGTGCATGAAGGAGAGGAAATCATGCGAGGGGTGCATGCAAGGAGACCTAGCCATGATAGGGTTAGGGTTTTGGTAAGAATATGTAATGGCTAGTAAGACAAAAGAATGTATAAATAGGCACCTAGGAGGTCTATTTCAAGGTTACTTGGTGAGGGGTTGTTCGGGTTCTTCGATTTGGAGTTGGATGTCATGTTGTTGGCCATTGTTACCATGTTGTAGGAAGACCGAGTGTCTGTAGAATCAAATCTAATTTTGTAATATGTTGAGCTGAGGAGAGGAAATAAGGGATATATTGAGGGTTAGGTCACAGGCTGAGGAGCTTGGTCTGATCTAGTCTGCCTCATTGTAGATCTCGAACTATTCTGATGGAGAGATGTAATGCGTAAGGATCTATAGTTTTGGAACCATAATAATAAAAGAGAAGAGAAGCCAAATATTTGTGGACGTATCCCAAGAGGGGTGAACCACGATAGATATTTTGTTATGTTATTGAATGTTATGTATCTCTTTTTTTTTAATGATTAGATGTCAAAAAAATGTTTGAATGACTAGATAGATCTTCTATTTTACACGCATGAACAAAAATGATAGGGTATTCCATATAAGTTGAATACAAAAGTAATAAATGAATACTATAGAGGTTAATCATAGATCCCCACGCATTTCCTAGGATGCAAGCACCTCAGCATTGCAGCCACCCATAATAACTATCTCAGGTGAGATTGCACAATGCATCTTGTGCGCTGTGTTTCCTTTTGGTTTATCAGGAGGGTCGATAGTTTTAGGGGGGGTTTGTTGGAAACCATAGTAGATATGAACATGGGTCATCCCAAGAAGGGTAGAAGGAGTGAACTATAACCAACAAAGAGGGTTTTATTGTAGGACTTCTACCACAAATTCACAGGCCATTGATTCAACAGAAGGTTACATCATAGTCCAGGATCTGGAAATTGCAATGAAATTGGAATCATCCCCTGTAGGAGGTAGTGGAGGGATGGCACAATTGGCAGAAGATACAAATGGAAGAACATACAAAAGGGAAGGAGAAACATGAACAAGTATGGTGCACCAAGTGTAGGACTGAAGGCCATCATAAGAATGAGCCCCCATCATTCACATAGTATTTGGAGAGTGGAGTGCTGAATCTATTACCAGGAGGAGGGTATTACGAGATATGTAAGAAATGGGGAAAACATCCAAATGAGTGTCCACTACTACAAAAGTATCAGTGTACACCAAGGAAATTATTTTTTAACTTTTGCAAGTCAGTTGTACATGAAGAAAAGGATTGTCACAGATTCGATTTGATGAGGGGTGCGCTACATATATGTACATGATTTAAGAGGAGAATGATGTGACCGAAGGAGGTGGTCCATAGTATAATAATCAAAGGCAATTTAATCAAGGGAACATACTAAATTTTGGTAGAGGCCAAGGTAGAGGAAATTTTGGCAGAGGAGGAAGAGGACCGATGATTTGTTACAACTATAACCAATTGGAACACCTAGCTCGCGACTACCCGAATCCGTTTACAACATACACATATTATAGAGCACTGGACTATGCAACATAATATTTTCCTCAACTAGTTGGGAAATGGAAGGACGGAGGGAACCATAACCAAAACCAAAATCAGAATGTACAAAAGATATCAGTTGAAAATGCAATGAGGGGCCTAGAATAGAAGTTGTTATGCATGAAGGAGCTAGAATAGGGGTTGATGTGACGAATGGAGGAAAATCGACTGAGCAATGGTTAAGGAATTTAGCAGGGCCTATGCCAATGTTCGATCCTCAGTCAGAAAAGAATACATATCATAGGGAAATAAAATGTCCAATTGGGTAGGGTTTGGAAACATCAAAATCATATGTGCCACAGGTTGATGGTTGCGCTAGGATAGAGTAACCAATTGGGAAGGTAAGCACTCTAAGAGAATTATTGATAATTTTTGTATACCTAATGAAATATGAAACTACATTGAATACACTATAAGACATGATTGATCACTAAAAACAAGGAAGGGAAACTCCCATCGTGCAAAGGGTGGTGAATCAGGTACTACGCAAAAAAAAGACGAACGTAGAACTCAGATTCGGTGTGCAAATTGGGGAATATGATGTGGATAATGTCATCTTGGAATTGGGGTCTAATGTAAATGCATTTCCAAAAAAAACCTAGGAGATGATGGGAAAACCCAAGCTGGTATGGTCCCCTATTCAGTTAAGTCTCATAAAACAACACAAAATAGTATGGATTGGTCGATTAACAGGAATACCTATGAACATAGATGGGGTGTGCAGTATAACATACTTTGAAGTTATTGAGATTGTAGACAATAGTCAATCGTATCCAGCATTGATGGGAATGGAATGGCAATTTAATAACCAGGAAATCATTAATCTGAATAAGAGGGAAATGATCTTGGAAGTTATATATTTGAAAGTTATTGTTATCACATTTATTTGTAGGGGGGGTTGTTTTCCTAAGAATGGTTCCTTGGTAAAGGAATGAAAGAAAATGGGCAAAAAACACACATTTTGGCTTAGATCCTAAGTCAAAGGAGTGATGAGATGTTTTGGCGTGACATGATAAGGCACACACAGATCTGGGTGGTCGAGATCCGAGCACCCCAGATCAACGGTCGATGGCCATATCGGGGCCTCAACATGCACACAGGTCAGGGAAAATAGTCATGGTTTGTGAAGGTGTTATGTGTCAGCCAAAGACACACATCGGGCCCAAAAGAGGGGAGGTTCCAAACCACTTTTCGTAGCCTTGATATGCGCATGTGCACATAGTGTCCTATCCCAGGCTGACGAGTGGTCGCCCCTCATCACTTCCGCTCCTTCCATCTATCTTTCACTCACCGTCCCTCTGGTACCTGTCCCTTTATCATCTCCCGTCACCTGTGCCACCTCACTCCACATTGTCTCCATCCCATTAAACCTCACCCCCTCTTGTGTGGCCCCCACTATATCCTCAGTCTCCCCATCCATCCACAGCTATCCACCTGGCCATCTCTCGCCTGCTACTACATACCAAGTGTGCCAATCACTTCGTCGGCAACCACGCCTACTATCAAGCTTCCCCGTAAGCATCCAACTCATATCCAGATGGAAAATGTTGAGGCTTCGATGTCTTATAGGTGTAGAGTTGACTTGAGCCTTCCCTGATCCCAATGAAGCAGTTATGAAGGTGGTTGGTGGTGGTTGAACATCATTTCTGCCATAAATAGAAAGCGCAGGAAAGGACCACTAGTTAGTCAGCTCATCAACAGGTCCGTTCTAAAGCCCGCTTGTGTATGATCGAAATTCACGTCTGATCAGAAACTGTATGCATAGTCCGATAGGAAGAATGCACATGTAATTCTTTCAATGCAGCTTCTCGATTATGCTTCTGTGATTTTTGCTTTGAGTATAAATACTCAATTTTGATATTTTGTAAAGGGGATGGTAGAGCTACGCTCCCGCTTGTAAAGTTTTAATGAGGCCTTTGGTTCTTTGGTTATGTACATTCTTTTGAGACTTCTTGTTTAATGAAAGTCAGCTTCATTCCATATCTCCGTAAAAACTGTGTTAAGACACTTGAAATTGGACGATCCAGTTGAGGGTTGTGATGTTGTTGTGATGTAGGTTTGATCACTGAAATATTTTTACCAGTTTTAATCAGTTTCTCGTGTTATCTTATCCCCTCTCATATTGAGTACCTCGGGCATGGAGGATCTAGTCAATCTGTTATAGTGGTATTGGGATGAAGGTTTGATCATCATGTTGTTGTAACTGTTTCGTTTGACATATCTTAGTGTCTGAAGTTTAGAGTCCAAG
Source organism: Picea engelmannii (assembly GCA_009831015.1). NCBI lineage: Eukaryota > Viridiplantae > Streptophyta > Pinopsida > Pinales > Pinaceae > Picea > Picea engelmannii. Next base: position 350,064 of record ML786195.1, on the reverse strand, counting down.
ACGTTCTCATTCTTGAAGATTTTCTTCCTTAGGCTACTGGAAGACTAGATGTCCACAGCAGGCCTGTTGACGGGAGAAATTGACCGACCATCAAATGGAAGAACAAGTTCGGTCTGGGGCTGTCTAAGTAACCCAAGATGTTTGGTGTAACTTCTGACGAGTTTAATGGCTCCGTTAGCCAATCTAAAGTCCTAAAATAAAGAAAGGGAACAACTAACTAATGCTAAAAACTATAATATATATATATATACATACTCTAATATAACTATTGTAAATGTATTTAAGTAGAAAAAGAAAACATAAAAATCTCACTTATGAACAACATTTACAGGTTGCAAGATTTACTAGAAACTTGCAAAATCAATGTAAGAATAATTGCTCTTGAGAAGCAGATAAAGAAAGCACATTCAAATATTTTTTTGTTTTATCTCTATAAATCTAAAAAATCATGAAACACAGATGTACAGATAGTCAAAAGATAATCTTAAAATTTCTAGTTTCACTAATATATAAGTGATAGAAATTAGAAATACAAAGTGTTAGCACAAGATTGGTTTATGCCTCAGCTTTGCATAAATCCTTCATTATTCATTTTGGCAAATGAATACAATTGTTATGGGATATTTTATTTATTTTGGGGAAAATTGAAATTATATTGGGTTATGCCCAATATCCAAGTTTAAGCATCAAAATCACTCACGGATTTACGCTACCCAATCGCATGCAGACACACAGGGAGACGCTACCTAAATTTTCTACCTAAATTCTGGCAGAAAACGAATTGTGCAGAGTTATTTTACCAATTTTGAGTCAGTAACTTGAAACTTAGATTATGAATAGTTGAGAAGGTATTTTTGAAAACTGGAGGAGGTTTTTGTTAACAACATTCCAAATAACAAAAACCTCTCTCATTTTTTCCAAATGTTGTATGGTTTGAGAGATATTATACATATAAGTGGCACTACCAACTGTTTTACAACGGCGCTACCTAATTTCCTGTAGAGGTCATGGTTTTGGTATTCGCCTTGTTGGGAGGTTGCCACCTGTCAAGGAGGATTCGAATGGCTTCTAAAGGATCATTTAGATTTAAAAGGACACCTACACCTAATATTTATCTCCATAAAAGGCCTTATGCATGAGGTGGAAACATTTTATTAATGACTTCCAACAAATTCTTGAAAATTAGCAGTTTGTTGGATTTTTGTCTCTTTGATTGTTGCCACCTATCTCCAAGGTTTAGAATCCAATGGAGGATATGGGATTCGACCTCCTAAGGTTATGAGGATTCTATTTTCTATTTAAGGAAGGAAAGACCTATTGGAGTGGGATTTTTCATGAGCCAAGAGAGGCTAGAGAGACTAGGAGCAGGCAATTTTCCTATGTGTGTTCATTTGTAAGGTTGTGGGCATTTTATGATTGTAAGCATTACTGCTATTGGAGACTCATGAAAACTATGATTTCAGATTGTAACTCTTCTATTTATATTTCTTCTTATTTGAATATATTGCAGATTTGAGGATCAAAGGCTGTCAATGATTTATGGATCCCTAAGAAACAGAGGATCTATTATATTTTTCCCACCAGTCATTGTTTATATTCAAGTATTTGTTGATTCATTAAATTGAGAGGATCTGTGTTTAGTGAACATTCTACCTTATGTTTTCCTCCTTCATTATTCAACTTATCAGCATATAATATTTTTTTCTGTTGAGCATCTTTTGTGCCTTTGATGAGTAAGATTTTTGTGACTCCATTGCCCATTGGTGTACCCTACTGATATACAGTTTGCAGCCCTCTCTCTTTATCTATCCATATTGCGGATCCACCTATTCAAAACCAAAATTATTTTTTACATTCTGATGGGTGTTGAGCTTAAACTTTAGCAGTCAAAGTGTGACTTTGAGTGCTAACATTTTTGGTGTCATTGTTGGGGATGGATTTGAATAGATTGAAAAGCGCCCTGGGAAGAACGACATTGCATAGCTCTAGCTTTAGATGGTGACTAAAGTTGGACACCTTCAAGACTGCACATTCACCATGGTGACTCCATTGTTCAGAATCTGTTGGTGACTCCACTGGGGATGAGACAAATTAAATGGCTATGAAGACTATCCTGGCTAGGAGGTTTGCCCCACTCAATTTCTCAGCCATAGATGGTTATCCACATCCTGTGCCTCAAATTGATGAATGGAAAGATTTTCTGCCCAGATTTTATGAAGGTGAGGATGACAACCCTTTTGAGCATGTTCATGAATTTCATGCTTTGATGAAGCAACTTGACATCCATCATGAATATATATTGATGAAAATGTTCATGTATTCATTGGAAGGAGAAGCGAGGAAATGGTATAGAACACTCCCTGATTCTAGTATTTCCTCTTTGAAGAGATTTCATGATGTTTTTTATTCTCATTGCAAGATAATTTATCTAGTTGAAAGAATTTTTGAGAATTGTTGTGAGGGGTATGCATCATATGTTCAGGATTCAACAAGTGATTCCTCTAGCAGTGATGATGAAGGGGATGATTGTAGAGAGCATGACTTAAATGATGATTTTCATAATTATTTTCCTAAATTTGAAGAACAAATGCATCATTCATGTCAAAATCTAGGTCCCTGAGAGAAAGATCAATATGGACAATCCATCATTTCCCTTTCTCCTCATTTTATCGATTCTTTAAGTCAAGAGGTCATCTTAGGTTCAAATTTTTTTCATCATGAGAATAGTGTTGCAGTTTGTCATGAACAAATTCATAGCTTACCAGCTTTTGTTTTAATCCCTCCTATTGTTAATGAACTAGTGTTCCATGATTTGCCAAGTTTTGATGACTATGAGGATGTTTTCACTGAACAACCAGTTGTCCCAACTATTGTACTAATCCCCTCATCCATTAATAGTCAATTGGTCATTGATTCACCTTTGTATGATGATTATGAAGATGATTTACATGAATAGTTTGTTGAAGAACTTATATCAGAGAAGTACCCTTCACATCAAAGAAACAATAGCTTGTTTCAACCCTCATGTCATATTTTTGTTTCTAAAAAAGAAGAAAAAGATGATAATATAATTTTAGAGGGTGAAAAACTGAGAAATTGGGACCATAAGCCAAGCTATGATGAATATCCCGCACAATCAGAAGATAAGATAGAATAATGTAGTTTCCCAAGCACTTTTAATTGTGGTGAACTTCCCTATCAACCCCATATTCCTCTTGAAGACACAAGCTTAGTTTCATCAAGCAGCCAAGATCAAATCCCATGTGATCATATGAGAAAGGTTGAAATTAAAGAAAGACAAGAATAACTAAGACTTTTTCCTAATACACCTCATGACCAAGAGTGGACCAAGGCCATATGCATTGAGGATGAATCCGAAAATCAACAAGCCATACAAAAACCAAGCACAATGGAGGAAGGACCTAATGCAATACTTTTCCTTTTTAGACAAAGCAATGTCGTAGAGGCAAGTATTGATGATGTTTTTCAAGATCCATTTGTAGCCCGTCTGCAAGCAGAAAGTGGGCCTAGGCTCATTGATTTCTTCAATGGAAAGTGTATTTCCAAATGTTTCTTTGACATGCCTTCAAGTAAGAATTATATTTGGTGCTTAAGGAAGCACATTTCAAAGCTTCAAACAGTTGAAAAAATTATGAAATGGCTTCATTGGTTGTTTCATGTAACTTGAATTCTTAAATTTCCCAATAATTAGAGTAGGTGTGTGCAATAATCTTGCTGAACAAGCATCATTTTCATCATTTTTGTCAGTTTCAGTTTTCATTTGCATTTAGTTTCAGTTGAAGGTCACAGATCAAAGCAGATTGTAGAGGTTAAAGGTTGGGAGAAGCCCTAGGATAAGGCACTGAAACTATAAGAGTTCTTAGAGCCTCACAGGGAGGACTCTATCCCGCATGGAGCCTATGTTAGCAGAAGATTGGTTTATGCCTCAGCTTTGCATAAATCCTTCATTATTCATTTTGACAAATGAATACAATTGCTATGGGATATTTTATTTATTTTGGGGAAAATTGAAATTATATTGGGTTATGCCCAATATCCAAGTTCAAGCATCAAAATCACTCACGGATTTGTGCTACCCAATCCCACACAGACACACAGGCGGATGCTACATAATTCACTACCTAAATTCTGGCAGAAAACGAATTGTGAAGAGTTATTTTACCAGTTTTGAGTCACTAATGTGAAACTTGGATTATGAACAATTGAGAAGGTATTTTTGAAAAATGGAGGAGGCTTTTGTTCATAAAATTCCAAATAACAAAAAACTCTCCCATTTTTTCAAAATGTGGTAGTTTTGAGAGATATTAGACATATAAGTGGTGCTACCAACTGTTTTACAACGATGCTACCTAATTTCCTGTAGCGGTCATGGTTTTGGTATTCGCCTTGTTGGGAGGTTGCCACCTATCAAGGAGGATTTGAATGGCTTCTCAAGGATCATTTAGATGTAAAAGGAGACCTGCACCTAATATTTATCTCCATCAAAGGCCTCATGCATGAGGTGGAAACATTTTATTAATGACTTCTAACAAATTCCTGAAAATTAGCAGTTTGTTGGATTTTTGTCTCTTTGATTGTTGCCACCTATATCCAAGGTTTAGAATCCAATGGAGGATATGGGATTCAACCTCCTAAGGTTATTAGGATGTTATTTTCTATTTAAGGAAGGAAAGATATCTTGGAGTGGGATTTTTCATGAGCCACGAGAGGCTAGAGAGAGTAGGAGAATGCAATTTTCCTGTGTGTGTTCATTTGTAAGCATGTGGGAATTTTATGATTGTAAGCATTACTGCTATTGGAGACTCATGAGAGCTGCGATTTCAGATTGTAACTCTTATGTTTATATTTGTTCTTGTTTGAATATATTGCAAATTTGAGAATCAAAGGCTGTCAATGATTTATGGATCTCTAAGAAGCAGAGGATCTGTTGTATTTTGCCCATCAGTCATTATTTATATTCAAGTATTTGTTGATTCATTAAATTGAGAGGATATTTGTTTAGTGAACATTATACCTTATGTTTTCCTTCTTCATTCTTCCACTTATCAGCATATAATCTTGTTTTCTGTTGAGCAACATTTGTGCCTTCGATGAGTAGGATGTTTGTGACTCCATTGCCCATTGGTGTAGCCTATTGATCTATAGTTGTTGAGAAATACTGAGAGGGGGGGGGGGTGAATCAGTATTTGAGCAATAATTATTTTTCTCTGCTTTAACTAAAGATCTTAGGCAACTTTATAGAGACAAGAGTGCATTCAGAGATCTTTCATTATTCATCAGATGTCTTATTAAGCAATAAAACAGTATAGTAAAGACAAACAAACCAACGCACATGAGTAAGACACATGAACACCAAGATTTTAAGGTGGAAACCCAAATTGGGAGAAAACCACCGCTGTCGTTGTCTCTGTCTTCAATGATTATTATTAAGAAAACATTCTACAACAATGTACTAGTGCAGACTCATACTAGTATGCACGCTTCTACCTGCAGAAGGCTACAACCTTCTCTCGTTTACTAGCCTTTCCTGGAAGGGAGCTTCAACCCCCTGAAGAAAGCACCAGTTTCTACTGGTGGGTTGCTTCTACTAAAGGGTTAAACCCTCAGACTCACTGCTGACCACGTTTCATTAATTTTCACACTGGATCAGTAATAATATGTGTTGTTGAGCAGTTCAGATCTATTGTAACTTACCAGTGTAGTTCTGTCACCTGCACAAATTACCTCAGCGATCTGTAGATGTGCCTACTGTCGGGAAATGGCCTCCACGTCCTCCAGAAAGGACCCCTGCTACCTATCACCATCCTTACCGTCCTTACCGTCCTGCTTTCATTCTTCATATCCTATGTAGGAAGAGCACCGACCCCTTCTTAAACCCACGGATCCAGGACACATTCAACGCTCATCGGGTCCTATATTTATTGCTCAGGGGAAATCGGGCCCCTTTTTAAAATTTTAAATTAAATCTACGCGCGCCCCATTTTAAATCAATGGTTCTGATCAATTCTGTATCTGACGATCCAGATTCACTCGCGATTTCGCGTTTCGCGATATCGGGGTTTTTGATGTCGAGTGACTTTGTTATTTCAAAGTCCCGATCCCCGATGCCAATGCGTCCCTTTCCATGTTCTAGCCCTGCTGGCTTTAGCTCCTGGCCAATATGACCTTCACACCTTACCCTGTCGGGGCTATCGGGATATCGCGTATCGCGATTTCGCGATATCCGATGCCATTGTTCACGAGTCTCGCAAAACTCCGATTCCCGATTTTCGATGAAGCACCTGCCACCTGTCCTCCTGTTCTGCTGTGCTGACAACTGGCCCCCACTAATCAGGGTTTCGCAGATCGCAATTCTGCCTTGCACAAAACTCTTGTCAACGGGATCCCCGATTTCCCGATGAACAAAATGTCGATGGCACCTTGATCTTCGACACCTGTCCCTCAGATGGATGGTTTCGATCGATGTTGCAATCCTTACCAAATCCCGATTCACGAAACTCTGATGAGTTCCTTCACACGCTGGCCCTCCCGGCTCAGCTCCCGTTCATATGACCAACTCCCGTGACCACTACCTTATCCCGTCGGGGCTACGGGGTTCGCAAGTTCGAGATGCACGAACTCCTTGCTCCCGGGATCTCCGATATCCCGATATGCGATGTGAGATGCCACCTGTCATTCCACGCCGACTCCTCTTGGATCCTTTGACATGCTTCCTATTTGAGATCCACGACTGTGGTATCTTCTCGCAGTTCGGGGTTCAGCAGGCCTTTCACCCTTAGTCTCAAGACTCTTGATTTGCCGATGCCTCTGCTGACGTCACACATGGTTTGACACGTGTTAGATCCTGCCATGTGTGACTCTGATTCATGACTTACATGTGCCTGAAGTGTTGAATCTGCCTGACACCTGTCATTCCCTGGTTGTGCCACGTGTCCCTTGCTGGCGTGGTCTGCTGTCGTGAGTTGGATCAACGGTTCAGATGCAATCTTGGCTCAACGGCTCTGATTACATTGCAAAATTGCATATCGCGATTTTGGGGTTTCCGTTGTCATTGTTCACGAGACTCGTGAAACGCCGATTCCCGATTTTCCGATGAAAGGAATCAACGGTCCAGATGTCATGCGTGCTTTAACGGCTGCGATCAAGTCGCAAAATCGCATATCGCGATTTCGGAGTTTTCATTGTCGAATGAATTGGACATTGCAAAGTCCCGATCCCCGATTCTCCGATGGCTTATCTCCCTCGCAGCTTCTGCAGATCTGACAGCTGTCAGCGGCACTCTGCAACAATCATACGCGCCCATCGAGAAACTCGACCGTACCCTGATTTGCTAACAGAAAGCTCTTCTTCCTCCTTTGCCTCATCCTTTGCCATCAATGACAATATTTCCAACAATCTCCCCCTTTGTCATTGATGGCAATACTCGTCCTCTGTCTTTTTCCTCCCCCTTTGACATCAATGGAAAAGAGTGGACAATACCAGGCTCCCCCTGAGATCATGCAGCATCTTCATATGACCAAGGCTCCCCCTGAGCACCTTACAACTAATTGAAGCTTATGTACTTAAGTAGACCGGATCCTCTGCATGGCAGAGACTACTCCCCGTTTTTGTCGGAGATATTCGAACGCTTCCCTGGGTAGAGGTTTGGTAAATATATCAGCAACTTGTTCTGTGGAGGAAACATACTCCAATTTTACCTTGTGCTCAAGCACTTGTTCTCGTAAGAAGTGATATTTGATGGGAATGT
>ML786195.1:324912-336415 GCA_009831015.1 Picea engelmannii | reverse complement strand
CACTGCTGACCACGTTTCATTAATTTTCACACTGGATCAGTAATAATATGTGTTGTTGAGCAGTTCAGATCTATTGTAACTTACCAGTGTAGTTCTGTCACCTGCACAAATTACCTCAGCGATCTGTAGATGTGCCTACTGTCAGGAAATGGCCTCCACGTCCTCCAGAAAGGACCCTTGCTACCTATCACCGTCCTTACCGTCCTTACCATCCTGCTTTCGTTCTTCAGATCCTATGTAGGAAGAGCACCGACCCCTTCTTAAACCCACGGATCCAGGACACATTCAACGCTCATTGGGTCCTATATTTATTGCTCAGGGGAAATCGGGCCCCTTTTTAAAATTTTAAATTAAATCTACACGTGCCCCATTTTAAATCAATGGTTCTGATCAATTATGTATCTGACGATCCAGATTCACTCGCGATTTCGCGTTTCGCGATATCGGGGTTTTTGATGTCGAGTGACTTTGTTATTTCAAAGTCCCGATCCCCGATGCCAATGCGTCCCTTTCCATGTGCTAGCCCTGCTCGCTTTAGCTCCTGGCCAATATGATCGTCACACCTTACCCCGTCGGGGCTATCGGGATATCGCGTATCGCGATTTCGCGATATCCGATGCCATTGTTCACGAGTCTCGCAAAACTCCGATTCCCGATTTTCGATGAAGCACCTGCCACCTGTCCTCCTGTTCTGCTGTGCTGACAATTGGCCCCCACTAATCGGGGTTTCGTGGATCGCAATTCTGCCTTGCACAAAACTCTTGTCAACGAGATCCCCGATTTCCCGATGAACAAAATGCCGACGGCGCCTTGATCTTCGACACCTGTCCCTCAGATGGACGGTTTCGATCGATGTTGCAATCCTTACCAAATCCCGATTCATGAAACTCCGGTGAGTTCCTTCACACACTGGCCCTCCCGGCTCAGCTCCCGCTCATATGACCAACTCCCGTGACCACTACCTTATTCCATCGGGGCTATGGGGTTCGCAAGTTCGAGATGCACGAACTCCTTGCTCCCGGGATCTCCGATATCCCGATATGCGATGTGAGATGCCACCTTTCATTCCACGCCGACTCCTCTTGGATCCTTTGACACGCTTCCTATTTGAGATCCATGGCTGTGGTCTCTTCTCGCAGTTTGGGGTTCAGCAGGCTTTACACCCTTAGTCTCAAGACTCTTGATTTGCCGATGCCTCTGCTGACGTCACACATGGTTTGACACGTGTTAGATCTTGCCATGTGTCACTCTGATTCGTGACTTACATGTGCCTGAAGTGTTGAATATGCCTGACACCTGTCATTCCCTGGTTGTGCCACGTGTCCCTTGCTGGCATGGTCTGCTGCCGTGAGTTGGATCAACGGTTCAGATGCAATCTTGTCTCAACGGCTCTGATTACATCACGAAATCGCATATTGCAATTTTGGGGTTTTCGTTGTCATTGTTCACAAGACTCGTGAAACGCCGATTCCCGATTCTTCGATGAAAGGAATCAACGGTCCAGATGTCATGCATGCTTTAACGGCTGCGATCAAGTCGCGAAATCGCATATCACGATTTCAGAGTTTTCATTGTCGAATGAATTGGACATTGCAAAGTCCTGATCCCCGATTCTCTGATGGCTTATCTCCCTCGCAGCTTCTGCAGATCTGACAGCTGTCAGCGGCGCTCTGCAACAATCATACGCGCCCATCCAAAAACTCGACCGTACCCTGATTTGCTAATAGAAAGCTCTTCTTCCTCCTTTGCCTCATCCTTTTCCATCAATGACAATATTTCCAACAATAGTTTGCATCCCTCTCTCTTTATTTATCCATCTTGTTGATCCACCTATTCAAAACCAAAATTATATTTTACATTATGATGGGTGCTGAGCTTACACTTTAGTAGTCAAAGTGTGACTTTCAGTGCTAACACAAAGAATCTAACCTTATATCAGTTCCTGAGATGTGTCCAAGCCTCTATATTAATGAAGAACATCTAGATGCAATGCCTACAAGATAAATCTGCAATAGACTTTATACTAAAACCTTTTCGAATAAATTCAAAGGATGTATTGGTAGCCAGGATTAGAAAATGAAAAGAGAACACATATTAATTATGTGATCTTATGATTGCAAATGATTACATTCAGAGAAATATGCATGTAATACATTCACTTCATTATCCAACTTAAACATCAAATAGAAATCACGATATTCAAATTAAAAAAGATGATCACCGTGTGAATATATGGAACAACAAATTATGAACGATTTTTATAACATGAATATCCTGAAACATAAAATATCAAGAGTCTAAAGCTACATGACATATTAATATATCAAAGAATTAAACAAAACGTTAATGAAACAACATCTGCAGTGGACTAAAGCCGAAAGTTGTACGTTGTTCCATAAGTCTTAAAAATCATTCATTCATAATTGGTTCCAAGCCAAGATCCCTATCATTTACACAATAGAGAGTATTTAAAGAGTTTTTTTTGAAATCTAAACTTCCTATCTCCTAAGATAAGATCATATCTTATATGATCAAATCATTACAAATACAGAGGGCCTAAAGCCACTCATGATCAAACTATATCTTCAAAAATTCATAAAAGTTTTTTCCTATTTACAAAATAAACAAAAGCAGATACTAATCAACTAGATTGAACATGTTCCATCCCATAAGATCAGCATCAGATATATCATGTCCTGAAAAACGAAATAGGAACAAGTTGGATAATTTATTAACAAATAATTACTAAATTCTATATGAAAATGACTTGGCTACAAAATCTCTCGATTCTGTAGCCAGTCTTATATTGGTAAAATAAATCCAACTTTAACCGATTTGATTTAAAAAATAGCATGACTATAATAAAAGGAAAAAAAACTATATTACCATTTAAACCAATGACTAATATGGATCAAGATAACTCAGAATTGATTATGGCCTTTACACTGTCTGCATTCTTTATTATAATATTGCCTGTCTTCTTAAGACGCTTGGCTTGTCTCTGTTCATTTTCTTTGAGTTCACGATTTTCTTTTATGAGTAACTCATTGTGATTGGTGAGAGCTTTAATTCTTGCTTGTAGAATGGGGATGTCATTATAGTATTGTTCAATCCAATGCAAGCAAACCTTGCAATGCATAGAAGGAGCGATATGTCGATGGAGTGTATAGTTGGGTGTAAGAACATCAACACTACCTGTTGTCGGCCCCTGACTGAGATTAATACCAATAAACCCCTTTCTATCCTTGAGACACGGTGGGTGATTGTTAACATAGTTGTATGGATGATTAACATCTGACTTATGACAATCTGGATCTTCTTCTGCGAGAAAATCCTCAATTTCGGGATATGATTCCTCATTGATCTCGATTGTATATATCGAGATCAAATGAGTCTTAGATCGATTACACAGACTTCTCGAAATGAGCCAACCAACCCTCTTATTTCAGAACCCTAACATTTCTTGCTTCTGTTTTGATTGTTTGCGAGGGTCTTTACTATCGGATTTTACAATAGGGTTATGGACAACAATTAAATCATGCTTAGGGGTTTCATTAAACTCAGAACCAACATCATGTTGCCCATACAAAAACTAATCGGGTATTGCCTCGTCACAAGGGTTTTCCTCCAAAACGTCTGGCTTGTCACTTGAGAAATAAACATGTTTCTCTATCATAGGCTTATCCAACGTAGGGGTTTCTGTAGGAGTGGTTGTAAAAAAACCGTTTCGGGCTAAGAACCCATCCCAATCATCACCTAGGGTTGTCAAACGATGAACCAACAACATTTTAATTAAACCATGTTGAAAGAGGCTAGAGTTGAGGCTTTGCTTCTTGTATCTTTTTGACATCTTGTATAGACTCCTTAGTAAATAAAATGGAACAATCAGATGGAAACATATAAAGTGCATAAGCAACCTCACATGATAAAGAAACACTAGGAAGTGATAAGAGACCATGCCATCTAACCTTAAGTAGAGAAACATGAATACCTTTCTCACAGCAATCAATCTTTTTGGAGGTCATGAAAAGATTCCAGGGCACTTCGTTGATTTTTGAGTTCTTAAACCACTTCTGACTGGAATATGGGATCCCTGTGGCTTCATTGATAAACCCCTCAATCACCTCCAACTGAATGTCTCCAAATTTTTCCCTATACCCATCAAATGTTTGGGAGAATTGCTTAGCTGTGTGAAGGTTATACCCATCAAACTTTTTAATGAAAGTATCCCAACCCTGGGCTTTCAAATCATCGACCGCATCATCAAGAGACAACAACTCTTGGGAGCCATTCGGCTCTATTCGGACAACAGGGGCCATTGAGAGTATGACCAGACTCTAATATGGGTGACCCAAGATAAATGTGGGCTTAGATGGTAGAAGTAATAGGGACAAGTTTGAGCAGATACCATGGAAACAAAACAAGTAGAGCACCTGCGCGATCATAGCATGCACATGAAAGTTTCGGTCGTGAAGTTTGAACACTCTTGGGAATGAAATTTTTGAGTACAGAACATAACAAAAAACCATAACTCGTAATGAAAAGCATATGTATTCGCTCTGCTAGCCATAGATTAGGTACAGGACACGATGCTTGTGCATTAATTCGCATGTCATGCAATGACTATGGTCAATTTGCAAAGGGTTCAAATAGATATGTTTACAAATCAAAATACAAATCAACCCTTGGTATTATATCGACATTCAAACAAACTCAAAAAGGAAAAATCATTCAAGTATTAAATAAGATGTAAGCGCAATGAACCTTTAAAAACCATGTCTTGAATAGGGATATAATACGAAATTAAGTTTCCATGCTTGATTCATGCTTTCAGTCATGAATCAAGCATGAAAACGCAAAGTAAAAAAAGAATAATCAAACATCTTTTATAATCCGATACTCACCCCCAAATAGTGATATTTATAGGATGAGGTGTAGGAAGCTACAGGAAGTGTTGTTTATCATTCAAAATAGTAAAAACATGTAGGGATGCCAACAAGGCCCTTAGATATCCTCACCAGTTCTCCCCCCTACTCACCCTTTACTGCAACTTACTGACTGAAGTTAGATCAAGACCTCACTTGCCTTAGGCATACCAACCTGGTTTTCTGAGTTAAAGTGATATAATATTCAGACTACATCCATTAGACTACCCTTTAAACTATTTACTATGGCATACAAAATGATGGGTATCAGGATTAACTCTGACGAAATCCATAGGTGACTTCTAGTGCTAACATTTGTGGCATTGTTATCGGGGACAAAGTTGAAGATTTTCCTTGGGATTGAACAACAAAGATTACTTATTATGAAGGTGCATCAGAGCCCAGTACATCAAGATTGAAACTATGCACCTAGCAACTCCATTAAGGTGAATCCACTATTTCAGTTGTGGCTTCTAGAGGCAGACACAAAAGGTCTACCCCACAACTACCTTTAGCAACACTTGAAGCTAACCCAAAGAAGATTATCAGAAAAGGAAAGACCCCTCATGGAGCTACCTCTACTACTGAACCAGGTATTGTTGATGGTTTTCAATATCCTCCTATAGGAACTCCAATTTATGCATCTCATTCTACTATTATGCCTTTTGTTGGAGTTCCTTGAACTTTAAATTTTGAGAGTGTTCTTGTTGAGTTTTCCCCTCCTAGTATGGGATTGGAGGGAGAAACCATTGTGACTCCTCTCTCTCTTGAAATTGTACCATGGTTTAGACCCATCTCCTCAGAATATTTTCCTACCCCAGGTTTTACCACTCCTCCTCCCATTAGAATTATTGATTTCACAGAAAGGGAAACCTTTGTTCCCCCAAGCCTAGTAACATTTTATCCAAATCCTTTGTTGTTTCCCTTTCCCCTCAAAAGCTCAATTCCACTATCCCCTGTTATAACACCTTCACCTCTTAGTTCTCCTCCACCTCATATCCCTATAGCAGGTGCCAATCCCCCTAGAAACATAATGGATTCCATAGTGGCTACAAGATATGCCCCTCTAGTCCTACCTCAGCTAATGAATGCTCTACCTGCTGGAGATTACCTTAATTATATGTCTAAGTTCACTGGAGAAGAGGATATAACTGCTGAAGAGCACCTTGTTTCCTTCTACAATTATGTAGACAATGTAAATATCGAAAATGAAGATGTTTGAATGAGATTCTTTGTCCAGAGCCTCGAGGGTGAGGTTAGAAATTGGTTCAGAGGTTTGACCCATGGATCCGTTGTTGGGATTGAGTCTCTAGATGATGCCTTCTTGAGATAGGGGGGGAATAAAAAAGGACTTTATGTATTACATCACAGAGTTTGGATCTCTGAAGAGGAAAGAGGGAGAATTAGTCTCTGACTTCTCCAAAAGGTTCAATAAAATGTACTATAATATCCCTGGTGAAATAAAGCCTACAAAAGCCTCTGTCAAAATCACTTATGCTAGTGATTGTGACCCTGATTTCTGCCTCCTTCTTAGAGAAAGAAGAGCTACTTATTTGGCTCATATGCAATATGCATCCTAGGAAGTAGAATCCAATGTGTTGGCAGCTAACTAACTCAGGAATATGGTTGATAGAGACATACCAAGAAAAAGATCCAAAGCCTCCACCTATGGTTCCTCTGTTTCCCCCCCTCAAATGGATGAAGTAACCAAGTTAATAAAATCACTTTCAACTAGAATGGAAATTTTGGAAGTAGAGGGCAAGATGACATACATAAATCCTCAAAATATTGATAACAAAGGAAACTTCAATAAGTCGAATAATGTTGCTCCTCAAATTATGCCAAGAGAGCCTAGAATAAGAGATAGGGATGATCAAAAAATTCAAACCCCTCTTCAAAATAACCATGTTGTTGATCAAGAAGGAGAGGAGGAAGAGCTAGATCCTGAAATCCATTGTCTTCTAGACACATACCCATTCCTTCACTTGACTCAATTTGCATATGAGGAATCCCTCTTAGACAGCCAAATAAATGAGCTGAGTAAGGGGCAGAAAACCAATAGCAGCCCAAATAAATATAACCTTAGGTAAAATAAGAAAGAAGTAAAGTCTAACATCCCTGATCAGCCTTTGATAGCAAAAAATCCTACTAAAGATGCAACAAACAAAAACAAAGAAAATAACGCTTAGAATTCTCCACTAATATCTAAAGACCTTGTCCCAGAGGTAAGAGAAATTCAGAAGCCCCCTTATTCTTTCAACTTTCAGCATGAAATTCAAAATATTAGAATCCATGATCCCCTTTCAGAGCTAGTCAAGAATGAAGACTTTAGAAGGTCCCTTCCTAAGTTGTTGCAATCTGATCCATCTTGCCATTCCACAGACTCGGTAAATCTCCAAGAGGAGAAGCCAACGGTCATCTTAAGTCCCATGGTAGAAGATAGAGATGATTCATCCCCTCCCTTCTATACATCATTGAACATACATGATAAGGTTTTGCATAATTGTCTGATGGACTATGGGGCATCTCATAATCTCATGCCCAAAATAGTTATGGAAGAGATCGGATTAGAGATCACAAAATATTATCATGATTAGCATTCTTTTGATTCAAGGAGGGTGCAATGTCTTGGGGTCATCAAAGATCTAGTTGTGACCTTGTTTCAGCTACCCATGAAAAGTGTGGCCATGGATATTGTGGTGGATGACGTTCCTCCCAAGTTTGGCATGATTTGGTCAAGATATTGGATTAAAAAGCTTGGGGGAACCTTGCATATGGACCTCACATATGCTACCATTCCTGTGTTCGGAGGGGATCATAGAAGATTGTATAGAGAAGTTCAGTTGGACTACATTATTAGTGATGAATCTGACCCCACCAACCATCCTATCTTTTCACTTGACACCAAGTTGGGGGCCGGTTTGTTGTAGTTCACTGATGCTCCTAAGCCTTCTTTAAAGCTCAAAAAATAGTCCATGTTTTTTCATGAAGCTTCTTTCTCCACCACCTCTGTTTGGAAAACAAAATTTGATGGAGCCTCCTCTAAGGATGTTGTTGGTGCTGGAGTATTCTTGGTTTCACTAGCCCAGGAAGCCATATCTCTGTCATACAAACTGGAATTTGAAACTACCAATAATGTGGCAGAATATGAAGCTCTCGTTTTGGGCTTAAGAGCTACAAAAGACATTGGGATCAAGGAAATATCTATGTTTGGAGATGCAGAATTGATTGTTAAAAAAATTAGAAATATATATCAAGATAAGAATCCCAGGCTCAAAACCTATAGAAATGAAGTATGGGACCTCATTAACAATTTTTTTCTCAGTTTTCAACATTTCATTTATTCCACGGGAAAATAATGTCATGGCCGATTCTCTAGCTGTTTCAGCAAGCAATTTCAAAGTCCCCCTGCCACCTAAACTCAGGTATGATGAAAAAATGAAATATAGACCCTTTATACCTGATAATGTCAAGAATTGGAAACTATTTGAGGATGATCTTAAAATCAAAATATTCCTAGAAATTGTTGAGGAGTTTTCTGTATTGCACATTGCTCAAGATCCTGACTCTGAAATAGAGCCTCATCCTGATGTTTTCTTGAAAAATATTGTTGATCGTCACATTGTCCAGCTACCCAGCAATCAAATCCCAAAGGGACTGGTTCCTTTTGAAAGGATTTTTGACAGAAATGACATGGAAATGAAGGGTAAAATCTCAAAATATGATGTTGATGTGGCTGAGTGCAATATTGGCATAGAACTGGACCCAAAATTTGTCAAATTGTCAAGCAACATGTCAAGAGAGCAGAGGGTTGAGTATACTGACATATTAAAGGAATTTTTTGATGTGTTTTCTTGGACATACAAAGATCTCGGAACATATGACACCATTTTCATTGAACAAAAGATCCCATTGAAAGAGGAGGCCAAGCCATTTAGGCACAAATTAAGACAAATAAATCCTATGTTGTTGCCTATTATGGAAAGGGAGGTGAAGAAGCTTTTGGTTGCTCAGATTATTGTTCCTTTGAGATATTCTAAGTGGGTAGCCAACCTAGTCCTAGTGAAGAAAAAGAGTGGAGAAATCAGACTCTGTGTTGATTTCAGAAATCTGAACAGGAGCTCTAGGAAAGACAATTACCTGCTGCCAAAGATGGAATATATACTGCAAAGGGTGACAGGTGCATCCAACATTTCCATGATTGATGGATTTTCTGGCTACAATCAAATATTTGTCCTACCTGAAGATAGAGAGAAGACAACCTTAACCACTCCATGGGGCACATTCATGTATGCCAAAATTCCCTTTGGATTAATGAACATAGGAGCAATCTTTCAATGAGCCATGGACATCACCTTCATTGGGGAGAATGATACATTTGTGATCATCTATCTAGATGATATAACAGTCTTTTCCAGATCTCATAAATAACACTGTTGTCATATGAGGAAGGTCTTCTAGAAATGCAGGAGGTTTGGTCTCTCTTTAAATCCCAAGAAATCATTGTTTGCCATGAAGGAAGGGAAATTACTGGGGAAAACAGTATCAAATAAGGGGGTCAGAACTAACTCAAGCAAGGTGGAAGCCATTCAAACCTTGTCACTTCCCAGATCCAGGAAGTAATTTCATTCTTTCCTGGGAAAAATTAATTTCTTGAGGAGGTTTGTTTGAAATTTTGTTGAACTGGTGAAGCATATCACATTCATGCTTAGAAAAGGAAATGAAGTAAAATGGACTACTGAGTCTCAGGAATCCTTTAGCCAGATCAAGAAGGAATTGACTAAGGCACCAGTGCTTGTCAGCCCTAATTATTACAAGGATTTTTTTATTTTTTCTTTTGCTTCTTTTGATATGGTGGCAGTTGTTTTGCTGCAGAAGAATGTTGAAGGGCTAAAGCAGCCAATTTGATTTTTCAGTAGGGCATTGAGAGATGTAGAGGTAAAATATGATATCATGGAGAAACAGGCCTATTCCCTTGTGAAATCCCTCAAAGCCTTAAGGGTTTATGTTTTTCATTCAAAGATCATTGCATATGTTCCTTCATCCTATGTGAAATACATTCTCATTCAGCTTGACACAGACAGGAGAAGGAGCAAGTGGATTGCCAAGATCCTTGAATTTGATTTGGAAATAAAACCCACCAAACTAGTTAAAGGTCAAGATTTAGCCAAACTATTAGTTGAATCTAATTGTAAAGTTTTGGGGTTAATTTCATCAACACTTACTTAGAATATCAACAGGTTAAGCCACCTGATAAAAGTCCTCAGGATAGCCCTCCACAGGCAGAATGCACCTGGTATAAAGATATTATATTTTTTTTACAAGAGTTAAAGTCGTCTGATGGTATGGTAAAAATCAAGGCAAGAGATTTAAAGCTCAAAGAAATTAGATATTGCCTTATTGACCAGGTCTTGTATTGGAAAGACCCCCTAGGACTGTTTCTGAGATGTCTAGACCCAAAAGAGGCCCAAGGGATTATATTTTATTTTCATAGCAGCCTATGTGGGGGGACATCATTTATGGAATACCACAGCCTACAAAATTCTTAGGGATGGGTACTACTAGCCCACTTTATTCACTGATGTCTGTGAAAAAATCATAGGTTGTATCCAATGTCAGAAATTCTTAGGGAAGCAACAACTCAAGTCTTTTCCATTGAAGCCTGTAGTAGCTTCAGGACCCTTTTAGCAGTGGGGCCTAGAATTTATTGGAGAAATTCATCCTCCATCAAGAGGTCAACACAGATGGATCCTAACTGTCACATATTATTTTACCAAGTGGATAGAATCTATTCCCACAAGGAGTGCTTCTCACAAATTCATCATAGGTTTTCTTGAAGATATTATGGCAAGGTTTGGTTGTTCGAACAGAATCATCACTGATAACGCTTCATCCTTAAAGGCCGAACCATTGGTCAAATTCTATGAGCAGTTCGAAATTTCATTGATCCACTCTACCCCCTACTACCCCCAGGGAAATGGACTAACAATGTCCTCTAACAAAATCCTTGTTGTTCCAGAGTTTGTGTTTTAAGGCTATAAAACACACCGTCTAGGCATCCAAAATAATAGTATTTTCTTTCAAAACAAAGGACAAGGAAGGCTAGATCAGATTCAGTTTCTCAACTGTCTCTGTCTTTCTTCTCTTTGTTCTTGGATGGTTATGTCCCGTTCTATTGCTGCCCACGATTGTTCTAATTCGGTTCTGTTTCTGGCGGTTTGCAGGATAGTATTAAAGAGGTTCAATGCAATACTAGTTTGGTCTTGTAAACCTATGGCCACGTTCGGTTGTCGAGCGTTTGGGACTATCATGGATGGTTAATTTTTATAATTTTCATAAAAAGGTTTTTTGTGAGTTTGTTGCTTCAGATGTTCAGGTCAGATATTAAATGAACAACTTTAAAACTCGAAATAGAAAATAATAACACAAGCAGGCTGTTTCCTGGTTCAGTGATAATCAGGAGATTTTAAACAGTAAAACATCACACAGAGGAATATAAGAATTTAATCTAAAAAGAACCTTATATTTTCATTACAGTAAAGAAGGGTGACGAGGGTTTTCTAACAAGGGGAAATATT
>ML786195.1:240646-288696 GCA_009831015.1 Picea engelmannii | reverse complement strand
CAACTTCAGAGTTTACAAGGCAAGGTGAACTTTTTACGACGCTTCATCGCCAACTATGCTGAAATTACTAAGGGATTTATGTGCCTACTGAAGAAAGACGTTCCTTTTTAATGGGACGAAGCTGCTCAATGCTCTTTCGATGCATTAAAACACGCCCTCACAACTGCGCCTCTGCTATGACCACCTAACTATAACAAATATTTCCTATTATATCTGGCTGCCCTAGAGTCAACTATTGGCATGGTTTTAGTTCAGGAAGATGATTCATTCTCATAATACATGATCTATTACCTGAGTCGAGGCCTCGTAGGACTGGAACTTAATTATTCTCATATCAAAAAACTTGCATTGGTAGCAGTCCATGTTGTTCAACGGTTCCGTCATTATGTTTTGTTTCGCAAGACCACCGTCATTGCTGTCGTGAATCCATTCCAGTACATGTTGACATGACGGGTTATAGGTAGAAAAATCAGTAGATGGATAGTCATCCTCCAGGAATTTGACTTAGACTTCCTTTCAACAAATTCCAAAAATTCATTGGTCTTCGCAGAGCTTAATTCAGAGCTTCCGGTTGAGTCAGGTGACGTTGTGCGTGAAGAATCGCCTATCCGGGGAGATATGTTTTTGATCACATCTTCAGATCCATGGTACAGAGATATACTTATCTATATCCAGACTTTGAAGTGCCCCACTTCTGCTTCTCATGATGAGCATCGGCGTATATCCCATCAGGCTAAGAATTATCTCATACTCAATGATACGTTGTATCGGAGAGGTGTAGACTGCATCTTACGTCGATATCTCACACATGAGGAGGCAGTCATCATGCTCAACGATTTCCATACTGGAGCTTGTGGCGGTCATTTGTCTGGGTTGGAAACAGCCCAAAAGATTCTACGAGCAGGTTACTTCTAGGCGACGCTTATCAAAGATTGTGTAGAATCGGTCAAGAAGTGTCATTCGTGCCAAGTCTTTTCTCGAAAGATGAGGGCACATCCCGCTCCTATGTTTCCTGTCATCATAGTTGGTCCCTTCACCAAGTGGGGGATTGATTACACTACTTGCAACCCCCCGTCAACAAGGGGGCACCGCTATATCATCATAGCTGTAGACTACTTCACTAAGTGGGTTGAAGCTATGTCAACGTTTAAAGATGATGGAGAGACTACAACTCTCTTTTTATTCAACCAAATCATAGCAAGGTTCAGCGTCCCAAGAGATATTGTTATTAACCATGGCAATCACTTTCAGAACCAAATGATGACTGACTTAACATCAAAGCTTGGGTTACGACAAGAGCATTCATCACCCTACTACCCCCAGGCCAATGGGCAGGTGGAAGCTGTAAACAAAACTCTTAAGACTATCCTACAACGAACTATCAACTTAGCTAAGTCAAATTGGTATTTGATGTTATACTCGAGATTATGGGCTTATCGAACATCTATTAAGACTGCAACCAGTTTCTCACCTTTTCAAATTGTTTACGGGTTGGAGGCAGTCTTGCCCATCGAATGTCAGATCCCATCGAATGTCAGATCCCATCTCTAAAATTGGTAGTACAATTATTGCCAGACACTTCTCCACTTGAAGAACGGTTAGTACACCTTGAGCAGCTCAATGAGCAGTGTCGTGATGTGGCCCTGGACAACGAGGCTCACAAACATAAGGTCAAGTGTCAGTATGATAGGTCCATTCATCCTCGGATTTTCTCTGAAGGCAACCTTGTCCTAGTCCATGACCAAGATAAGGACCCCCTGGGGGCAGGAAAATTCAAATCCATGTGGTTTGGACCCTTCATCATAAAAGAGGTATTAAAGAAGGGTGCTTATCATCTGGTTGATTTTGAAGGGAATGCTTTGGCAGAGCCTAGAAATGGGCTCTACCTCAAGAAGTATTACTCATAGGCAGGTCACTCTGGGTAACTTTTGTAACATATGTATAGTATTTGTACTATCACTTTTTAGTTTCTTTTAAGTGTTATGGACGTGTCATTCATGTTATCTTTCGTCAATATGGAAGATGTCAAGTGATTCTAAGGTGTTCATTGGGTATGCAGACGGTGCTAGTTGGCACACTCGGAGGCTTGCCTCTACAGCTTGGGTAATATTTACACCTCAGGGGCAGTTGTTATCTTCTGGAGGTATATGCTTAGGTGACACCACAAATAATGTCGCCGAGTATAGTGCAGTTATTGAGTTTCTTTGTGACGCCTTGTCATTGGGTATCTCTCATCTTCGGGTCTATCTCGACGCTCAACTGGTTGTGTCATAGCTAAACAGAGTATACCGGGTTCATGATCTAGCTTTACACCGACGATTCCTTAGGGTACATATCTTAGAACGAAACTTTGATTATATTACATATTTTCATGTTCCTAGGAGATTAAACCAAATTACAGATACTTTAGTTGATCAAATTTTAGATTGGCATCTTGCACACATATGAAAGAACATTGACATAAGCATGTAAATACATTTTTGCACACTTGATCCATAAGACACAAAAGATCAAAAAACCATATATAACATCATAAAATAACCAAAGTACATAGATGGACACAAGCACCTCAAAAATGGGACTAATAACGAGTCACAGGGATTATGCCCTCAAAAAGTATATACAACTAGTGCTCATGGCACATAAAAAGTCTAAATAGGTTCAGGGACTATGGGCCCTGTTATAATAGTCCATAGCATGGGCTAAATGCCTAAACAATCGGACCCACGTCCGAGGTGCCCCCACTACATGAGGCTACATGGATGGCAGCAGGTCCTCTATCTCTGCCATCGGGACTGTGCGAGTGAGTGCAGTGAAGTTCCGCTCAACTCGTCTAAGGACCCTCTCAGCCTCCCTGGCTGGGAGGTTCCCTGCTACTGCTGTTCCCTCGGCGGTGACAGCTGCGGCTTCTGGTCGAGGACGACGACTGTTCCATGCATAATAGGCAGGTTGCATAGGTCCCACATCTGCATGCAACAAACGTATACCCGTCAAATACTATGGCATACAAAAAATGATATATATAACAAAAATGACATAAAAATTACATATGCAAACAAAAAAACTACAAATGTGGAGACTTACCCATCTCTCCTCACTCCTCACCAGGAGGCACAGGTATCTCAGGATCTCTAGAAAAATCTATCCCTGCATATGGGTAATCCTCGATCACAGGGATCTGTCGTGACAGCCAAGCAAAGAAGTCATCATCGAAGGACTCATTGGTCCTTCCACCACCCTGTCATGGCAGTAATACTGCCCATCTACACACTGCAAGAAAAGAGGCCTGATGTCTTTGTACTACTTCCTGAGGACTAAAGCTCGGAACTCTCTCAAAGAAGAATGAACACAAAATCGTCCCGAACCTGAAATTCCTTTGTGTCTGCTATCGACAATCTGTCAATTGCCTCTTCATGCACTCGAGCAGTGTGGTACTCCAGTGAAAAATCTCTGCATTCAAGCACTGGATTGCACAGTTCATTTGTGCGCGAGACGCCTGATGCAAGGCTGTTGAGCCGGTAATCTGCCCAATCAATAATAATATCACATGCAGTGATAGGTTACTAATCTTACTGATGGGTACCTAGGATCCCACACGATCAGTCCCAACCTTATAGTGCTCGGCTATCATTTTCGATATCTTACTCGGTCCCGCAGGAAACGTCCTGAAGTTGACTGGTACCCCTCTCCTTGAGAGGCCAGTCAAAAAATAGATATCCTCGGTGGTGGGCACCAGTGATTGCCCCTCTAGCATGAAGGCCTCTGCATCAGGGTGCCAGTAGTCAATCAAGGCATTCAATAGCCTTGGTTGCACTCGCATAAATGGACATAGGAAGAACTTCAGTAAACCACATTGCATCAACACGGCCACAACATTCGGATCTCCTGCAACCAACTCACTGATTGCTTCATGCTCCCTTTCCCTCCACTGGACATACATCCTTCCAACACAACAAAGTTTAGGAGCGTCAGTACTTGCCCTTTAGTTCTCTTTTTGCCACAAAACGGGGGTCCACGCAAACTGTAGAGGCGACAGTCGTGTGTACACGCGGCCTGTCTAGAGACAGCCCGTGTGTACCTAGGGCCGACCTTTTAAAGGTCAATGCCCACCCAAAAAACAAAAGCCAATGCAAAATTAAAGAATTGAAAAGGTAGATAAGGGAGTTTGTACTTACTTGGTCCAAGCGGAAGTTCGTTTCGTCCACTGTAGCTCCTGGAATCATTGTTTTTAGCAAAGGGGGTCTTTTGGCTCCAAAGTCAATTTCCAAATCAGCAATGGTGATAATGAGCTACCAGCTTCTATTTATAGACTTTTTACCCTCTTTTTGTCACTTTTTTGGCCTCCCTTATCAGTTTCTTTATACCAAAAACCATTTAGAGTTATTCAAGAGTTATATGGGAGGGATTTGATCGGGTATTGGGACACTTTTCTTGAGTTTTGAGAAAATTTTGACGATCCATAAAAAAAATTCCAAGAATCAACTTGAGCATATAGGTTAGGTTATTACCCCAACTTTTGCATCTCGTTGTCTTTTTCCTCTGCTATAGGATCAATCCCATCAGGTTGTGACATGGAACCATCATATCTGCTTTAGAAGTGTCACATTTTGGCTTTAGAGATTACCAGAACATGGATGCCCTAGGTAGGTCCTGGTTGCATTATGGTGTCCATGTCGTCTCTAAAACACAGTAGGCTCGGGAGTCCTTATAGTCTTTCCTGAATATGAGTTTGAGCCTCATTTGCATGATTCTTCTTTGCTCTTTGTCTCACCCTCAGGACTCCCAAAAAATAATGAGTCTCCTTTTAAGCCCTTTTCAGACCCTCTAAACATGAAAATATTGTCGAGCGATCTTGTGGCCTTTCACGCTCATTAAACTGAAATTTGAAGTCACGTCTGTCTGGCGGTAGTTTACCCCTTTTTCGGTCCGGACAGTCAACTGTACGAACAAAGGTATACTCTATAGAACTTATGTTCTTTAGAAGATTACTCTCAAGTATAATTTTATCCCTTTTTCAGGCTTGAGGGACTAAACTTATGAAAAAGAAACCCCCACGGAGTCTATAGTTAATCTCTTTTTAGACTCCCTAAAATTGAAAAGATCGTCGAGTGGCCTTATTCTTTCACACTTGTTAAATTGGTCCAGAAGAATATTCCTGACAGAGTCCATAGTTAAGCTTTTTTCAAACTCCTTAAAAGTGAAAAAATGGCCGAGTGATCTTGTCCTTGTCACACTCGTTAAAATGGTTCTGAATCGATGTCTAATTGGTGCTAGTTTACCCCTTTTTCGAACCGACTAGACTATCTTCGAAAAAGGTACCCCAATGGAGTCTCCTTTTATGTTTTTTCAGACTCTCTAAATATGAAAAAGCACCGAGCTTACCTTCTCTAGGCTCATTAAACTTATATCGAAGGGCGTTACCATTGTGTGTTTTATCAACTGCATTTGCATAACTTATCCACCAGCCTTGTGACAGTTTGCTTCTGCGTCTTAACACCTTTGGCCACCAGAGGATTTTTCCCGAGTATCATTTTACTAGAACATCAGTCTTGTCCTTGTGTCTTGAGCTTGTATGTTTGCAATACTCATTCCTCCATTGTAACGTAATATTCCTTTATTATTTTTCCACAGTTATCAAAAAGAACAAAAAAATCAAATATACCCCAAAAAGAGGAAGGGAAAAATATTTTCTTTATTGGCAGCATAATGAGTCGCCCTTGGATAAAGCACATCTGTCCGTTTGTTCATCATACTATGGGATGTAGCACGACCTTAGGAAGCTTTTCTCGCTATATAGATTTGTGTCCTCCACCGTTTGGTTATTCTTCCAAACATATGGAGAGTTTGCATTGCCTCCTGCTTCGTAGACTTATGATTAACATACATGCTACCTGAGTCTCATCACTTGTCATGCTATTGTCCAAGGGAAGTTTGTCACTAAGCCTAATTCGGCCCCTCTGCAATATGTCTCTTGTCTGCATACCCAACCATCCTGAACGTCCAATCAAGTCCTTGTTCGAAATCACTGAAGCCTTCAGCCTGATCATCAAAATTATCAAGTCCATGACCGAGGAGTTGTCGAAGACCTCTGGGTAGTGCATTTGTACAACCATATTACACTCCTACCCGAGTTTTGAATATTTTGAAGTTGTTTTTCGAGCTCTGAAGATCTCATCTCCAACGATCAGACCAAATCAAATTCTAGAAGATGGATACTCTATATGTATATCTTTCTGATTTCGAGATGTAGCTCCGTCGTGTATTGTTCGTGGCTACTCTTTATAGTTATTTGACATGGATCTACAGTGTATTAGATTGGTAGCCATGGTTCTATTTTTATCCCGAGCATGGGTATGCCCACCTCGGTGAGACATTTGTTATTTTGTAGATGACACCTCCCGGTTCCTGATCCTTGGGCTCAATCGTTCGGCACATCAGTAAAGATTGGTAATGTATTTCGACCATCAGATGCTCTTCTAACCTCACACATTAGGGGGCATCTATTATAACCCTAAATTGCACCACACATGCTTACCTGGCATCAGGCCAACTCATATCCTTTCTTTACCAAAAACACTGTTGAACAACTCTTCGAAAATCCTCTTGAATAAAGGCCAACGTGCCCTAACTCACTACTGCACGCGTGTACATGCTGGCTGGCCCAAAACAGCCCACGTGGACCAACAAAAGCATGAAAAAAGGAAAGTTGTCGACAGAACAAAAATCTATGGGTGAGTTAACTGAAACTCCCGGCTATGCATGGCCGAGGGTTCATCCAAATACCTAGCTCCTTCTAGCCTATAAAAGAAGGGGTAGGGGTACCATTTGGAAGAGGAAGAATATAGCAAAGAAACTCTACCCATTTATGTATTCCATTGTCCCAACCCTTTAGCCTTTCCTAATGCCAAAGAAGATTTAAAGCAAAGTAGTTGAAGGATAGAAGAAGAGGAGCCCAAGATCAGGTTCAAGGAGCGGTGACCGGTCTCATCTTTTATAAAGTTGATTCATTTTAAGTAATAAAGAGAATGCTTTTCCCATCCCAATTCATGAACTTTTTATGGTTTGATTAGTTTATGTTTGATTTCTAACCCGTGAGTATATAAGTAGTATGCATGCATAGTTGTTGCTCGTCTTGAATGCAGGTCAGCTTTGGAAGGAGTATTGTGAACTAGTAATCAAACACAATGGAGGATAGAAATCAAACACCGGTAACGAGGTAGGTGGATTTTTCCATGCATTTACTAAGAAAAGGGGATTTAAATCTAGGGATGAAGATAGAAAGTAATTTCTATTTGGTCATATCTGCATGCAAAGTCTGAACTCTATTTGCTAGTCCGTAGGGTGTTTTTCCCCAACAACAATACCAACCCAGTTTTCAGATTTAAAGTGATATAATCTTGAGACTTCATCCATTAGACCACCCTTTAAACTATTTACCATGACATACAAACTGATGGGTATCAGGATTACCTCTGACGCAATCCAAAGTTGAATTATGGCACTAACTGTTACTACACCATTGCACCCAACAGAAGCAAAGAGATACATAGAGCTATCAAGAGGAAATGACATCGACAATTTGTATAACATGACTATGTGGCTGGATGATTTTGTTAACCCTACTATAGATGGTGCGTTAGTTTGGATAAGTATCAGTTTGTGTGCATATGATTTGTAGGAAGGTCTATCACATTGGAAACATAAGATGCATGAAGTATCAACTAGATGATGTGCATGCATGTTAGGTGGCTAGAAAGGTAGTAGGGGGGGGGGGGCACAGGGCCCATAATGATAATAGTGGAGGCCAGTGATATGGATCTCAGGGGTTGAGATCTAGATGGATTGAATGCCAAGAGAGGAGGATATTAGACATGCCAATACTACATGAAAATAAGCATGGACAAAAAAAAACACGTAAATGAAGTACTTGGGAGGTGAGGGTCAAAGAGGAGCCTCAACTCTAAAACTATTTACTAGTAAATCACTCAGAGCTAATTAATCTCACAATGAAGAATACAAAATATGAGAGAAGCCAAAATGAGTAACTTGATATTATGAGAAGGCTTGATAGGCCTTTATAAATCATTACAAAATGGTCCATTGGACAAAGTCAAAAATAGATTATTAAATGAGTCTTTATTATTAGTATAGTAGATCAAACTACCCAACTAACTAAGTAGTGGAAAATAAAACCCAATACAATAATGGAAATATCTCATTAAATGAGTCTCTATTATTATAATAATAGATCTAACTAACCAACTAACTAAGTAGCGAAAAATAAAATCCAATGATGAGGTGGGACTCTCTTTGACCCATATGGGAAACCTGTTAGCCCAATTAATTAATGAGGAGGTGGGAATCTTCTTGATCCACATGGGCAATCTATTAGATGTATGACTTTTGCATCTAAATTTAGACCATATACCCCCTAAAATTCAGATCAGCCATTCAATGTAAGGTGGAATTGGACCACTATAGTATTAAATAAGTCCCACTATGGTAGTTAGATATAATAAATGTAAGGGGACTTACTAGAAGGTTATACTTCTAGAAGGTTCCTCCTATAGAATGTTCTAATTAGGTGGTTGGTAGCACTATATAAAGGGGTTCAAGCAATGTAATGGGATATAAAGAAAAGTATTGTATTTTGAGCGGTAGCTTAATAGAAGGATGCTCCCTTGAAGAGGAAAGTGAACAAGAGAGGATCCCTTCCATAATATGATCCATTGTATGGTGTTGTCCTACCTCAAGGGTTTTGATATAATAAAGTATTGGTTTTATATATTGTTCCATATATATTGTGTGGTGATTGTATTCAGATATATTTGGTACTATTGTGATATTTTTTTTCCAGGTATTTGGTACTTAACAAGTGGTATCAGAGCACTTTCCTTGGCAAGAAGTGTGGGAATTTTTTTTATTTTTGTAGATTTTTTCAAAGAAGAAAAAGAGAGACAAAATTCCAGAAAAATTATTTATATTTCTGTAAAACATTTGCAAAAAAGGGTTTTATATCTGAGTTTATCTCCAAAAAACACCTAATTTAAAAAAACAAATCATCCGAAAGGGAATCTGGGAAGTCAAAATATCGACATTTTAAAATCTGCAAATTTTTAGGGTTTTCTCCATAGATGATGGCACAATTTTTTGATTTTTGTAGAACCTACAGGCCGAATTTGCTAAACAAAATTATAGATATGAGTTCCTCTTTTAAAAATAGTTGATTTCAAAAAATAGATCACCCAAATTGGAGCTCTAGAAGTGAAGATATCGTTGATTTAAAATCAATCATTTTTGGTGTTTTTTCATGATGACGGAGGGACTGTAGAGCTCATCATTTTTCACAACGTACTCAAATTGATACCAAATCAATGCCATTAGATATATAATTTTAAGATATTTCTTTTGGTATGTGGTATTTCCAATGGATATTTAACTTCTCATGGAAATTAGATGAAATATTGAAGCCCTTGAGACAAGTGCTCAAAATCTTCAAGCGATTACACTTGCAATGCAAGAGAGATAGATTATACAAGATATCAGGGATGAATATAATCAAGAAGAACATGATTGGCATAAATTTTAGGATTATTGTTATGGTTGGTATATGGATAGTTGTCATTTATGGGATGAAAACCATTTTCATCTTCTATTTGATGACTCTATTTCACCTTTTGTAGAGCACATCCTCGAGAGTGGACAAGAACTTTCTATGCACACACTTCTTCATTCTTATTATTCTCTAATAGTAGTGGATGGAATTTTATCCAATTCTACATATTTTGATCCACTCAACCAATGTCTCTCTTTGGAGCATAATTTTTAGTTGGATATGGTGTTTTGATATCTTCAACGTGGAGCTCACATGATCACTTCGACATGGGACCATGGTTTACAATGGCAGTTGGACTACTTCAACATGGTAGCTCACATTCCTATATGTGACCATGGTTCTCTAGTCTATTTTAGGGCTATGGTCCACATTGATCCATGGGACCTTGATATATGGTTGTACACCCTCATAGCAAGCATTGAGGACAACACTTTCATAAGGGGAATGGAATGTTAGGTGGATAGAAAGGTAGTGGGGGGCCCAGAGGGCCCATAGTGATAATAGTGGACGCCATTTGATGTAAGGTGGACTAGGTCCACTATAGTATTAGATAAGGCCCACTATGGTATTTAGATATAATAAATGTAAGAGGACTTACTAGAAGGTTATACTTCTAGAAGGTTCCTCCTCTAGAATGTTCTTAGGTGGTTGGTAGCACTATATAAAAGGGTTCAAGAAATGTAATGGGATATGAAGAAAAGTATTGTATTGTGAGAGGTAGATCAATAGGAGGATGCCCCCTCGAAGAGGAAAGTGAATAGGAGAGGATCCCTTCCATAATATGATCAATTGTATGGTGTTTCCATACCTCAAGGGTTTTGATACAATAAAGTGGTGGTTTTCTATATTGTTCCATATATCTTGTGTGATGATTGTATTTAGATATCTTTGGTACTATTGTGGTATTTTGTATTCATGTATTTGGTACTTAACAACGCATGACCCGATCCTTGCGCTAGATTGGAAAATAATTATGTTATCCACCCAGATATGTTGGATTGACTGATATAAGTTTGTTTGTAAAGGAATTTAAGTTACAGGTACCTGAACAACAAAGGTTATTGGAACTAGATTTTTTCCTAGAAACAACTCCAGCCAGATGGTGGGATGCACATAAAGAAGGAGTGAAAGACTGGTCGCAGAGTAGAAGGCTAATGCAAGTTAGGTTTGGTACTGCGGTTGAAAATATTGTGCAAAGGTATATAGGGGAGAGTGACCCAATGGATCATGTGGATCATTGCATGGACAGATGGAACATGATACCAAAGGAAGATTGAATACATAGATTTATACATACACTGGATATAATTCCAAAGGACTAGTAACCAGAATTGAAAATGCATAGAGAAACAATCAATTGGGACGAGATGAAACAGAGGTTCAAAGTCATATTTACATTTAAACATTAATATCCTTCAATATGCAGCCCTATAGGCTATTCGAACCAATATCTTCTCAAAATAAGGGTCGATGGAGGTGGTACAAGTGTGCAATGCGCATAGAGATACTATGACTGTCCATGAGTTATTTGAGTGTTACAATATCGCTAAGGGGTAATATTATGAAGAAGATCCTAGGAATGTACAAGTATCTGAAACAAAAGGAGAGAGGGTACTAGAAGGGATAGATCTTGAATCCACTGCATACACACAACCAATAAAGACATGGAAGTTAAACATTGGGACAACATAGAACCTGCACTTTGCACACATAGGGAATTATTGGAGTGATGAGACCATAAAAAATATTGCAGACTTGTTGCGTGAATATAAAGACCTATTCAAACTACATTCTTTAAGATTAAGGGGATATCTAGATACTTAGGCAATATGAATATTCCCTTGAAACCAAGTGCTAATCCAGTGTGATAGAGGACTTATAGGTTAAATATAAAGTACAAAGAAAAGGTTAAAGAAAATATAGATAGAATGTTGGATGCAATAATTATTGAGCCCGTGGTGGAATCAGAGTGGATAATCCCAATGGTAGTGCAAAATAAGAAGATAAGAGGTACCGGTATTTGCATGGATCTGAGGAAGTTGAATGATGCATGTTTACATGACCCATTCCCAACACCCTTCACATATGAGGTATTGGAGAGTGTAGGAGGGAAATAAAATTATTTCACATATGGATTGTCGATGTACCATCAGATAAAAACTATGCAGGAAGACTAGTACAAGGATAATTTTGCAACATAATGGAGAAGTTAACAGTATACAGTAATGCCCTTTGGAATGAATAATGCCCCTATGGTGTTTTCCAAAGTTGTGGTGGAAACGTTCAAGGAATTTATTCATAAGTTCCTTGAAGTGTATTTGGATGATTGGACTTTGTTTAATCTACTGAAGGATCACATATAAGTACTCAGGCTAATGTTGGATAGGTTTAGACAATGTCATATTTAGTTGAACTTGAAGAAGTGTATTTTTTGTGCACCGTTTGGAATTTTTTTGGGCCATGTAGCCTACAAGTAGGGATTACTAGTAGATCCCGCCAAAATTGTAGTAATTGTGGATTTAGAACCACCTACATCAGTAAAAAAATTGAGCAAAACTCTATGCCACACAAGATATTACAGGAATTTTATCAAAAGCTATGTGCATATCAAAGCACCAATGGAAATGTTGTTGAAGAAAGAAGCAAAGTTTCAATGGAATGAGGATTGTCATAAGGGTTTGTACACCTTAAAGAAAAAATAAGTGACCACGTTGATTTTGATCTTTCCATATTGGGAGAAGGAGTTGCACGTTCATGTAAATGAAACATACATAACATTGGGCACAATATATCGCAACCAGGGGAGGGAGACATAGATCACCCAATTGTTTTTTCATGTAGGAATATTTCCATAGCAGAAAAGAATTACACCACTACAGAACAATAAGGATTGGAAATGGTATATGCATTACAAAAGTTCATAAATTATTTATTGGGATATCACTTTAATATGTATACAAACCATTCTGCACTAAAATATTTAGTGAACAAGCCAATGTTGGGGGGGAGGATATGCAAATGGCTATTGTTTTTCCAGTAGTACGATTTTGAGGTTGTCGTTAAACCAGTGAAGTTGAATGAAGGACCAGATCATCTATCGTGCATACTATCAGGAGAATATGAAATAAATTTAGATGAAAACTTCCTAGATGCACAACTATTTTCATTCAAAATGGTGGACGATTATGACTCATACATCGTGAAGTTTTTAAGTACGAGAATGGATCTGTCAGACATGAAATTTGAGCAGAAGAAACAAATGGTAGTTAAAGCATTTGACTATCAGTTGATTGCAGGAAACTTATATAAGTTAGGTGCATATGGAATACTAAGACAATGTGTGTTGGATAATGAAAGACTGATGATACTCACAGAAGCACATAATTGGATTGCAGGAGGACATTATGCAGGGAGACTGACTGTGCAAAAGATTTTTTTCATAGGAATTTGGTGGCCCACAATTTACAAAGATACTAAGGAATACTTTTAGTCACGCGATGTATGTCAAAGAGTGGGAAAACCATCCAAGAGGGATGTAATTCCTTTAAACCCACAAGTTAACTTGCAAGTATTTGATAAATGGGCCATAGAATTTGTGGGGCCAATTAACCCACAAGAAACAATATCAAAGGAAAGGTATATAATCACTACGATGGAGTATTTAAAAATATGGGAAGAAGCATCACCAGTCGTAGAATACACCTCAGATACCACTGCACAATTTTTGCTTGAGAATGTAGTCACATGATTTGGATGTCCATGCATATTACTCAGTGATCAAGGAACACAATTTCTGAATAAGAGAATTGTAGCATTGACCGGGAAGTTTAAAATTCATCATCAAAAGAGTACACCATATCATCCTCAAGCCAATGGGATAGTGGAAGCTTTCAATATAATCCTAGAGAATGATTTGACAAAGATATGCAATGTAGGGAGAGATGATTGGGACTTAAGAGTTACTGCAGTTTTATGGTCCTACAGGACAACAAGAAAAAAGTTGACAGGGAAGACACCTTTTAGGTTGGTCTATGGGAAAGAAGAAGTGATCCCAATGGAGTTTATTCTAGCTATCCTATGCACTACAACGATCACTGATATTTCAGAATCGTGTGCAATAGAGGAGAGATTGTCACAGTTGGTACAACTTGACGAAGATCGGTTTGTCACAAGTTTCCATCAATAAGTTCAAAAGGCCAGAGAGACGGAATGGTATGACAGATGCATTAAACAGAAAAATTTTCAAGTGGGAGAATTAGTATTAATCTATGATAGTAAGTTCATGCAGCATCCAGGAATTTTTAGAATGCATTGGTTACGACCATATGTGATTCAACATATAACAAAGACAGGTGTTGCACAGTTGGAAACCTTAAATGGAGAGGTCCTTAGAGGAATGGTAAATGGAAGTCAACTGAAACTCTATAGAGATGATTGTGCAGTAAATTGGGATGTGCCATACCACATGTATCATAGTAATTGTACTATCGTCGGAAGATAAAACAAAAAAAAAACATATAAAAAGTAGAAAAGGGAAGAAAAACATACAAAAAGAAGAAAGAAGAAGAAAACCAAATAAAAAGTAGGAAAAATATTATAGAGTAGAAAGGCATAAAAAATTGCACAAAAGGAATGATTATCACACATTAGGATGGAACTGCACCAATTAAGAAAATAATACACAAAATAAAAAAAATGTGAAGCAAATAGATGCAAAAGCAAGAACATTTACGTAGTTTGGCACTAACAAGACCATTAGAAGCATTAAAGCATGAAAATGATGGCGACAAACTGGAAATTATAGTTCATAAAGACGTCATATAGGTTTAAATGGTAAAATATTCAAAAAATCACAACAAACTGGAAGTACGAGGAAAAAATACACGATGAATTTGGTAATAAATACACATTTATGTAACCATTCATCAACCTTGTTGGTGGATTGGGAAAGTTTGTTAAGGCATGAAGAGACATGAACAGTTCGTAAGGAGGCACATAAATAGTTGAAGGTCCCTAATTGTACACCATTATTACTAAGAGTTGCATGCAAGAGAGAGCGAACCAGAAAAAATTAGATCGAACCCGAGTGACTCAGAGCTGAACTATATCCATAGATCAATTAAAGGAACCTTTCGCACAAAACAATGGCCCTGCCAAAATTTGGAGTGCCATCAGTAGTGGCACAAAATCAATTAAAATGACCAGCAGTTGCACCAGAGGTTGAGGAAATACTTGGATCTTTGACTTCGGCTTCACAAAAAATATTCCACAAGGATTATATCCCACCAAGGAAAGACAATGCGCCTCAAGTAAAAGTACCAGCAGATGGAAAATATCCACTAGCAACATCACTAGTCCCACTTGGTGTAAGTGTGGAAGGAGACATGCTCAACAAGATTTCCACCCTCAAGTTTATGGATCATGATATCACAGAAAAAAAAAGTTTACTGAATTGGCCAGGGAAAATTACTTGTGTGCTAAGAGCATATCGAGAATATGAGTTTTAATGATGGAAACATATATCTAGGCAACAAGACTTGAGAATTTGGGAATACTGAACCTATTTGAGGTTCCACACTTTGGACATAGCCTAGAAATCAATTCTTGTGCTAAGTTACTACCCAACTATGTCCATGGAGGGAAATTTTGGCTTGACCCACTAGTGTCAATTGATACTACATTTATTACACGGATCACAGGGATGTCGAAAGTAGGAGAGGATATGACCACCTTGTTCAACAAAGAAGAGGAGAGAGCCCTATTAGAAGCAATGAAGGAGAAGTTTTACACCTTCAGGAGGAAAAGGGGATTGGATGTCATGAACATCAATAATGATCGTGTTCACTTTGCAAGACAAGTGTTAGCCTATAAATTGTTATGCAAGTTTTGTAAGGATGAAGTACCAACTGTAGTGATCATAGCCACAAAAAAAATGCTTAGAAGGGTTCCAAATGAATTGGGCCACCTTCTTTGTGAATCAATTTTTGATAGACTATATCAAGGCCTAGGAGAAGTGTAAAAAAATTCATTATGCATGGCTTTGGATTTTGATTGCACTGATAAGATGGTAGGAACCAAGGTATTACCAACACATGAGAACAACCAGTAGAGGTAATTCGGCATTGCGGTATGCCAAATTATGTCATACGTTGAACAAAAGGATGAAATGAGATAATTGTGTTACATTTTATGTATACTTTGAATCAATTAGGTATATAATTGAACATACACCATGCATCACAGCTGAGATAGTCGACACCTACAAGGATATTGCACAATTCAAATCAGGGATGCATCATATGTATGTGGAAGCAAAGAATGACCCTGCGCACTAGTGGCTTCCAACCAACTACAGGTTTACTTCAAAGGATGTCTCCCTGATTGCTAATGATTGGGAGGATGGGTGGAAAACCCCAGCAGAACAAACATACCACCCAAAAGATCAAGAATAATAGGACAAGGGTGATGAAGAACTAGATGAGTGGTGGGGGAATGACTAGAATAATGGCACATGAAACACGCCTAGCCCATCAACAATAGAGGAACAATAGATAGTCCCCACGGTAAGAGTGAAAATCAAAGATAAGGGGAAGGAGCCAACATGAGGTACATGTAAGAGTAACAAAGAACACAAGGTACCCCAAGTTTATAATTTGACCAATGACAACATGGAATTAATTGGCTGCCAATTAAGGGATTCCATGGAGGAATTCATTGAGGAAGTGACAAGGAAACACACATAGTAGTACTAGAAGGTGCAGGATTGGTTGGTAACACTACAAAAACTCTTGGAAGTAGCCAAAATAACAACAAAGTACAGTTCAGAGGGAGGAACATCCAAAATTCCAATAGAGGAAGCAGAGACTGCTCTTCTAGTATTAACCAAGTTAGCAGTTGGGCATAGAACACTACAAATTGAGATATAAACAATTGAGTTCTCAATGGAAGAACTACAAGAATAAATGAAATCACTAATCCATTTGAACATATTGGTGTCACGAATTCCTATACACATATTACAAGGCTTACAAATAGGCTTATTGCATGAGATTAGGCTCTGGGGAGATGAAGCACACCAGGAACTGAAAAAAGTACAATATGAAAGGGCTCAATTGTAGAAATAGTATGAAATTGTTCTAGAGAAAAAGAGTGTAGTGTAAGGGTAAGTGGAAGGAGCAAGAAAGGAAAATAATTAGGTTGAGGAAAGGGCCAAGAAAGATTTAAATGAAAAGGATGAAGCTGAGATTATGGTACATAAGACATAAGAGATCGTCTAAAAGTTGTACAAGGAAATTCTAGAAGCCCCTATAGTAGTATAGGCTACTATGGAAGAGTAGGTATTTAATATTGGTGAATTCATTAAATTATTTCGATCGAATATTGAGTACATACAGTTGTGAAGTATGTCGGAAACACCACCTAAGGAATGAGTAGGAATAGAAAGAATGACAATGACATTCGTTGCCAACATCAAGAAGGTGTAAGACGAGTGTGAAAAAATATTCAAGGAGAGCGTGAAAATATGGAAAAACTTGGTGGAAGATACAAATATGAATGTTGTGGAGGAAAAACTAAGAGAAGCGTGGGAAAATTCCCAACAAGCTTCAGAGAGAATAAACAGACTTCCACCAGTTGAACATGTGACAACCATTTTGGCACAGAGGAAATCATATGTGGAAGTTGAAAAGATGATGTATCAACCTAATATCCTTTAGAAATGCTTAGGACTGTTGTAGAAAAAAGCATTGAGGGTGATAGGCAATGTAACATCCCCATTTTCAAACCCCAAACTAGCGAGGTGTATTTTAAATATATCATGTGGACAAGAGCCAAGAAATGTATATTGTAAATGTGATGTATGGCCGAGATCCAATATGTAAACAATGTAAATTGAAATATAATGAATAAAATGTATTGCCAATTGTAGAAGGACATGGAAAAATATTAGGGGCTAAGTATTCACAAGAGAGGGTAGGGGTCCAAGGGGTGAGTTACCCATATCTATTAAACCAAAACCCATTTCCTATTTTTCTCTAAATCATCCTTGTCATGAACCTTCCATTATTTGTTGAGTGTTATAGAGCCCAATCATTGAATTCATGTAAGAGGGTTGGTGTGAGAGTCACTTCCCATAGTTATTAAGATCATGGGGGATGAGTACTGTTATCACCCTATAAGTTATAGGATCAACTCGTGACTGGGATATTATCTGTCTCTAGTGTTTTTGTTGACAAATGATTTTTCATTTTGCAAATAATTTGAAAAAGAAAGAAAAAAGAAAGAAAAGAAAAAGAAAAAGAAAAAGAAAAAGAAAAAGAAAAAGAAAAAGAAAAAGAAAAAGAAAAAGGAAAGAAAAAGGAAAGAAAAAGAGGGCATAAAAGAATTGAAATAAAAGCCCCATGCAATAATAGTAACTTGGTCCATACCTTTCAAGCATGGCCAAGTTCTTTTTAAATTGATGTTGATAGGGTAGTGAATGAGTTTGGCTAAAAAGTGTAATCTTAGCCAAATTATCTAGGTTAGATGAGTGAATAAATCTGGCCAGACTGTCTAATCCTGGTCAGATAGCCCCAGGGTAGAGTAATTTCTTAACCCAACAGTCTAATCTGGGTTAATTGTCATAGGAAACTAGGTTAGAACATAGGCTAGTTGCTTTGTTGCTTCATTTTAATAAAACCAACTTGATGTAAATATTGCACCATGTTTCAGATGCTTTAAAGAAAGTTTGGTCAAGCCCCATGGTGGTGTCTACTTGAAAAACCTTGGAAAAACCCATAAAATGAATTTATCCTAAGTTTTTCCCGACGCATGTGTTTTCCGCTCCTCACTTATGCTCCGATCATGTATCAAGGGTCCTGATTGTGGCACCCAGATCTATGGTGGACAGATCATTCCAGACCCCCCCGATCGTTCTGCTTTTAACTAGGGGGGGGGGGTCCGGAATCGATGATAAGACTCGCGCGCATCTAGGCGACTCAATATCGAGCGCTCAAATCTACGGTCAGCGTTGGATTCCGGACCTCCCCATCCATTCTGCCTTTAATGGAGGGGGGGGGGTCCGAAATGAGTGATAAAGAGCATGCAAAGATCTGCGGCTCAGAAGCAGGCACGCAGATCAACGGCCCAAAATGGATTTTGAACCCGCCCGGATGATGTGCTTTTAACCGAAGGGGGGGTCCGAAATGGTATTCTTCTTCTGGCGGGTCCCTTGTTATACGTGGTAGCGATCTAATGGCCTCGAGTCCTGTCATCCTCTACTATCTGACAGACCTCCGTCACCTCTGGACGTCACCTTCAACCTTTGCCGAAATGGTCATGTCCCATAACTGTTGTCAATCCTTCCCCCCCATTCGCTCATGGAAAGCCCCTTACTATGACTTTTACCTCCAATCAATAGCCACCACGTCACCCGTCCATATCCCTCAGTCACTGTCACCCACCATCTCACCCTCAAATGATCCGTTGGCCATTTATTACTGGATAACCTATCTGTTATCCAGCTGACCTATCTCCCGCGCCCAACCGACCCTTGTTTAATTAAAACTACCGTTATTCCCCTTACTTTCGCTATTTACCCATTGCACTAGAGAAATTCACTGCTTACTCCTCTGTTACATTCCGTTGCCCTCATCCATAGTCAGTCTCCCCCACTAACGTTGTGTTTATTGCAGGTACTGTTGCAGAAATGGCGCCAAAGTCCAAACAAGCGGAAGGAGAGGAGAATCCATTTCTCCCGCCTCCTATCGACCTAGACAGGATCCCACTGGTCAACAAAGACAGGTTAATCGCAAATCCAAAATGCAATTTTGATTTCTCAGACCTCCAGTCATGGCTCAAGGAAGTTTTCCTGGACCAGAGTGATGAAATTGGACTTTGGGAGTCCAATTTACCCCTCTACCTCTTCCCTCAGATCCACCATTTTCCCGTGTTTTCTCTCAAGTGTCTAGCCCATTATATCCCCGAGCAAAGAGCCATCGTCTCCTCATCTAGAGAGATCATGTTCCTCATCACGCCCGAATCCATAGACAAGATGATGCAAATTCCCTGAGCTGACTCTGCGTCACCTTTCAACCTGGAAATTCTTACAGAATTATACTAGAAAATGACATTCCCCCAAAGAGCTCAAATATTCGAGCTCTTCCTTCCCCCATCCGCTCAATTTCCCTCCACAAATCCTCCTTACCCATCTTCCATGTTCTCCACTAAGGGAAACTAGGTCATCTCATCCCTGTGTGCTTTGTTAGGATACTATTCTGATCAGTGGGTAGACGAACTCATTCTGGGTTTTCTATCCATTTTCTCTACCAATGAAAATCCCACCACCCAGTTTGACTTCAGCACATTCTTGGCAGACAATATTCACGAACAGTTCGTGAATTTCGGCATGGAAGGCATGTTCAGATACTCATCAATACTAGCATACTTGTTCATCTTCTTCCAAGCAGATAAATTTAGCTTTTCCATGCAGAAGATGGATGGAGATGGCAGACCTCAGGCAGTCACAACATGGACCTCCTTGCTCAAGCACAACTCCATTGATTTCAGTTTCAAGGAGTTCATCGACCAATTCTAGCACCCTGTGGTGAGTATGCTAGGCGGCAGGCCCGAGCCTCGGATAAACGATGAAGTTCAGAGGATCCTGCATCTCTCAGACAACACAAAGACCAGGGATTGGTACTTGTATCAAAATTATACCGAGATCAGGGTATACGGGTGCGAGTTAGCACTGTATAAGCTGCCCAAGTACCTTCCTATCAGAATTTTCACGTTGGAATATATAAGGAAGATTATAAATTCAGATGATATCCATTTTGTATCATTGAAGAAAAAGTAGCAGCTTAGAATCAAGGGGCATATTGGCTCCTTCATCTGCAACAATCATGGCACTGGGGAAGAAGCAGATAGGATGTTGAGAGAAATGAAGTTCTTCATGAGCTTCCCATGGCATTATGATCCATGTGGGATCATCTCAGAGATGAGGGTGAAGAACAAAAACATCCCTTATGTTCATGTGTCCAGGCCCGAAGTTGAGAAGTTCACAAATCAGCCAGCCTAGGATCCTAACACATTGATCGAAGTAGAACAGCAGGATCCCCCAACCACTGTGTCACAAACGACCACTCCATAGGTCCCTAAAGAGAAGAGGCCGAGGCAAGACTTATCTATGCCTGTCACTGAGGTATCTTCCGAAGAATTCCATCTGCATAGCAAGAGGCCTAAGACTTCATCAGTCCTTGGCCCGACCGGGGAAAAAGAAGCCCCATCTACCACAGTGACCAAGTCTGTTATTCCACCCTTCGGTTCAAGCCTCCATAAGTTCATTACCCCAGCATTGCTGAAGAAAACCATAGACTCCCCTTTGAACACTCAGCCAGGCAAGGTAGGACCCAAGTTGAGCATTTTTGAAAAATATGGGTTGATCAAGAAAAGGAACCAGACCCTAACCAGCAGCACTTGCGCCCAATTCTGGAAGCAGACGTCGACTGCGCAACATAAGTTGCTATCTGCATTTGACACCGAGAAGGGAAAGATGCATATGGCATTCCTCCAGGCACAGGTACTAGATCCAAAGGTGATCACTGACTACAAGAGGGCCACCTTTGAATTCCAGACAAAGGATGTGCATCCGGCTGATCAGATGGATCTACACAAGCAGACAGGGGAAATGGTTTTCTATACGTTGGCGCATGCTTACACTTCTGCATCCAAATTGTAGGTGTCCCTGAACAATGTTAAAACACAACTCAAGCTGGAGAAGATATCGTCCTTTGCAAAGGACAATAGGATCAAGACTTTGGAGGAGCTGGTCCTCAAGATCGGTTACGATCCTTCAAACGTGAAAGCAACTGAGGAAATGATAAAGAAGAAGAATGATGACATAGCCTCCTTGAGGAAGCAACTGAAACTCCCACCCACAGAGGATTCGCAAGCGAAGGAGATAGCAGAGAAAGAGGGAGATAAGGATGAAATGCTCAAGCTGCTCATGGAGCAGAACGCACAACTTAAGGAGATGGAAGCTGAGATGGATAAGTTGTTAAAAGAGAAAGAGCAACTGAAGCCAATGGAAGTCATTCCATTGAGTGCTATTCCAATTTCAGGAGTGAGCACAACATCATTGACATAAATTCCATCCGCAACTCCATTGACATCCTAGGAGAAGACAGCCGACCTGGCTGATTCCATGGAAAAAATGAACCTTCAGGAAACAGAGATCAGTAGGCTAAAAAAGGAGATTGAGAACCTTCAAGAACTCAAATCTTCCTTTTAGACCAGCCTCTCCAAGGAAAATCAGGTGACCGATCAGCTCAAACAAGATTTACAGCAGCTCCGGAAGCAGACAGTGGCAGGAAAGACATTGGTCGAGGTTAAAGAGAGTATATGGACAGACATCACTAAGTCCATGAATGAGATATGGCCCATGATTTAGATCATGTTCAAGCAGAATGAATTGGTACAGAGAAGCAAATAGGCCATCGAGAAGATCAGAGTAGAATTGGGAGACATGCCAACACAGGTGAACGAGATCATCGATATCCTCAATTCTAAGACCAGGGAAGAGCTGGAAGAGATGAAAATTGAAGACAGAACAGAGACCATCCTTGAGGTAAAAAGAGTTTTGACCAAGAGAGGATTAATGCTTCAGCTAGAAGAAAAGGTTCAGACCATGGACCTAGGGGTACAAAGATTCTTTAGTAAGATTGAAGCTCTCCAGAAGAAAGGTCTTCCTGGTCAGAAGGTAATCAATGATAAATTGATGACTCTCCCAGATTACAAGAAGATATTGGCTGATGTGTCTAAGGACAGTTTGAAGTTTGCAGGGATTCAAGGGAGCATCACCGGAAAGGAATTTCTAGATTCCCTTCAGTGGGACATCAGCATCCAACACGAGATTCGATACATTTTCCTCACCAAGCCTACATTTGCCAAGTATACAGAAATGGACGAAGTGTATCAAAGGCTACTCAAAGTCAACGTGCCCAGTCACATTTGATGGGAGAAAATCTGTGATCTGATTGAGTAGCAAATGAGTTGTCCCCAGTCCAGTCATTCATCCAGTGAGATGAGGTCGTGCAAAGGCTTCATCAATGGTCTACCCAGAAATCAGCATGCAGTTACACCACATCATCAAGAAATTCCTAGATTTATGAAATTTGTTAAGTTAGTTAGGCTAAAAATAGATTTAGCACATCATGGTCATTAATGAAAGGATTGTTTGTAATTTGAGTTATAAATACTTTATCTTTCGAAGTATTGGGGGTTGTTGATCTTTACACCCTGACGCTATCAGATTGTAATATTTTTGAAGAGATCTTCCATTAATAAAAAGGAGGCACTTTTACAGGATTCTTGCGTGTATTCACTGGTGATGTTTTCTCTCTAAGTTGAATGTTATTCTCGCTTTGTTATCATACTGTTTTCTGAATCTAATCTTTAAGAGTAACGAATGTTGCAAGATTTATCTCGTATACCCTGTTTCTGACTCAAAAGATTTTAGTGTTTTGTCTTCTGGTGTTTCAATAAAGAAATTCTTAACTGCTTCTTTGTTGAAATTATCTTTCTCATCTTTTCTACTATTCATCATTTATGCTATTAAAGAATCCAGTGATTTTATTATCTCGCCCTGTGAAAGTTTTTCCTTTGCGTTTCTGGTTCGGATTTCATATTTTATTAAAACACAGACCCCATAGCCCAATGGATGTGTATACTATCTCAACCAATTCGAAAAAACACTTTGACAACAAAAACGACCTATTTATTTACCTAGACTAATATTTAAAATTGGAAACATAGCTAAATCAAATAGAGATATCCCTCTCTGAAGTTGGAAGGGCTAGATCTCAGCTTCAAAAGTGGTTGGATAAAGTTACCTTAGTAGATTTCTTCTGCTGTCAACCTCTAGGAAATTTACTAAGTGCTAACAAGTACAATCAACTTGGGGAAGACTGCAAGTCAAGAAAGAAAGAGAAGGAGAGGAAATTTGTATGGGTAGGGGACCAATGGTTACACATTCATGTTTTTTCATGGGGAGTTGTTTTTACATGGACTTTTCTGACCAAAAATATATTTTTAGGTGGATTGTAGGCAACTATTATGGAAATTTTCGGCTGTTGTTTGGA
Source organism: Picea engelmannii (assembly GCA_009831015.1). Classification (NCBI taxonomy): domain Eukaryota; kingdom Viridiplantae; phylum Streptophyta; class Pinopsida; order Pinales; family Pinaceae; genus Picea; species Picea engelmannii. The sequence goes on along the minus strand of ML786195.1, from coordinate 264,963 downwards.
GCTGTAGTTTCATGGAGAAAGAGGTCTTGTTCCTAGGAGTGACAATTTGTTCGAAATTCATCCAAGGAGCAGGTGCTTTGGCTATTGGGTGAATTTGTGATGCATTTGTAGAATTCATGAAGTACCAACAAGTAGAATTATTGTCCAACCTGTGCTGGAAGCCTTGGATGGTAGTGGAAATTCCTAAGGGACTATGAGCAGTGAAGGGGGATTCCATGCCTTGGGTTGTGTAGTTTGAGGGGAATTTTTTTGGTGGACTAGAATTATTTCAAACTTTAACTACTGAAAGGGGTGCGTTAGAAAACCTTAGGGACTTATGTCTTATGGATTCATATCCCAAACTTGAATATGTCTTGTTGTTGAGAACTGGAACAAAAAGGCTATGGTTGGGAGGAATGTTCGTCCTCTGCAATGGGTTGCACATTTTATAAGATAAGTGTTCTAATGGTTGAGTTTAATTGCATTAAATGTTTATATGTGTGTGTGTGTGTGTGTGTGTGTGTGTGTGTGTGTGCATCTACTATGAATTATCTTGGTTAATGTTGCTTGATGTGAGAAGAACAATGCATTTAAATACATGTTTATATGGTGGAATAATACGATATGTTATACAATTATTGTTAAACATAGTTGAGAAATTGTATTTATATTTTTGTAGAACAGGGACAGTTGAATAAACTTGTGTTTCTTGATATATATTAATTTCCACATTTAAATTGGTAACTAAAATTTTGTTGGGTCATTTTCCTCGTGACGTGACCCATTTGGGGGATGAGTATGTTACAATGTGGTATCAGAGTTGTTGGTTCAACAATGGACCCGTATGGGCAAATTTGGATAAATTCACTGTTACAAACTTTGGTCTGAGGGATAGTGTAAAACCATAGTGAAAATCCCCAATTTTGTGGGGAAAATCGAGATTAGTTTCCTAGAATTGTTCGAGACATTTTAATGGTGTCGATTTACCAAGATCATTTTTTGATCTTTCAATCGATGACCCATATTCATTTTAATAAATTTAAAATTCCCAAGGATGTCAAGGTTTGGGAAGGTTGCCAGACCGATGGCCAAGATTCACTTTGGCAGTTAAAAGTTAAAGTATATCGACGGTCGATATTCACCTGGATTATGTTAAAAAATTACTAAGTGTTGAAGCTTTACAACTAAATCCGTTGATGGTCGATGGTCGATTGGGTGAGAATTGCGAAGAGTTTTAAGTTTTTCGATAGAACTCACCGATGGTCGATGGTCAAATCAGTGAGTTGGACAAAGAGTTGAGTTTCGACCAAAGAAAACTTTCGATCACCTACAAATGATGGTTGATGATCGACATATTTTGGACAAAATTTATGAGTCAAGGTTTTATAACAAAACTTGTTGATATCTGACGGTCATGGATCAACATGATTTGAATAAGGTTTCTAGCATCTAGAGAGGATCGTTGATCATTGATGATCGATAAATTGGACATTGGTCGATTTGGTGAAGTGTTTCAAAACAAGAAACAAAATTCACCAATGTTTGATGCACCAGTGGTTGATAATTGAATGGTTTGGTGAAGTGTTTTGAAACAAGCCACAAAAGTCGTCAATGGGTGAAGGGATGAGGGTCGGGCATCGACCAACTCAGTGGGGTGTTCAGATCGTCCAAGAGAATTGGTCGATGGATGATGGAGAAACAATGATGATTATGTCATCATCCACGTGTCATGCCACGTCAACATCCATGTGACATGCCACATCAACAGTGTCATGTCATCCAACAGAAGTGGTTGATGGCCGATGATTAGTTCAACTCAGTTTGGGAAGTGTTTTTTATTGTATTAGGGGATCGTCGATCATCGATGGACAGATGGTTGGGAGTTAGAAAAATTAGTGAATATTTTCATTATCTAATGAAAATCATCGATGGTCAATGGTTGAATCGATCGATTTAGAATTTTGCATAAATAAGTCATCGAGGAGTTGAGCCAAGGGCCGATAGTTGAGTCGACGATTTTGAGAAAATGTTGTGTGCATCCAAGGAAGGATGGAAATCGCCAATGTCCAATAGATTCAGATCAGTGGTTGTCATTTTGATTGATTTGAGATCAATGGTTCATAATTAAAAGGTTGTTATAGTAGTAAAACCATCAAAGTTTTAAGAGTTTTCTAGGTTTTTACAGATCACGAACTTGCGAGCCAATTTTGAGGCCCTAAACGATGTTTTTAGGTAGTCGAAACCCAAGATAATACAGTGTACCAAGGGACACTCTATCTCTATAGCACAAATAAAATAACTTGAAGAGAGCTATCTAATGAGCTAAATGGTTCACAAAACGAAGCTCGTATGAGAAAGTTACATCCAAAACAGTAAGGGTAAAATTTGTGCACCATATTTACTTCCAGAAGGCATATCTCCATGCTCAAAAGCCCATTTGGGGCACATGAATAGTCGATGGAAAAATTATAACCCATATAAGCTAGTACTGGAGTCATAATTGGGTTATGGGTACCTGAAAAGGTGTAGGGAGTGCAAGATGACACCTGTAGCATACATGGATAAATTGGGTAAAACAGTCAAAACTTCTCCGGACCATAACATTTAGCTCGGAGCTCAGATTTGAGTAAGAAAATATTTTTTGGAAAGGTATTGAGGAGTATAAGACATATGTCAACCTAGAATTTTGAATTAGGCATTATATTTTCTTAGAAAGTTAAAAAAAAAATAGATTTTTGTAGCAGTAAATGAGTGGAAATTGCAACATGTGGATGTTGTAACTTTTCACTCAGAACTCAGGATGAGGCATGAGTATAGTAGTTGGAAAGTTGTTTCAGAGAGGAATCCGTTTAAGGAATCAGATTCTAGAATAATGCATTAACACACCTCATAATTTCAATTGAACAATGGCATGTAATCTAATTAATAAATATTTTTCAATATGCTAAAATCTAACAACAATTATTGCATGCACATTCTTACAGAATTAGAAATACAAAAGAGAAAAATTCAGTTCCTAAATGAGAACTATAGATATGGAGGATGATAAAGGGTATTAAATTCATGAATAAAAAGTTATAGGTATGCATGTCAGCATGGGTAATGTTGAAACTGAGTCTAATGGAAGAAGAGATATGTAGGAGCTTGTAACCATGAGAAGCCTACAAAAATAAGTGCAGAGCTATAGGGCCATTAATGAGAGGATCACGAAGGATAAATAAGAGATACTTCAAAGCTTGAATATGCTACATAAGCAAGTTAACAAGAATTCGGGCACAAGGAAAGAATTTAGCGCCAAGAAAGTGGAGGTGTCTAGGTCTCATGATAGGAGGGATGATCATGGAGGATATAGATGATAAAGGAGTATTAGCATACAACAACATCATCATTCCCCAGGGAACTCAACTAGATAAATATATGCATGTTCAAGGTTAGCAATAATCCCAATTAATAAGCCCAAGTATTTCTCATGTCAAGCATTAGAGAAGGAAACATGGGTCAGATAGCTTGCAAGGAGAATTGAGAAAAATAAAGCCACCATCATTTGATGGAGAAAACAAGAAAGGTGAATATGAAAAAGCATGGTTGTTGGGAATGAGGAAATATTTCCAACTACATAACTACTCATCAAATGTAGAAGCTATAATTGCAACCTACCACCTTCAAGGGAATGTATCTATGTGGTGGGAATGACTAAAGCAAGTTAAGCATATTGATGATAAAATAATTTCTTGGAAGTAGTTAAATAAATATTTTCAGCAATGGTACTTTTCAGAGCAATATTATGACAAGAATATCCAAGAGTTGTTTGAACTCAAGCTTGGGAACATGACCATGGATGAATATGAGAGAAATTTCTTGGAACTTCTCAAGTATTTGAGCTTCATCAGATATGAGAAGGTCGAAATTCAGAGGTTCCTAAGTGGACTTCCATCCTTTTACAAGGATAAAATTCATTTTGATGAACCCAAGAATTTAGAAGAAGCCATAAGAAAGGCCAAGTAATTGTATCAATAGAATAAAGGAAAGTTGACTTTCCAAAGGACCTGGGATGACAAGAAGAAAGGAAAGATGGATCAAAAGAAGAAAGGATTCAAGACACCTTTTATAATACCCTTGTTTCCCCCTGATCCACATTATTTTTGGAATGAAATGAAAGAAGATATATTACAATGAAATACATATAAAAATTGCCAGAAATAGAGAAATACAACAATACATTATTCTTATTAATGAAATAAATGTACATAGACTGTAAAAATATAGAGTGCAAGACTCGCTAGAATGGTGGCATATTTATCTCTGAGAAGAGATGTGATGGCTATGCTCATTTGCAAGAAGACGACTGTTAAAATGAGGCTTTAAAGGCCTTTTTAGAACGATTTTTTATTGGCCTAAGTAAGTGTCTTTGGCAATCTCCTGGGACCTAAATCCCCAAAAAACGTCGTTTAGGGTCAAAAAACAACCTCGAAAGTTTGGAACCTGAAAAACTGTCGAAAAACTGCCAAGGTGGAAAATCGTTTTTTGAGCCAGTGGAATAAGTGGGTGGCCACCGATATCCACCTGGATCACCCCCAGATTGTAAATATAACTATATCCTTCTAAAATACTATGACCATATTGATTATGTTTGGATGTTGGAATTGATGAACCTTTTTGTTATAGAAGGTAATATATATATTTTTGTTACTAGATAAAATGGAAGATGTTGCATAATTGTTGAAGGGGTTTCCAAGGTAGATCATGATGCATGAGAGAGATAGTTAGGACAACTAGTAATGGTTGATATGAAACCTACCAGACCAATACTTTGTTGGATTTAAATTGTTTAGACCCAGAACAATCCTCTGTTGGATTTAAATTGTTCAGACCCAGAACAATCCTCTGGTAGATTTAAATTGTTCAGACCCAGAACAGTTCTCTGCAGAGAATTTAATTACCAATCAAGATGGTAGTTGAGAAGTATTACTCAATATTCAATGAGGAAATGGGCAGAGTACCCATATGAAAAATTCCTGACCTGACCCACGAAATTAGGAATTGGACCCAAAAAACCTTGCGGAGGAAGGAAATAAAAGGTAGGAAAAATCATGGGCAGAGAAGAGGAGGCAAGAGGAATAGGTTTGATGACCATTTCTAAAGAGAAAGAGCATGTGCAACTCTCTAGCTCTGAAGAGAACTGAAAAATGAATTTTTTTATGGGTACAGGAATTGTTGGGAAGTGTTTTATAACCAAACTGATAAGAGAGGTTGTAGAGAAGATGAGTGACTTAGGAATCACTCATTGCAGGCCCCCTTACTTAGTGGAGAGAAAATTGATATTCCAAGTTCTTGTGCGAAGAGGAGAATGATCTTTGTTCTTGGATGTTGCTAAACATAAGGAAGAGTCTCTCTCATAGAATCATGATCTAGCTAGAGATGGACAATGGTAAATTCATCCATGAGTTTTGTGCCTATGGTTGGGTGGAAAATGGAACCCCTTTCAACAATCACAACACTATCTAGTTTCTAGATAAGTATATTTTTTTAAACCTTTGTAGTGTTTATATCAGAGAAAATTATATACTATGTTTTAGAGTTGTGTAAGTTTAATTTCTGACAAAAGTGATTTGAGAAATTTTAGTAAAAGGAAGAGAATGTTTTAGTTGAATCACATTTGATTTAATTCCTTATATCTTGACTATTTGTGTGTTAAAATAAGATTTCTTAGAGTGAATGTTGTGGTTGACTGCATTGCACAACTTAATGCGTGTTTTGGCAATGATGATTGAACAGTTAAAAATATCTATAAAGCATTTGAAAGAAGAGAGAGTGTTTTTTTTCATAATAGTGTTCTATTTTAGCTCATCCTCAAGCCTTATTATAGAAAAATTAGAGTATATCAGATGTGGGTTTGGACTATGGGGAAACAACCCAAACATTTAAGAATGAAAACATTATTATAAATAGGTAGTAAGGAAAATGATTTTGGAATTATACATGACACTTCTTACTTTAATTCAAAGTACAAAATCCATTTAGATTTCATTTGGGCATTAATAACAATTATTTTAAACTTGTGTTAAATCTCCTATAAATTTGGGAAGAATCCCCTTAATTTTGGTGGGTGGTAAATCCTGGTAGAAATACCGGATTTTACTGTGAAGAAAATTATTTCCTTAGGACTAATTTCCTTAAATATAGGTAAGGAAAGTAAAGCTCGGTAAGAAGGATAAAGTTTACTTCTTTACCTGTGAGGAAGGGAAATTATAATCCATGTTTTTAAATGGAGAAAAATTTCCTCGTGAATATGATTTTATTTTACGATTTTAAATGTATGGAAAATAAGAAATAGTTTTCAATTCCTTTTAGTTACAGGTTTAATTAAATAAAATTTCAAATTAAACCTCACAAGACTAGAGAGAGAGAGAGAGAGAGAATTTATAAACCTGGGCACAAATTTTGATGGGATTTATTATAAAATTAATATATTATAATGAACACATGGATGAGACCCAATCGTTTTATATTTAAATTATTATTTAACATGTAAATTTATGTGAGTGCGGTGATCCAGGTGGATATCGATGGCCACCTACCTATTCCAACTGGCTCGTCTTGTCAATTTTTAGTTCAACAAGTTCTTATGTACTTCTTTGTAATTTTGGGTTCTACAATTATAGGGTCGTCTGAAGCCCAACACATCTTCCAAGTGGATACTAGTAGCTTCCCACCTAAGCCAAATGGCTTATTTTGTATGTTTTCATGTAAGCACATCTTTTTGTACTTCCAGGGCCATTTTGGGGAACTAAACAATGTTTTTTTGGCGTGCCACAACCAAACTGTAGACGGAGACAACATTTGAAAACATAATGCGTATTTCTCGAAAATACCTTTCCAACAGGCTATCACGCCCCTAGAATAGAGATCATCAGAAAGTGAATGTAGTAACTTACCCAAATGGGGCCCACATGAATTTGGCGTTTCCTCTCCTAGGTTTAGGTTTTTGGATGTCTGTGATTTTGGCATTCATGTTTATAATAAAAATGCCTTCAGAGCATCATTGTGATCATATTCTTGTGAATGAGCGTAGCTCTCACATCTCTTCTCGGAGATAAAGCTGCCACCATTCTAGCAAGTCTTGCACTCTGTATTTTTACAGTTTCTTTACAATTCTTTCATTAATAGAAATCAATTATTGTTCTATTTCTCTGTTTTTGGCAAATTTCATGAGTATTTCATTGTAATATCTCTACTTTCATTTTGTTCCAAAAATAATCTGGATCACTAGTATCAAAGCAGGTTGCTCTTGATCATTTTTCAGTGCATGTCCTTGACAAGGTATGAGTATAGCCAGTTGGGTCTCGATCTTGTCTCTCTTAAGGAAAATAACTCTCGCACGCCCAGGAAACCCTCGATGGAAGAAGAAAATAAAAACGGTGGAGAAGAAATGATCCAGAGGATCAAAATATGCTCAAAAATCAAATTTCTCAGAATTGCTCTAAAATTGATTCATTGCGTAGATCTCGTCCTCACGATCCCAACACAATTTGAATGGGATCAAATGAACATCGTATGCGAGAGATATCTCATTCTGTCCACTTTTACAAACATGTAAAATGTTGACTGTACACAGTTCATACATTATGTACATGTTGACCATGTAGACCATACTGCTGATGTGGCAGGGGGACTGTACTGCTCACTAGGAAGAGGTGACATAGCAAGCTAAGTTGGCAAGGTGTGGTGGACTAATCTCGATTCAACACATGACATGTTTTTGGTGAATGGAAAGGTGCAACATGGCCCATCCAGGGGTTGCCACATGTCACCCTATTGTTAGTTTAAAATTTTTGGACTCCATCGGATTTGAACCCGCGACCTCGGGGCATGGATAGTGATTTGGAAAGGGTCAGGATACTATCCTTCCCAGGTTTAGTTCTTAACCACTATGTTCAAAACTATTAATTAAACTCGCATCGAATTCTCATTTGGGCGGAGAAAGGGTCTTAGCCCCAACCCTAGTCACATATAACTTAGCAAATTTGACCACCAACAAAGAAATTTATAACAGTTAACCAGCTGGGTACTTTAATTTTGGTCGGCACTTGGCCACGTGGGGGGCCACGCGACCACTTCCTCCGCCAAGAAAGGTGTCAGTCACTAACGGTGCAACAATTTACCCTGAATTTTGGAACGAGCACATGTGCTGGCTTTTGGCACGAAAAATTCTTGGAGCCAAGTTCAATTTTGACATAGTGTGTTTTGGTGAGTAGGTACAACAAGCTATTGAAGAGAAACTTGCAGGAAGTGTTTTCTTCTTAGTTTTTGGCCAAACTAGGTGCAGGAAGAGCCCAACTAGGGGTTTTTGGATGTTGTGGAGCCATTGAAGCCATATATTTTGCATTATAAGCATTGTAAAGCACTAATTTTGACACTTTGAGCATTAATGAAAATGATCCATTGGAATATGGACTAGGAGATGCAGCCCAAGAGAGAGGTGAACTCCTTTATCATTTTGTTGTGTTATGTGCTTGCTTATTATGGTTGTTTATGTATGTTTATGCTTCTCATGTTAAGTTAAAAAAATCATTAAGTTTATGTGTTTGCAACTTCATCCAATTTCCTAAATCACATAACTATTCCACTTGCAAATTTGTACACACAATCCTTTTTCATTTTCAGATCAAGTTGGTATCAGAGCAAAGGTTTTTTAGGGTTTCATTGTGTTCAATGGTTTTTATTATTATTCTTACAAGGTTGAAGCTCACAAAAGGAGAAGGTCAACTTGGAGAGCCAAGTTCTCAATTTCAAGAAGGATAAATACACATTCAACTCAAGATTCAAGGAGGTATTCACCAAGTATGGCTCATGAGGAGAGTCATGAAACTCTTACTTCATAAGATGAAACTTTCAAAAAAACTTTTTATGATATGACAGAAATGGTGAAAGTTTTATTTGAAGAAAGAAATGCAAGGTTGCAAGGTGAAATCTCAAATCCTCCAAGAGGTAATTAATTTAGTGGTGATAAGACTCCAAAATGAAATGGAGGGAATGGTGATACTCCACCTCCTTCACCTCCATCTTCCAATTCTTCTACCATTTCACAAACACCTCCAAATTCTCCAAAAGAAAATGGTAAAATTCCTCCACAAACTCCTTTTCTTAAGCTTGATATTAAGTTTGAATTTCCTATGTACAATGGAGAGGTAAATGTTGAGAAATTGGATAAATGGATTCATCAGATTGAAGTGTATTGTATAATACAAAGAATAAAAGATGATGAAACTAAGATTCAAATTGCTTCTCTTATATTGGAAAGTGTGTCACTCATTTGGTGGGAATCCAAAACTCAAGAGGACATGAAGAAACATGGTAAAGTTTTATCCTCTTGGAATGATTTTATTGTTGCACTTAAAAGACAATTTTATCCATTAGCATACATGCAGAAAGATATTATCTATTGGAAAAAATTTAGACAAACTAAAGGGAAAAGTGTGCAAAGCTACACTCAAGAATTTAGAAGAAGAGCTTTGATTTTGGGTATAGATTTATCTTCTCCAGAAAATTTACTCAAATACATTGCAAGATTGCATAGCTACTTGAGACAAACAATAGTTATGTTTAACCCTACAAATCTAGATGAAGTTTGTGTACAAGAAACTCATTTGGAAGCAAGAGGGAGGAATGAACCTCAAGAGGGAAGCAAGAAGCCATTTGTTAAGGGAGACAAGGGAAAGAGGAAATTCAAAGGAAATGGAAGAAAGAATGCTTAGGTCAAGAAAGAGGGGGTGAAACTCTCATGTAAACACTGTTCAAAATATGGCCATGATGAAGACCATTGTTGGAAACTTCATCCTGAAAAGAGACCCAAAAAGTTTAACAACAAAGGGAAACCAAAGACTATTGCAACTACACAATTGTTGGATTACTGAGAGGGGGGGTGAATCAATAATAGAGCAATTAAATCCTTTTTTCCAAAAAATAAAAGTGTTATATTAATGTATCATTATCATCCAATAGTTACATAGTAAATAAACAATGATCAAATGAGAAATCACACACATACACAGTACACCAATGTTTTTACATGGAAACCCAAAGCGGGAGAAAACCATAGAATGCATTTTCTTATATGTCTTGAAGAATTACATTCATTGGAAGCACCAAATTCCTTTGTTTTCCAGCTACAACTGGAAGGAGGCTCCAACCTCCTATTTTCTCAGTCTACAACTTGAGGGAAAATCTAACTCCCCAATTCTCTGGCTACAACCAGAAGGAGGCTATAACCCCCTAAGTTCTTCGGCTACAACTGGAAGGTGGCTACAACCACCTGTCCTTGCCCCGTCCAACCGCCCTGAAATAGAAGTAGAATGATGGAACCACTGTCACACTATCACTGTGATATATACCACTGTACAACTATATCAATTTGTACCACTGACCTACATCCAACCTGTACAACTGCCCTGTAATCAATCTATACCAGAATTGAACATGTATCAACAAAAATACAATAGGCACGCGACCTGTAGTGTTGCAGAATGCATATGTACGTGCCCTGTATTCTATGTAGACCACATATGTACATGACCAAACTATTATGCATCCTTTGTATGCCTTCTGAAAACTAGGACTTCCTTTCTCTTGAAAACTTTTGACCCTCTGTAGCTTCTTTCACATAGATCTGTAACTTGTCACTGTATCTAGACTGTAATTGTACCGTATGCATGCATCCTCATACATAACCTTTACCCAAAGCATATGTATCTCTATCTATTCATGTGTCATATAGGTGTGTGTAATCATGAACAATTATAATAACCCTCACATGATCTAGTCATCAAACCCTTTCTGATATTCAACCTCTCAATACATAAACCACTTCACAAATACAATATCTTAACCATGTACCATAAAAAACCTTAGCCATATTCCAAGAAATAAAATATGTGCCTCAACAAGAAGTATCAATGATAAATATACCAACATTGTATTTTTGTAGATCTGACTTATGCAGAAGATCCCATGCAGCCACTAGTCTCTCTAGGGAGAATTCTCGATTCTCCATAACCATTTCTCATGCATACATCAAAATCCAACTATTCATAGAAATAAGACATACCTTTAGATCCAATGGAAAGATATGAAGTATCTGAGCACTGTAGACCTTCCTGGGAGCTTGATCACAGAATCTAGAACCTTTGCATCTTCACCTATTCAAGTTTCCAAGGATTTACCAAAATGTACGCACCTTAATACACTACCAGCCCGCATACATACGCACCCTAATACATTGGAAGCTCGCATACTGTAGATGCCCTAATACATTCTCAACCCATTTACATCTCAGAAACTAGAGTTTTTTTTTTGGTATTCACTGTAATTCTGAGAATTTCACCATCAACCCTTCATACTACCTCATACTTTCGCAACTTCAAATGAATCAATGAGTACTTGAAATAAGCCTGACACAACAAAAGATATTCAATGTGTTCAAGTGTGATTGAATGAGAGAGATTTGCCTCTTATTTATACTTTCATGTAGCATTACACTTTCCTTATTTTAGGTATTTCTCCATTTACTTTAATATTTAAATAATTTCTTTTGCAAACACTTTATTTTTGGGGGCTTCTATATGACTCGTGAGGGTCCTCCAACTTCGTATGGCCATAACTCTCTAACCATGAGGATTTATGTGGCGTTCCACATACCACCGAAAATGGCATGACAAGCACTGCCCATCTAGGATAATTTCACTGACAAATTTAATGACCTTCATCTCATTATTCCATAATTAAGCATGGGTTCTCTAACCATACTTATAGGATAACTCAATCTACAAAGCCTATTCCCATGACAGATTTCACCATTGTTGATTAAGGTTGGTTATCATTGATGTCAACCCTTGAAGAAAGTATGGTAGCACAAAGGTTTGGGTAATGGACCCAATTTTGTTTGATGTAAAGATGACTCATTATTTCCTTATCATGGTTGATAAGAAGTACAAATGGATGAACTCCAAAGTGGTCCCCTTATGGTGAAAGCCCTCACGGGAAGACACTTTGTGAATTGAGTTATCCTAGAAGTATGGTTAGAGAACACATTCTTAGTTGTGGAATAATGAGATTAATGTCAGGGAATTTTTCAGTGAAACTATCCTAGATGGATAGTTCTTGTCATGCAATTTCTGGTGGTATGTGGAATGTCACATAACTCATCATGGTTAGAGAGTTATGGCCATATGAAGTTGGATAAAACTCATGAGTCATATAGAAGCCCCCAAAAGTCAAGTGTTTGCAAAATAAATTATTTAAATATTAAAGTAAATGGAGAACTCCCTAAAATAAGGAAAGTGTATTGCTACATGAAAGTATAAATAAGAGGAAAATCTCTCTCATTTAATCACACTTGAACACATTGAATATATTTTGTTGTGTGAAGCTTATTGCAAGTACTCATTGATACATCTGAAGTTGTGAAAGTATGAGGTAGTACGAAGGGTTGATGGTGAAATTATCAGAATTACAGTGAATACCAAAAAAACAAAACCTAGTTTTTGAGGTGTACGTGGGCTGACAGTGTATTAGGGTGCGTACAGTACGCAGGATGATAGTGTATTAGGGTGTGTACAGTATGCAAGATGACAGTGTATTAGGGTGTGTATAGTGTTGTAGGAAAATCTCCCTGCGGACAGGTAGATCGCCTCTAAGAGCTTGACCCTAACTCTAGACAGAAAATGCTTAACGTGGACACTGACTTCCTTTCAAATCTATCTAAGCTAACACATGGGAAGGAAGGATAACAGAAGTACCTTTTTATCGACGTTTTTCCCTGCACGCTCCTAGTTGTGCTTCGATCCTTTGCTCCTCGCTGGATCCTGTGGACAAAATGAGATACAACCACTTCCTACTCTATTGATATTAGCTTGAAAATAGATCTATCAATTAATGATAAGTTCATGTGACATTATACACAAACTAAAAAGAAACAGGCCAAGCGTGTCATATTGATGAGAATAATGACAGCGGTACTTACAATTGTAGATGTGAATGCGACAGCTTCATCAAGTCCTCTTCGTCCAACCCTTGCCTGAAAGATCCATAACCTGGATAACAACAACTTCACTGATCACTCTCCTTTGGCTGACTGTGTGTTCTCTTCAAGATCATAAGTTTCATACCAGCATTTCTTCCCTCTTCCCACCATCATAGAGCTTGCTTATATAGGTTAAGAGGAGCTTAACCTCTTGAGTTATCTTTAGAACAAGTGGGGAACCTCTTCCTTCGATTAGGGATCTCATGATGAAACCAAGAATTTGAATGCAACAGCCTTCTAATCTTGAAAGATCCTCACCTTATTCTCCTCAATGAGCCAACAACTGCCTCACATTAGGCAGCGCTCCTGAAAAAGGGGTGTTAGAGCGTTGTAGCGCTCCCTGAGTAGATTAAGGGAAGCGCCAGCACTTCAAAAGTGAGGAGCGCTCCCTCAGAAGGGCAGGGGAGCGTTATAACTCTCCCTGAAGCCTTGTAGGGGGGCGCCAGTGCTCCTAAGGCTGATATAGAGGAGCGCTCCCCCTCAAATCCCTTGTTTCTGAGCTCTTTTCAGGTGTGAAGAATCCTTTGACTTCAGTTAACCAATTCTCCTTCTTCAAACCAAGTAAATGAGATGTTTTAAGTGTCTCCTTAGTGTCACCATTAAGGAAGTATGACTGAACAGTATTTGTGACACTTATGGACAACTTGCGACACATGCGAAAGATGTAAGGAAAATGAGACACTTGCGACAATTGAGAGGAACATGCAACACTTATCCAGTTGAGTGAATTTGACATGTAACAAAATGCCCCCCAAAGTATGAAGTTAGAAGATGTGAACTGATGACTGAAATACTTTGTAGACGTTCAAGCAAGGGTATAGACTTGGAGAACCTAACGGAAGCTGCACACAAACATCCAACAAATATCATGACATATTTCAAAACCCAAGGCAGGCATACCTATGCTTGGGTGATCAAGACTTGCGAGATATGGCCGCCATAAAATACACTGTGGATCCATAATCGCATTGATAAAAGGGTATAGCCACCGAAGATACAATGTGGATCTATACTCTGATGACTCAGACTGATCGTAGCCACGAAGAATACACAGTGGATCTATGAAATGACAAGACATAGCCACGACCAATACAAAGTGGATCCATGTTACAGTGTATGTGTTTTTTGTCCAATAGAAATTCCTTCGCAGCCTGGGCAAAGCATAGATCAAAGTGATTGCTCAACCCAAGGTCTTCTTACCAATCCCAATATGGCACGAATCTGACCATGTGAATAGATGTCTTGATGTCGAACATGGCAGAAACCACTCGATTACCGGTCAATGGTGTGAACCATTAACAAGTGCGAGGGAGATCACCATTAATGTCAATGATTCCCAAGGTACCCTAGTACATTCCAGCGAATGTGAATAGATGAGCTGAAGTCGAACACCCACGGAATCATTCGATCAGAGGTCAATGATGTAAACATACTGTCGAATGTGAGGAGGCCTGCCATTGAGGCATGCAGGTCCCAAAGTACTAACTGGTTTCTAAGTCTGATTCCCGGATAATGTGTTGGAGTCGACAGGAATAGACTCATCGAGGGAGGGCCTTGATGTATCCCCCATCAACGACACGAAATAGACAGAGAGATGTAATTGGTAGATCAAATGGACATGGACTGACACAGGTTTTGAGGCAATATATTTGGGATGGCTGACTCTCGAGGTGGATACTTCCCTTGAACACTGAGGCACAACAGCAAAACATGACATAGACCAAAACTATGCAGTGGATACTGTGACTTCCATCGGGTGACCCAAAGGAGTGAAAGGAACTCAAAGGATTGGCTCAGTGCAGAGGTTCAGTGGATTATGATATGTGCAAATGACAAAGTGTCGTGTTCAAGGGCGACTCTAAGAAGTGTTGGATGATGTTCTGAAGAGACTGCTTGGCTTGCTCCTTTCAATTTTTCCCCCATCTAGATAGATGAGTACCTCTTTTTGATTTAATTAGATCGAGGAGGATAACACATGCTCGATATAACTCACCTTCGGTAAGTTCCTCTTCCTTTTTTTAATGAACTGGAAGAAGTAAGGGATCGGTCCCATATGGGCCTGTCGATGTGTGTTTTAACGAGTCCAAAGATAGAAAACTCGAAGTTTTTTCAGGATTATAGAGTTTGGAAAAACACTTAAAAGAGAACTCTCTCAGTTCCTTTTTCGTACAGTAGTCCAACGAGACCAAAAAAGGGTTAAACTATCGCTCGAAAGATGCCCTTTCTGACCTTTTAACGAGCGTGAAAGGAAGCAAGATCACTCGATAATCTTTTCATATTTAGAGAGTCTGAAAAGGGTTTAAAGTAGAATTCAGAGGGGCTCCTTTTTCGTGTGTTCGTATCTGTACGGGTTCGAAAAAGAGATAAAAGTTTACCTGGTTACGTTCTCATATTGTCAAGCTCGAGAACGAACTAAGACTATGCTCATAAGTGCGACAAGGTGAATAATCCATCAGGAGTGCCAGGAAACCTGCGATGCCAAAACTACAAAACAAGGTTTAGTGAAGCCATTATATCATTAGAGAAACCCAAAAAAATGACCATACCTTATAAAAAAAAATGAAAATTTATAAATAAGAATTGATTTGAGATTTTATTCACCATTTCATTTTGCAAGGATTTTGGAGTAGTGATGATTCTCGCTTGAAGTGGATCTTGTTTTGTTCGCTGTCGAAGCTACGGTCGACCATTTCGCTCACCGTTCGAACCAGGTAGGCGTCCATATCTTGCTCTTTCAATTGCATGGTTTCACATCTATTTTCATAGCATTATTTATTTTAAAACACGAAGCCCTAAGTCGCCCCAATTAGAACCAAATCGGCCTCTTTGAAAATCAATGGGAAAATGGGATTTGTTTTGCAAAAACATTCTAGGAAAGGGTGGTTGAGATGCCAACACCCTAGAAGTCAATTAGATGAGTAGTTTTTTTAGCAAAAAATCCATGGGAAATCCCCCACACATGCCCACGTAGCCATAAAATCGTTTTGGTCTTCTAAAATGTTTTTACCATTGTTTGATGAATGTTAAATGTTTAGGAGGGGGAGTGGCGGTTAAAAAGAGTGAGTGGTTGCTTTTAGATGATGTGGGGATCTTATTTCATGTTTTAAATTGATTTTGAAAATCGTTGAAATTGCCAAAACGTGGAAATAACAAATTTCTTATTTTTTGTTTTGTAGGTAACTTTGGCAATCATGATTGAATGGAAAGAGAGGGAACATGATATGGATGACTTAGCCGCCTTACAGAGTCCTCGTACACGGGACGCTTTGCGATCTTGTGGCTTGTTCAAGTTCTTCAAGTTACAAAAAATGAAGAGAGAGATTTTATTGCTCGAGCATATGATTGGCCTCTGGGATGTTTCAGAACAAGGATTCCGAATCGGCACAGAACTTTTAACCATTGAGTTAGAAGACATGTACTTTTTGACCGGCCTCTCAAAAAGAGGGGTCCCTATATCTTTCACTGGGTAGAGGGCATTACCTGAACAAGTGGACGTGTATCTGGCACGCCACTGCATCCCAGGAGCAAGGTTGGTAGGGGGCAGAATCCCTATCAAGGATATTCAAGATTTTCCCCTCCAGTCTATACTGTTTGCTATCACGAGCGTGACCGGCAGCACTAGCGCTCATCTGGCATCAAGATCGCAGGTGGCTTACGGTATTCAGTGTTTGGAACCAACACTGTTCAACTGGAGTGAAGTGTTCCTTCGAAATGTGAAGGAACAAATCTCACGGTGCAGGACTGGTCAAAAGCAGTTTGGTTATGGCTCATTTTTGGTCTCATTTTTTCTAGAGCGCATCCCTCAGATGCAGCCTCAGATAGCACTGGCGGTGCGACTAGTGGATGAACCTAGGATGGAGAGGTGGACTAGTTTGTCTCCAAGGCTAGTGTCGGAGTCGGAGTTCCATTTTACTGGTGATTTCTTTGCCTGGCTTAGACGGCAGTACCTCTGGATAGAGGAATTTCCTTATGCTGATGTAGATTTCCACCGGAGTATGGACTTGATTCTGCTCGCAGGGGAAGAATGGGATGAGTCAGGTAAGAGACTGAGCCATACCTTGTCTAGTTTTTGTTTTTTAAGTTTTTTATGTATATATTTTTTTTATTTTTTTGGGGTATGTAGAAGAGTTTTAACAAATGTATTGTTTCCAACATGAAGACAAGGGAGCAATGCGCCCGACTGATATACCGATCCCAGGACGTCACGGAGGTGCCCCGGTTGCAGCAGATCTGGCAGTACTAGCAGTAGGTCTCCGGGAGGTTGAGAGGAACCTCCAAGGCCTTACGATGGGTATCCCTCCTCTGCGGAGGGGGGAAGTGCCTTTACATTTGCAGAGGCACATTGTAGGAGTACCAGAGAATATTAATTCTCTTTTGAGGCATGTAGTGCGTGCAGTAGTGTGTTACTCACAGCACAACGTAGCGTGGGGACATTAGAGTCTCTCCTGTGGTCATGTTTTTGTATGCCTTGTCAGGCGACGTTGTATGGGTGGAAAGACCCAATTTTTGCTCTTTTACCTACTTTTTGATGTAATACAAACATTTCAGTCATGCCATATATATATATATATATATATATATATATATATATATATATATATATATATACAATTTCGAGTTTTTTGTGATGCCAATGATTTGTACATGATGATGTCTGTGATGTGCTTTAATTTACATGTAATGTACAATTTTACTTTCCTTAAATCTTATATATGGGCAAGATACTGATCCATGATATAATTAGCTAATGAATCCGAAACACTATTAAGTTCTCTTGGAATGTGTCTATATTCAATGTAACTGAACATTCGTTCAAGACGGCGAACTTGCAAGTGTAGACGTAGCAGTATAGAACTGCGGATAGCGTAGATGCGGTTGAGTTGATAAACCACGAGTTGAGAGTCTAAGTAGATAATGAAGCGAGAGATACCTAGAGAGGAGGCTTGGATCAATAGTCCGATGACAGCGTGATATTCTTCCATATTGTTGGTTGTTGGTCCTAAACAAATACCTCCTGAACTCACCACCTCGTCAAACTGGTAAATAACCCATGCTGCCGAAGCAATGTTCCGGGTATGTCGGCTAGTGCCATCTGCGAACCCAAAAAAGATAGGAAAGGAAGACGTCATCTATGCATGAAAACACATGCACAGTCATGAGTGGCAACGATAAAGACTCGAGCACGCGAAAGAAATAGACACACCAAACTAAATACAATAATGTACAAAGTACAAATGCTAGGTGATCTAGGCATAGTACTTCTTAAGGTAGAGCCCATTTCAGGGCTCTCCCAGGGAAATTCCATCATGATCGATTAATTCATAGGCACCTTTTTGTAGGACACGTTTCACGATGTAGGGACCGTGCCACATGGGTTCTAACTTTCCTGTTCCCAATTTATCGTGAGATTGGTCGTAAACAAGGACTAAGTCTCCTTCTGTGAAAGTCCGAGGGTGGACGGATTTGTCATATTGACTTTTAATCCGTTTCTGATGTGCCTCATTGGCGAGAGTAGCATCGCGACGCATTTCATCCAGTTTGGATAGATATAAAAATCATTCTTCTTTGGAAGAGATATGGGGCAGGAGTTCTACTTTCAATTTGAGTGATGGAATCTCACACTCGATTGGTAGGACGGCTTCAATGCCATAGACCAACTAGAAAGGAGTAAATCCAGTTGAAGTTTTCACAGAGGTGCGATAGGCCCAGAGAGCGGAGAACAATTGTAAATGCCACGATGTTTTGTTTTCCCCTACCATACATTGGATCATGGTTTTTAGGACTTTGTTGATAGCCTCAACTTGTCCGTTTGCTTGAGGGAAGTAGGGGGATGAGTTTTCATGGCGAAAACCCAATTTGACATGTAACTCGCCCATCATCTGGTTTTTGAAGTGTGCACCATGGTCAGTGACAATGGCACGTGGTACACCAAAATGAGTTATGATGTGGTTGAAGAGGAATAGAGCTGCAGTACGGCCATCATTCAGGAAGGTAGGCATAGCCTCAGCCCATTTGGTGAAGTAGTCGACGACGACGATGATGTAACCGTGCCCCCCGGCTGAGGTAGGCTTACACTGCATGAAATCGATGCCCCATTTGGAAAAGGGGTCGATGGCGATAATAGGGTGCAGCACCGTAGGGTGGGTGCGTGCCTTCTTGTTAAATATTTGGCAGGGTGGGAATTTTTTGACGGCCTCGATGCAATCTTTGAAAATTGAGGGCCAAAAATAGCCGGCACGTAGGATTTTTTGGGCTATGGCCATCCCGGAAAGGTGATTGCCACAGGCGCCCAGGTGACAATCATTCAAAACGCGTTTAGCCTCCTCGTGAATTAGACATCGCCGAAGGATGGTGTCAATACCACAACGATACAAAGTGTTGTCGAGAATGATATAACAGCGAGAGTGATGACAAATGCGTCAACGCTCTTCGCGAGAGATGTTGGGCTGAAAACGTTGTGTTTGGAGGTACAGTAGAATGTCTCTGTACCAAGGATCAGAGGTGCTGATGAGGAAGAGAGATTCATCGGGGAGAGAGTCTCTAGGTTCAATGTTTTCATCGACACGAGGGAGAGCACAGATGAGCTCAACAAACACCAAGGATTTTTTGGCTTTAGCCTTCGTAAACTCGAGATCGAATTATTGGAGAATAATGATCCATTTTGAATATTTTCCCCCAAGTACTTGACGTGTCAAGACGTGATACATTGGGTTGGATTCTGCGATTACCATGGTGGTGCGTAATAAGATGTAGTGGCGGAACCTTTGGACAGAGATGATGGCTGCTAGAGCCAGTTTCTCAACATGCGAATATATGAGTTCGGGTCCAGATAAACTCTTGCTCAGATAATAAATCACATGTTCTTCATCGTTGGGGTCTTCTTGAACTAACACCATGGCGATGGTGGAGGTAGAAGCGGCCAAGTAAAGGATATCATCCTTTGTATATTCAGGGGGATGTAACAAAGGTGCATGGGTCAAAGCGTGCTTGAGAGCATTGAATGGCCATTGAGCGGTGTCATCCCAGGTGAAAGGGATGTTGTTTTGTAGTAACCGCATAAATCCTTTAGTGATCTTGGCATAGTTGCAGATGAAACGGCGAAGGAAATTTGCTTTGCCTTGCAAACTCTGGAGTTGGGTTAAATTGGTAGGTGGAGGTAAGGCTAAGATGGCCTTGATCTTTAAAGGATCCACCCTGATCCCATCTTTGGAGACAATCAAACTGAGGAGTCGCCCGGATTCGACAGTGAAAATGCATTTGTGTGGGTTTATACGGATACGGTAGAACCGACATCGAAGAAAAAACGCTTGTAAATGATCAATTTGATCAGATCGATTTAGCGAATGTGCAGGTAAATCGTCGAGATACGGTTCTGCTATATGTTTGATGTCATGAAAAGCGTACGACATGGCTCACTGGAAAGTAGCACTAGCATTTTTAAGGCCAAAAGGTAGCTTTCGGTAGGAAAAAGTACCCCAAGGGCAGATGAAGGTTGTCTTGTGTTGATCAGCGGGTAAGATTTCGATCTGGTTATATCCAGAAAAACTATCCATGAAAGAGAAGATCACGCTCCCCGTGCAATTATCGATAATTTGATCGATAAAGGGCATAGGGTAGTGGTCCTTAGGACAAGCTTTGTTGAGATCTCGATAGTCAATGAAAACGCGGATGGTCCCTTGTTTCTTAGCAACCAGAACAAGGTTGGAGACCCATTCGGTTAAAGGGACGGGATAGATGAAGCCAGATTTTAGAAGTTTTTCAACTTCTGCCTTTATAGCTGCGATTTTTTTGGGATGAATCGGTCGAAGTTTTTGTCGAACCGGTTTCGCGTCAGGGTAGGTTTTGATTTCGTGTACGACGATTGAAGGGTCGATCCCTGGCATTTCGTCGTAGCTCCATGTGAAGACATCACGGAATTCCTTGAATAAAGCGGTGTAGGAAACCACTTCGTCGGGTGTGCAATTAGCACCAAGGTTGATGTTTTCCACGACACCTTCTTTGATTGAAATGTCAATCATGATCGTAGTAGAGATGTTACCCATGTTCCCCTCAGAGAGAGTGTCTTGTGTGAGGATAGGAGATTGCGGAGCTTCGGTAACATCGGGAGGGAAGACAGATCGGATGTCTTGGTGGATTTCTTCCAGAGGCAGAAGAAAAGAGGATCGATGGTGGTTATCATCCCAGGGTAGATCGTCAATGCTAAGCATTTCCATAATAGATTCATCCGAAGGAAAAATTTGGGAAATGTAATCAACGACAGATGATATGGAATCCAACCATGAGGGCACCGAGTAAGCATCAGGTGCCAATGAATGTGAAGTCTTCGAAGAGGGAGAGGCAGATTGAAAATCTACCTATGTGGCCTCGGCTGGGCTCAGTGGCATAGTGTCACTGAGCACATCAAATTCCAAAGGACTAGGCACAATCCAAGGATCAGATGATTCCAAGGATTGATACGGCGTAGTCGAGATCATATTGACTGCAAGATATCAAATATATAGAATATGCAGAACAAAAATGAAATGCTAAGAATGACAGAATAACAGTAAAATATCCAGCATAATCTTCACAATACATAGAAATGATATACGAAATAGCAACAGAAATAGCGCTTTGATTCAGATAGAAATGTTCACAGGCCTCTTTGAGGGAGCAACCTCCAGTCGAGCAGCGCTCTGTTACAATAATCTCCAAGCTAGGGTTCTCATACCCTCACCTCTTATTTATACTAAATATGTCTATTAAGAGAAGCATCTAGAGGAAGATCCTTCTAGAAGCGGAAGATTCTATTAGGTCTTCTTACATCCGCCTTATTCTATTTTATTGAAAGGCCTTATTAATATTGACCTTTATTACATCCGAATACATTGATCTACCTATGTGCGGGTTAGGACCTTAACATGTCTGCCCCCTTAAAAACAGCCTTTTCCTCAAGGCTTAAGATGTGGAAACTGCTGCAGAATGGTAGTTGGTTCCCAAGTGGCATCTGCTGGAGTCATGTATTTCCACTGTACTAGCACTTCCTTGATGGTTCTCTGACGTAGGCGATGCTCACGCTGGTCCAAAACTGCTTCCGGTTGTAGCCAAATGGAGCCTTCTTCAACTAACTCTGGAAGGTTGGTTTGAATTTGGCACCTGGTTCCAATCACCTTCTTTAAGCATGAAACATGAAAAACAGGATGTAGCTTCAACTGACTGGGCAGAGCTAACTGATATGCGACTTGTCCCACATGCTTGAGAACTATGTAAGGGCCATAGAATTTGGGTGCTAGCTTCTAACAATGCTCGACCTTGAGGGAAGTTTGCTTATATGGTTGCAGTCTCAGAAACACCTAATCCCCTTCTGCAAATTGACATTCAGAGCGACCTTGATCTGCTTGCTGCTTCATTCTATTATGTGCCATGACCAAGTTCTCTTTAAGGGTACGAAGGATGTCCTCTAGAACGGTAAGTGTTTGGTCAACCACCTGGACCTTCGAGGTACCCGGTAAGTATGAGAGAACTGAAGGTGGCTTCTATCCATATATTGCTTCAAAGGGAGTCATTCGAGTGGCTATATGGTATGTAGTGTTGTACCACCATTCGGTGAGGGGTAACCATTGAACCCACTGGTGTTGTTTTTCAGAGGCAAAGAACCTCAGATATGTTTCCAAACATTTGTTGACAACTTCCGTTTGACCATCCGTTTGGGAATGATAAGCTGAGCTGAGATGCAATTGTGTGCCTTGTAGCTTAAACAACTCTTGCCAAAAATTGCTTGTGAAAGTTGGGTCTCGATCAGAAACAATAGAGTGTGGCATGCCATGTAGCTTGAATACCTGGTCCATGAAAATTTGAGCCACTGTGGATGCAGTAAATGGGTGGGAAAGAGCTCAGAAATGAGCATACTTGGAGAGGCGATCCACCACCACCATTATGACTGATTTATTCCCCGATTTGGGTAGGCCTGTAATAAAGTCCATAGAGATATCCTTCCAAATAGCAGGGGGAATCAAAAGCAGTTGGAGGGTGCCTGGGGATTTGACTGTTTCTCCCTTGTTGCATTAACACACCTCACATTCAGCGACAAACTTACGAATGTCTTGTTTCATACCCTCCCAGAAAAAAGAGCATTTGACTCGGTCATATGTTTTGGTGAACCCTGAGTGCCCGGCTATGGGTGTAGCATGAAGCTCAGAAAGCACCGTGGATTTGAGCTTGGATTGTTTACTTAAATACAAGAGACCTTTATATCGAAGCTCATCCTGGAGCCAGGAGTATCCTAGGGGAGTCAGAGCCTTGTTTTGCAGTTGCTGGATCATATGCGAACTTTTGGGATCTTGAAGCCATTCCTGGTGCACAGCTTGGAGCCAATCAAGTACAATGAAGGAAAGAGAAAAAAGAGATCCTTCGTCTTCATATTTTCGGGACAGTGCATCCACCACGACATTGTCTTTGCCCTTCTTGTAAATGATCTCATAGTCATATCCAAAGAGCTTAGTCACCCATTTTTGTTGTTCCTGGGAGGAAATGCGTTGTTCCAGAAAGTACTTGAGGCTTTGATGGTCTGTCTTAATTTGGAAGCATTTCCCCAAGAGATATGGATGCCACAACTCAACGGCATGCAGAATTGCCAACATTTCTTTTTCATAAATGGGTTTTCCCAGATTCTTTTCAGACAGTTGCTCGCTACTGAAGGCCAAAGGTCGACCCTATTGCATAAGGACAACACCAATTCCTTTCCCGGAGGCGTCACATTCCAACACAAAAGTCTTTGTGAAGTCGGGAAGGGCTAGAACCGGAGTGGTGCACATGGCCATCTTCAAGGTTTGAAAATCTTGAGTAGCTGTTGGAGTCCAAGTGAAAGAGTTCTTTTTGAGGAGAGCCGTGAGAGGTGCTGCAATCTTTCCATAGTTCTTAATGAACTTGCGGTAATACCTTGTGAGGCCCAAAAATCCACACAATCTTTTGAGAGTCTTTGGGTGCGGCCAGTCTTGCATAGCTTCAATCTTGCTCGGGTCCACCCTTACGCCATCCTTTCCCACTAGATGACCCAAGTATTCTACTTTGGAGGCACCAAAAGAACATTTGGATTGTTTCAGGAAAAGTTGGTGCTGAGAGAATAGGCAGAGAACTTAATCCACATGATTAAGATGGTCTGTCCAGGTTTTGCTATATATGAGGATATCATCAAAGAAAACTAAGACAAAATGATGGAGAAAAGGGTGGAAGACATGGTTCATGAGGCTCTGGAAGGTGGAGGGGGCGTTACACAAGCCAA
>ML786195.1:189392-237772 GCA_009831015.1 Picea engelmannii | reverse complement strand
AAGATCCTTCTAGAAGCGGAAGCTTCTATTAGGTCTTCTTACATCCGCCTTATTCTATTTTATTGAAAGGCCTTATTAATATTGACCTTTATTACATCCGAATACATTGATCTACCTATGTGCGGGTTAGGACCTTAACATTGATGGCAGCAATATGCTATGCGGTAGGTGGAAGTGGTGTAGGGAAAGTACCCATGAGGATAGAATCTTTCAACAAGCCAACACCAACGCTGTCATACGTAACCGGGTGGTCTCCCAGAAAAGGAATGTTGTTGGTAGCAGGAATGCGAGCGTCGGGCGTACAGAAATCAAGCTGATCGACGGTAACAATTTTTCCTTGATGGGGGAATTGTACACATCGAAATACCGATGAGGCAACGGTAGTCATGGCGTAGAACCAACTTCTTCCAAGTAGTAGGTTGTAATCGAGGGGGGCATCAACCACCTCGACATCAACAGTAACAGTTTTGCCGCCCAACTGAACGGCTAAGGATTGTAATAATCCGTGAGGATGAAAACCTCTTCCATCGAAGGCATGTAACATGGTAGAAGATTTGTTGAGGGCAGGTGATTTCAAGCCTTTCCAACAGGCTAGAGACATGACACAGGTAGAGGCTCCCTCATCCAGGATAGTCCGGTGGATTTGTTGATTGTGAACAACCACATTGATTTGGAAAGCTAGCTGGTGGGAGAGTCGCGGTTGGTGATCATCTAGATTAAACATGAGGTAGTTTGATGACTCAGGATCAAAAGTGTCGATAGTGGCTAAGAGTGTTCTACGTTGGCTGGGACAGTGTTGTAGAACTTCCAAGGCAAACATGGCACACGGGGCTTGGGCCAAATCTTCTATGATATTGTAGTTTTGGGCAGCTCGTGAATTAGGATTGAATGTGGATTTCCGGATGGTGCTCTTAGGAGGGCGTAAGATGGAGTCAAAACAAGGTTTCTCAATCTGGAGTGGCTCGGATGGAGGGCTAACAGATGGAGGATTAACAGAGGATGGTAACGGGTCTGGTGAAGAACTGTTGGCAGTCTTCGGCTTATCAGGTTTAACTAGCGTGTCGTATGTCGCAGAGCGAGTTGTTAGATTAACTCCATTAAACATGTAAATGTGTGCACTTGTCGAGGCCTCATCATGGGGTTGATTGGAACTGCCCCCCGGCGTGGGGGTTTGTGCAACCAAAGATTGTTGCTACGGAAAAGGCTGAGTGAGCACAGCGGGTCGTGAATTTCCCTTGAAAATTTTGACCACTTCATCACGATGTGGGCAGTCTCAGGTGTAGTGATCATCACCACAAATGAGACATGGGAATTTCGGTTTTCGTTGTGGTTGTTTTCCGGTAGCAGGGGTTTGCGGTTGGGTCTTGGGTTGTTCGTTGTTATTGTTCTTCTTTGGTTTTTTTATCGCTTTCTTCTTGCCCCGAAGTTGTTGTGAAGGGGTTGACTAGACCGCGTTCACATCAGAGACCTGAGTTTGAGGGGGGGTAAAAGAGGGTGCAGTCGAACTGAGAGCAGCCATGGAAGCGGGCCGCTGGGTCGTTCCAGTAGACTGGGTAGTAGATTGAGTTTTGACGGAGCAAATAACTCCATCAGCATGCGAAGCAATCGATGGTTTGGATGGATCGTTAGTGGCACGGGTAGCGTTCGGTATCAACTTGTACAGAGTACCAGATTGTGAAGAGACTAAGTCTAAGTACTGAGCTCGGGCAATGGCTTCTTCCTCAGTGACTACACCACCCATGGCGACGTCACGAACAATCTTGGGTAACAACGATTTCGTGAACCATTCTGCTAATAATTGGTCAGGAATGACCGCTTTGATTATCCTTCGTCGTCGTCTCCATTCATGGATATGATCGGAGATATGCACAGAAGTTGTCTAACGAAGGGAGGTTAATAGTTCAGTACCCGTCTCATATCGGATCAGTAGTTGGAAGTGCGTGAGGAAAGACATGGCGAGGGAGTTGAAATCGTAAAAAGATGTGTGTGGTAATTCAATGTACCATTTCATTGTGGAACCCGTAAGTGTTCGTTGGAAAAGACACAAACGAATCGAATCATCCATGAGGGAGTTGGATGAACACCACAAATGGAAGGTCATCACGTGGTTTTTCAGGTCTTCTCTGGACTTTCCGTCGAATTTTGGGATATCAGAAGGAAGTTTAGCTGGAATAGCTGGCCAAACCGGAGAATGATAAATAGGATCATTCATTAACCGAGACAAGTCTGGAAGGTCTAGGGTAGCTAGAAAAGGTAATTGTCGGTTAACCTATGGTTAATGTTGGTGTGGCAGAGGGACACCAGTGGGGCCCAATACTGGGTTATGTGGATAATTATAACTCGTGGGCCCTCTAATGTGAGGTTGGTTTTGACCAAGGTGCATAGGATTTGAGATGGTTTGAGAAGCATGTGTGAGCGGAGGATAACCGGATGGGTTTTGTGGGTTATAGGGTGGGTTTGGCATTTGTCCATAAGGGGGTTGTTGTGGGGTCTAAACATTTTGTCATGTCGAGAACTGTGGGTTTCCTTGGGAAAGGATGTTCCACGGATTGGGTGCGGCGGACACATTTTGTCCATGTGGTTGATGGTAGATTCCGGATTGAGGCTGCCCCCCAGCACTAGGGTTCCCCCCAAATGGAATTTGTCCTCCGGTGGGAGGATGCCCCCCAGCATTAGGGTTCCCCCCGAATGGAATTTTTCCTCCAGTGGGAGAATGCCCCCCAGCATTAGGGTTTCCCCAGAATGGAATTTGTTCTCCAGGGGGAGGATGACCCCCGGTTTGAGGTAGAGTTCCCGAGATTTGAGAACCAGACGTGAAAGATTGATTTTTACCACCGAGCGGGTTAGGACCACCAAGACCGCTCCCTCCGGGTTGTTGGATGGGTATAGAACTTCCAGGTATGACCTGGGTAGTAGTTTGGGTAGTGGTGGCAGTGGAAGCATTCAGTGCCCTGAATCCAAAAGGGAGTGTAGGTCTTGGTGTTATAGGTGTGCCAATCGGAGCTTGATTGACTACCGCGTTACCAACGGGGATAGTCGGAATATGTGGGACCATTGTAGCATGGGCCGTCTGGAGGGGAATAGTGGACCTAGGGCAACCAGACGGTGTGTTAGGACCAATGGGTGGTGTGGCTGTGAAAGTGGTGGTACCAGTGAAGTGATTTGGGGGTACAGTGTAGGAAAAAGGTGTATCGGCACCTTCCCCTGTTCCATAAAGATCTCGCACTAAGCGTGGTGGACTTTGAACAACATCTGCGGTCCAAAAAGGGTCATTGGCTAAAGGGTTTTGAGAAGACAAATCCGGAATGTCAGAAGGATTGATGACAACAAATTCTCTAGCGGAATTCAGGTGGAGGATCTATCGCTCGTATCCCTCCGGAATGTGGTAAGCTTCCGGAGATTCTGAAACAATTCGGAAATTCTCCAAAGGAATGGGAACTTCTTCCTGGGAAGTTGTAGTGTTTTGAACTTCGCTCTGTTGAGGAGATTCCTCCGTAGAAAGAGGGGGTAAAGGGGTGTTTCCTTCCATATTTTCTGGAGGAATTCCCTGTAGCCTCCGCGAGCATCGTGGAGGGTCGATGTTGGTGAAGAAGAGTCGGCGAAAGATATCTATGGCCAACTAGCGAAAAGAAACAGCACACGCTAAAAAAATCTAAGAATCACAAACAAGCAAACAGGACCTTCTTTTGATGACCGAACTAGTTGGTGATGAAATCCAACATCGCGTGATCAAGTACAGAAGGGGCGGGGATAGGGTGGAACAATTACAATGGCGACCTACTTAACGGACTTACGCCTTGGTGCAAGCTTCCACGCAGTAATTGTGGATTTACCATCCAAGGATCCCGAGTGAGTTTGACCAATGTCTGCTCCAGGTACAGTGAGACTTCCTGTCACCGTCACCTTGTGTAAGACCCTAAATATTATGGCCACTAAGGTTACCAATTCGCAGTCAGCCCCTGGGCGGGAACAGTCGACAGTCCGATCCGAACGTATGGGCAAGGTATCGAGCCTGAAATAAACTAGAAGGCTTCCATGCAGTAATTGTGGATTTACCTCAAAGTGATCCCCATAATATGATCTGACCACCACAATCAGTTAAACCACGGAGGGTTAGTCCCTGTAGCTCACCCGAATGCGACCTCGTGCGTAACCCCTATGTGAGAGGGGGATCCCAGGAAGAATTATATGATGATTGGATTTGAGTCTCGTTAACTCAGGATGCTACTGTTTGTTTTGGAAACTTTGGAGAGTTATTCTCACAGCCCTAATACAAAGTACTAAGCCTGATCTATTGTTGGTGGAGGATCCTAGAAAAGAAAAAGTTCTAGATAACTTTTAATTAGCGTTGATTTTGTGGTTGTTCTTTACGCAGAGGGGTGCATGGAAGTGAAACAAATGGAATTATGAATCAGACCTAAAGAATGCATCAAATATGATAAGCAGTCATTTCCTTTCGATGAACATCTACCTAAGGGAGAGAGAAAGTTCTTTTCACTAACAAGCACAAATATGGAGTGTCCTCGAACAATTCTTTTTCTCAATCAAATCCTGATGTAATGCTAAAACTTTTAAATGCCTTCTAATATGCACAATCAATCATGAAGATGTCTTTTATTGTTTGCATATGAATAATGATCAATTCAACACAATGCTTGTCTTGCTAATTACCTTTTTGTATGAATGAAAACCAAACAAGCACAAGCAAAAGTCATACAAACAATACACCCTTTCATTGCAATCAAAACGAAAAGTGAAAGAAAGGAAACAATCGAAGAAAAAACAAACTTCACACCCAAAAGAAGAATTTGAAGAACAATGATCTCAACTAAAATCGATATGAAGAGGTCTGTAGGCGTTTAATGACCTTCACCAGGGTTTTTACTCAGTTGAGCAGAGAGAAAGACAATGCGTGAGTCTTGGACTCTAGTCAACAAAAAAACTCAATAACAATAGTGAAGAAGGCGACAAAATCCAACTAGTAAGATGTTTATTCTTCAAGCAAAAGACAGATTTCAAGGCTGAAAAGGAAGAAACATTGACTCATAAGGTTACTCAGCAGAGGAGGCACAGAGGCAAAACCCAGAAAAAACAATTCTTGGAGGTTTTTTGGGCCAAAGAGGGTTGGCGCTCTGTTGCCAAGGGAAAGGAGCGTTATAGCACTCTGGGAAAGGCTATGGGGGAGTGATGGCGCTCTCCTAACACTAGGACAGGGGCGCCAGGTTCAAAAACTCCTGGAAATGTCAAAAAATTCCAAAAATTGCAATCCAAACTCGACAACTATGCTGAGTAGATGGGGTAAGGAGACAATCAGCTCATGAAACTGATCAAAATAGGAGTGAACCAAGTCTGAAACAATCAAGGGATAGAACAAGGTCAATGAGGAGAAATCAAAACAAGAGGTTTCGATTTGAGGCTATCTCTCCAGTGGAGTCGCCAGTTTCTGTTGTAGGAAAATCTCCCTGCGGACAGGTGGATCGCCTATAAGAGCGTGACCCTAACTCTCGACAGAAAATGCTTATCGTGGACACTGACTTCCTTTCAAATCTATCTAAGCTAACACATGGGAAGGAAGGATAACAGAAGTACCCTTTTATCGACGTTTGTCCCTGCACGCTCCTAGTTGCACTTCGATCCTTTGCTCCTCGCTGGATCCTGTGGACAAAACAAGATACGACCACTTCCTACTCTATTGATATTAGCTTGAAAATAGATCTATCAATTAATGATAAGTTCATGTGACATTATACACAAACTAGAAAGAAACAGGCCAAGCATGTCATATTGATGAGAATAATGACAGCGGTACTTACAATCGTAGATGCGAATGCGACAGCTTCGTCAAGTCCTCTTCATCTAACCCTTGCCTGAAAGATCCACAACCTGGATAACAGTAGCTTCACTGATCACTCTCCTTTGGCTGACTATGTGTTCTCTTCAATATCATAAGTTTCATACCAGCATTTCTTCCCTCTTCCCACCATCATAGAGCTTGATTATATAGGTTAAGAGGAGCTTAACCTCTTGAGTTATATTTAGAACAAGTGGGGAACCTCTTCCTTGGATCAGGGATCTCATGATGAAACCAATAATTCGAATGCAACAACCTTCTAATCTTGAAAGATCCTCCTCTTATTCTCCTCAATGGGCCAACAACTGCCTCAGATTAGGCAACACTCCTAAAAAAGGGGTGTCAGAGCATTGTAGCACTCCCTGAGTACCTTAAGGGAAGCGCCAGCGCTTCAAAAGTGAGGAGCACTCCCTCAGAAGGGCAAGGGAGTGTTATAACGCTCCCTGAAGCCTTGTAGGGGGGTGCCAGCACTCCTAAGGCTGATATAGAGGAGCACTCCCCCTCAAATCCCTTGTTTCTGAGCTCTTTTCAGGTGTGAAGAATCCTTTGACTTCAGTTAACCAATTCTCCTTCTTCAAACCAAGTAAATGAGATGTTGTAAGTGTCTCCTTAGTGTCGCCATTAAGGTAGTATGACTGAACAGTGTTTGTGACACTTATGGACAACTTGCGACACATGTGAAAGTTGTAAGGAAAATGCGACACTTGTGACAATTGAGAGGAACATGCGACACTTATCCAGTTGAGTGAATTTGACGTGTAACATATAGTACATAGGATGACAGTGTATTAGGGTGCGTACGTGTGAGGGATGGTAGTGTATTAGGGTGCGTACATGTTGGTAAATCCATGGAAACTTGAAGAGATGAAGATGCATAGGTTCCAGATTCTAAGATCAAGATCCTAGGAAGGTCTACAGTGCTCAGATACATCATATCTATCCATTGGTTCTAAAGGTATGTCTTATTTCTATGAATAGTTGGATTTTGATGTATGCATGAGAAATGGTTAGGGATAATTGAGAATTCTCCCTAGAGATACTAGTGGTTGCATGGGATCATCTGCATAAGTCATATCTATAAAAATACACTGCTGGTATATTTATCATTGATACTTCTTGTTGAGGCACATCTTGTATTTCTTGGCATATGGCTAAGGTTTTTTGTCATACATGGTTGAGATTTTGTATTTATGAAGTGGTTTATGTATTGAGAGGTTGAATATTAGAAAGGGTTTGATGACTAGATCATGTGAGGGTTATTATAATTGTTCATGATTACACACACCTATATTGCAGATGACTAGAGAGAGATACATATGATTTGGGTAAAGTTTATGTATGAAGATGCATGCACAAGGTACAGTTACGGTTTGGATATAGTGACAGATTACAGATCTATGTGAAGGAAGTTGTAGAGGGTCAGAAGTTTTCAAGATAAAGGAAACCCTACTTTTCAGAAGGCATACGCAGCTTGCATAACAGTTTGGTCGCGTACATATGCGGTTTGCATAGTAGTTAGGGCACGTATATATGCATGTTGTATCATTACAGGTCGTGTAACTATTGTATTTTTGTTGATACATGTTCAATTCTAGTACAAATTGATTACAGGGCATTTTTACAGGTTGGATGTAGGTCAGTGGTACAGATTAATACATTTGTACAATGGTATATCTCACAGTGATAGTGTGATAGTTGTTCCATCATTCTACTAGTACTTCAGGGCAGTTGGACGGGGCAAGGACAGGTGGTTGTAGACACCTTCTAGTTGTAGTTGAATAACTTAGGGGGTTGTAGCCTCCTTCTGGTTGTAGCTAAAGAATTGGGGAGTTGGAGCTTCCCTCAGGTTGTAGACTGAAAAACTAGGGGGTTGGAGCCTCCTTCCAGTTGCATCTGGAAAACAAAGGAAGTTGGTGCCTCTAATGAATGTAATTCTTCAATACATATAAGAAAACGCATTATGTGTTTTTCTCTCGCTTTGGGTTTCCACATAAAAACATTGGTGTATTGTGTATGTGTGTGATTTCTCATTTGATTATTATTTATTTACTCTGTAATTGTTGGATGATAATGCTACATTTATATAACACATGTATTTTTTGGACAAAAAGGATTTAATTTCTCTATTACTGATTCACCCCCCCTCTCAGTAATCCAACAATTGGTATCAGAGCAGGTTCCTTCATAAATCAGTTTAACTACTAAAAGGTAAATCATGGAGAGAAAAAACTTGTATAAAAATGGAATACCACAGTTTGATGGACATAAGTATGAATTTTGGAACATAAGGATGAAAACATATATACAAGCACAGGGATTTGAAATTTGACAATCAATTGTAGATGGATACACAACACCAGTAGTCCCGACAACAAATGACAAAGAAGTGAAACTTGGTCAAAATAATTCCAAACCTACAAATGCACTTCTGAATGGTCTTAGTGAAACGATATTCACCAAAGTTGCACATTGTAAATACGCTAAAGATATTTGGGACAAACTTCGAAATATTTATGAAGGAGATTCAAAAGTCAAAGCAACAAAGCTTCAATCTTACAAAGGTCAATTCTAACAACTTAAGATGAAGGAAGATGAGAATATTGCAGCTTACTTTTTACGAGTTGATGAAATAGTAAATGAAATCATAGGATTGGGAGAAGAAATCGAAGAATCTTTAATTGTTCAAAAAGTACTAAGATCTCTTCCTGTGAGATTTGACCCTAAGATATCAGCACTAGAAGAAATATCAGATCTAAACTCAATAAGCACGGATGAATTACATGGAATATTCACAACATATGAAATGAGAACTAAACAGGAAAATCCATATATAAAATAAGGAACCTTCAAAGCATCCAAAAATTCAAATCAAAAGGGAGAGAAAAAATAATAACATAGCAGCAATAGTGACGTCTCAGAAGATGATGAAGAAGTGGCCAACTTTGTTAAAAGATTGAACAAGGGAACCAACGATAGGTATAGAGGTAGGATTCCTTTGATTTGTTTTAATTGTTATGGTATTGGTCATTTTGCTAACAAATGTCCTCATAAGAAAAAGATAAATGATGAAGGTTACTCAAATAGCAAACAAACATATAAATAAAAAATATCCACAAAGAAAGATTTCAAGAAAAGCTTATGCACCAAAGAAGACATCTCATCATTAGATGAAGATGAAGCCAGTGACAATGAGACAGAAAGAGTTATATTCATGGCAGTAGAAGAATCTGATAAATAAGACTCTGAAGAAGAATATGAAGAAGCCAAAGAAGAATATGAAGAGACAGAAGTTGACTACCGATAAGAATTGATGTGTTCCATAGAAGTTATCAAAAGAGAAAAGAAGAAAAACAATAAACTACAAGCATAACTAGACAAGAAAGAAGACACTCAAGAACCAAAACAAATGATCACAAATCTGAAGGTTCAAATATAAGAAGATAAAATAATTGAAGAAGCACTCAAAGAACAACGAGAAGAAAAAGAAAGGATCATTGGAAATTTGGAAGTAGAGATTGTCACATTAAGAAAGGATCTTCAAAAGACAAATATGCAGAACAACTCAAAAGTTTTAGATGACATTATCAGCAGTCAAAAATATCATCATGACAAATCTAGACTTGGATACAATCAAACAGAAAAGGGATCAAGCTCCAAAACAACAGAGCAATAAACATATCCAAAAAGATATGCAGAAACAAGCAAAGGGGATAGGAAGATCTACAAGGAAGATTATAGGGACACTCCTCCACTGAGAATATTCAGATTTCAGAATTAACAACCAACAGATAGGCCTCAAGAAGAATAATAATTCATAAGAGTACCTCCTTTCAGAATATATTCAACTCCTAGGTATCAACCTATGTTTTTTGGTTTATGTTATGCATGTAATAATTTTGGAAATAAAGTTGTGAATTGCAGAGCTAACAAAAAGAACATAAACAACTTTGAAAGTCATAGGCAAAATAGTTATACAAGAAGGAGTAGTGAAACACAGATAAGAAGTTACAACGGGTTTGAATCTTTGAGCACTGAAGTGGAATGTTACAAATGTAACAACTTTGGACACATGGCCAAGGATGGAAGAATGACAGTCCCTCCTAGATAACTGCAACAAAATAACAATAGTCACATACATGAACCTCAGAAAAGGACATGGATAAGAAAGCAGAATCAATATAACAATGAAGAATGCACACTTGCTCTACAAGATAAGAATAAGAAACGTGGTTGGTATGTTGACAGTGGCTATTCAAAACACATGACATGTGATAGAGACAAGTTTATTACATTAAGAAAGGAAAGAGATTGACCAGTCTCCTTCGTAAATGATGATTCAACTAAAATCGTTGGAAAAGGCATAGTCGGAATTGGGAACAAGAATACCAAGGCAGAAAATTTTATACTAGTAGAATATATGAAACATAATCTTCTAAGTGTGAGTCAAATGTGAGACCAAGGTCATAAAGTTACTTTCGATTAAAAAAAGTGTGATATAAGAAAAGAAGGTTCAGGAAAATTGATTACTATAGCTGCGAGAACTTCAAGGAACATATATGTGTTAAGTGAAATTGGAAATGAAAAGTGTTTTCTAGGAAAGGAAGATGAAAGTTGGCTATGGCAAAGAAGAATATATCACATACATTTTTATAACCTTGTCAAAGTTAGAAAAAGAGAAGCAGTCAGAGAAATACCCCAGATCACGAAACCAACCAACACTTTATGTAAGCATTTTCAACAAGGAAAGAAAACAAAGACCAGGTTCAAATCAAAGGAATATTCAATGACAAGACCACTGGAAATTGTGCATACTAATATAGTTGTACCAACTACAACAAAAGGTTTAAAATGTGAGAAATACTTTATGTTATTAGTTGATAATTATATAAGAATGACTGCAGTTTGTTTTCTCAAGAATAAGTCAGAAGATTTTGAAAACTTCAAGATCTACAAGGAAATGGTTGAAATGAAATGGATTCAAATATCAAATGATTGAGATCTGATAATGGAGGAGATTTCACTTCAAAGGAATTTATGGAATACTACATCAGTGATGTAATAAAAAGGCAATTCTTCGTTGCGATGACACCTCAACATAATGGAGTTGTTGAAAGAAAGAACATGATAGTACAGAAAATGGCTCGAACAATGCTAATGGATTCCAAATTGATAGATATATTTTGGACATGGGCAATGCATACAACAGTTCACATTCAAAACAGAGTAATTCCCATAAACAACGCTGACAAATATCCCTACAAACTATGGAAAGGAAGACCAGCAAATGTGAAGAACTTCAGAGTTTTTGGAAGCAAATGTTACATCAAAAGAGAAGATGGAAAAATGGGAAAGTTTGAATCTCATGTGGACAAAGGAGTACTTGTTGGTTACTCAAGTACAAGGAAATAATACAAGTGTTACAACCTAAGATTGAACAAAGTTGTGGAAAGAATCAACATAACAATTGATGAAACAGGTAGACCATAATTAAAGGAATAATAAAATGAATCAATGGAACAACTTTACAAAGAAGAAGCAGAATATGAAAAACAAGTAGAAGAGGAAGATGAAGAGAATCCGACAAAAGAAGAAGAGAAAGTTCAACAAGTGCCTCCAAATACACCTAGTATACAAGTACAGAAGAATCATCCTTCAGATCAGATTATCAAAAACAAATATGTAGGAGTTGAGACTAGAAGTAGAATCCATTCACCAGAACAAACGCACCTAGCACTCTCATCTACACTTGAACCAAACTATTTTGAAGAGGCCCGCAAGGATGGATTTTGGAATAAGGCCATGGATGAAGAATTCGATCAAATAGAGAAAAATGAAAATTGGGAATTGGTTCCCAGACCAAAGGATATGAATGTCATTAGCACAAAGTGGGTATACAGGAATAAATTGAATGAAGATGGACAGGTTACAAGGAACAAAGCTAGATTGGTATGTAAAGGATATGCACAGGTTGAAGGAATCAACTTTGAAGAGAGATTTTCTCCAGTTTCTAGAATGGAAGCAATCCAATTGCTTTTATCTTATGTATGCTCCAAAAATATTAAAGTGTATCTGATGGATGTAAAATCATCTTTTCTAAATGGGTAACTTGAAGAAGAAGTATACATTGAACAACCAGAAGGATTGCAGTTGTTAGAGAACGCATATTATGTGTGTAAATTAAAGAAGGCCTTGTATGGTCTAAAATAGACTCCTAGATCATGGTACTCTAGACTAGATAAATATGTACATCAAGTAGGGTTCAGAAAAGGAAGTGCAGACAAAAACATTTACATCAAGGTAAGACAAGATAGTATTTTATTAATTGAAGTTTATGTTGATGATACTATTTTTGGTAGTGATGATGACAGGTTAAGCCAGAAATTTGCAAAGGATATGCAGAATGAATTTGAAATTTCATTGCTTGGAGAACTATCCTTCTTTCTGGGACTTCAGATACGTCAAAGAAACCAAGGAAATTTTATTTCTGAAACCAAGTATATCAGAGAAATTCTAAAGAGGTTCGAAATGCAAGATTGCAAACCAGTTATCACTCCCATGCAAACCAGTTACAAGTTGAGAAAAGATGATGATTCAAAGTCTACAGATCGGAGGAAATACAGGCCAATGATTGGTAGCCTACTATATGTGACAACACCTAGACCATATGTAATCTAGGCAGTTGGACAGGTGGCATGATTTCAAGCAGCACCAAAGGAATCACATGTATTAGTAGTGAAGAGGATTTTTAGATATCTCAAGGGAACAGAAGAGTCTGTATTATGGTATCCAAAAGGAAAGGATAAATCACTTATTGCCTACACAGATGCAGATTGGGTAGGTTGTATTGATGACTGACGAAGCACCATTGGAGTAACGTTCTACTTGGGTGAGTGTTTAGTATCATGTCTAAGCAAGAAACAATCATCAATATATTTATCTACAGTCGAGGCAAAGTATATTGCAGCAACAACATGTTGTACATAGGTTCTTTAGATGAAACAAACTCTAACAGATATACAGGTTGAGTATGATGAGCCCATTCTAATCTATTTTGATAATACAAGTGCCTTCAATATCTCAAAGAACCTGGTGATGCACTCCAACACGAAGCACATTCCAATCAAGTATCACTTTCTACGGGAATAGGTTTCAGAAAAGAACATCACAGTTGAGTATGTGGGCACAAAATAACAAGTGGTAGGCATATTTACAAAATGACTTCCACAGGAAGCCTTTGAGTATCTTCGCCAAAGACTCAGATTTATTTCTACTCCAAAATGAATGATTTTGAATTATTATCTTATATGTCTTAGATGTACATGAGGAAGC
Organism: Picea engelmannii; assembly: GCA_009831015.1. Classification (NCBI taxonomy): domain Eukaryota; kingdom Viridiplantae; phylum Streptophyta; class Pinopsida; order Pinales; family Pinaceae; genus Picea; species Picea engelmannii. Next base: position 224,592 of record ML786195.1, on the reverse strand, counting down.
ACCATAAAGAGGACAGTTAAGTTAGGTGGAGCAGCCCCAGATGGAAAGATACCTTTTCCATTGATGACAAAGGGGAAGATATTTATCATATGCAGAGGACAAAGGCATTATTTTAGGGGGAGAAATGATGCAGAGGATAGAGGCATGATTTCAGGGGGAGAAATGGTCACAGAAATGCAGAGAACAAAGGCATGGTTCCAGGGGGGGAATGAATGATATGCATGACATGATTTCAGTATTGCATCAGAGTGTTTCCATCAATGCCAAAGGGGGATATTGTTGATTAAGGTTGGTTTTCATTGATGGAAACCCTTGAAGAAATTTTGGTAGCACAAAGGTTTGGGTAATGGACCCAAGTTTGTTTGATGTAAAGATGACTCAATATTTCCTTGTCATGGTTGATAAGAAGTACAATGGATGAACTCTAAAGTGGTCCCCTTATGGTGAAATCCCTCACAGGAAGATGCTTTATGGATTGAGTTATCCTAGAAGTATGGTTAGAGAACCCATGCTTAATTCTGGAATAACATTGTTCAACATATGGCAATGATGAAGACCATTGTTGGGAACTTCATCCTAAAAAGAGACCCAAAAAGTTTAACAAGAAAGGGAAACCAAAGACTGCTACAACTACACAACATGATTTAGGTTCTGATTCAGGAGATGAAACAAAAAATACAGCCATGGGTTTTCAAGGTAAGGATTCTATTGCAAGTACTAGTTCTTTAAGTAGCCCCAATGAAACTCAATATGAAAAACAAAGAATATAGATTTTTCACATAAGGGTTATTTCAAATCATACCAATATAGATACTTTTTTTGATACTGGATCTAAAGAAAACCTCATATCTGAAGACACTATTAAGAAGTTGCATTTGGAAACTACTCCATATCCTAAACCATATCCTCTATGATGGATATGTGACAATGCCAAATTGCATGTGACAAGAATATGTAAACTTAGATTTTCCATCACTGCAAACTTTATAGATGAGGTAGAGCTTGATGTTATTCCATTGGATATTTGTGGTATTGTGTTGGGAATCCTATAGCATCCCCCAGGCTGCCCTCATCGAGGACAGCGCCACTACACCAAAATGAAACTGCTATGATAGTAGATGATTTAACACTGTCCATGCCCAGGCATAGACCCACTGGGATATGGCAGATAGATCTCTTTGTGGAACAAATAACATATAAACTTAATAGAAATAAACAGACATAACATGAAAGAACACATGCAGTGAAACACATAATATTATTATAAGAACCACATACATGCACTAAAATACATCATTAACCATTAATCACAGAATGATACTTATATATTAATTGTAGTGAATCAACTATGTTCAAATATTCCACGAACCTCCCAGCATTAGACTATGTTTCTCATCACTCTCAACAATGGATCACCCCCGAGTTGGGGCTAGACTCCATCGGGCAAGGGATTCCTAGGCTAGGCAAGGACAAGAAGAAGTTTCACCAGTTTACTGAAAGGATTTCCTCTAATGATCCACTTACTCCCACTACTCACAAAATCTCATTCTCCACATGTCTGTCCTACCCCATGAGTATGAACCTTCATTGTCACACAGTCCATCGACTGCTCCACCTCCCTTCCAGGGCTTCAACAACAGGCTGGACAGGAATTTTAAGAGCTATGTAGCTGCTAATGGACTCCCTCCAGGAGAACTCACTTCCTCAACAAACTCTCTCACTTGAAGAGAGTTTCTCACATGCCTGAAAACGTGCTTCTTCAATCCATGGGCCTGACGACCCACTTCTTCAATCCACGGGCCTGACAACCCACTTCTTCAATCCATCTCCTCAACACATGGGAAAGGGTGATGGAAAAAATAGAAACCAAATGTGGGGCTTGGAAATGGAAGAATGAAACATATGCAACCAACAGGGTACAAGTTCAACAAAGGTATCAGTTCAGGCTCATTTCAGAGGTTCGAGATGGTCGAGGGTTCAACAATGGCATTCATTGTTTTACTGCTTCCTCCTAGCTGCATGCATGAGTGTAAGGAATAGGAAAAAAAAAGATCCCCGAACAATCAAAATCCCCACATATATTTTCATGTGCTTTAGATGACACATGGATCTCATGAAGCACGTTCCTCTCCATTTGGAACTCGTTCCCCTTCCCAAAAGGAACTTAGGATAAATTCATATCCTCCTCACAACATTTAGAATAATAATATATATTATTCTCTGAGGTTTAATCTCTTAATATTATCCCCTTTTTCCAGCCTCTCAACCCCCTTCCCTTACCCAACCTAGTGGATCCTAGTCCCCCATACTCTTTCATCGTGGTCGGTATACATGCAGTGATGCTTTTATATTAATTATTTGAATATTTACATATACAAAACATGCTCCTGGACTTAGAATCCTAGGCTCTCTGGCCCAACTATCACATAAGCCTGCTATATTATCATTATTTGGATCACCATCCTATGAAACATGTTTAGAATTCATTATTAAAAAATATTAGAGGCTTGGCCTTGGGTATTACAATATTGTCCCCTTATTTTTGCATTATCCTCAATGCAATTATTTTACACCATATAAGAAAGATTTTCAAAATATTAAAAAAGATGCAGGTATTTTTCCCACATTGCATCCTCATGCTCTCAAGTAGCGTCCTCAAGACCGTACCAGGTCCATTGGACATTTACAAGCCCTATGGCTCTATTTCGAAGTTGTTTGATTTTTTGGTCTAGAATGTGTACCAGATGCACTTGGATAGCGCCTTCTTGCTCCACCTAAATCACAAATCAATTACATGATTAGCATCAGGTATATATTTATTGAGCAATGATACATGGAATACATTATGAACAAACATATATGCAGGTAATGGAATCATATAATCTACTGGACCAATCCTCTCTGGGATTTCAAATGGCCCACAACATCTAGTTGGCAACTTGGGACAATTTCCCAATTTCAATGAACTTATTTTGGCCTTAACCTTCAAGAATACATGATCACCCACTTTAAACTCCCTGTGGGTTCTATCCTTGTCAACATAGATTTTCTTCATGTCTTGGGAAACCTTTAAATTCTATTTAATCCTCAACATTTTCTCTTCCATTTCTCTGAGAAATTTTGGTCCAATCACTACCCTATCAACTGGATTGTCCCATCTTACATGAGTGTTTCATTTTCTGCCATAAAGTGTTTTAAATGAGATCATCCTCATAGATGCTTGGTACCCATTGTTGTAAGAAAACTCTACCAAGTGTAGATAGTCTTCCCACTTTGATGGTTTTTCGATCACATACATTCTTAACATATCTTCTATTACTTGGTTTACCCTCTCTGTCTTCCCATCAGACTCAGGATGATAGGCTATACTGAAGTTTAGATTGGGTCTAAACCCCTTAAATACTCCCTTCCAAAATTTTGAATTTAATTTTGGGTCTCTATAAGACACAATTGTCTTGGGAATACCATGCAATCGGGCCACTTCCCTCATATAGATATCAACGACACTGGTTTCTTTGTGAGTAGTCTTCAATGGAATAAAATGGGAAACCTTGGTAATCGTGTCCACCACTACCATGATAGAATCATGATGCTTGATTGTTGTTACACGTCAAAATTCCTCACTTCGATAATGTCTCATTGTCATTGTTGCATGAGTCACACTTTTGTCCCAAGTGTTGCAAAAGTCATATTTTCACCCCGCATGTATCACATTGCATACGACATCATAATAAAACTTTGGACACCCTCTAAGAATTGTGAGAAGAGGAAAACATGTCATTTGGAAATGTTTACAAACTTTTACCTTAAAGAATAATCATCTTAAAAGTATTTTTGGAGATCATCTCTCCCCTACCCACTTGCAGGGAATGCTAGCACTCCTTTTCCTCTTAGCAAGGAGCGCTATAGATATTTGTGGCAAATTTGAGGGAGTGTCGATATGTTGAGAGAATATTGGGGAAGAATCCCCCTTATCTCTAAGGAAAGCTAAGAAAACATCCGAGTCAGTTTGGCTCAAATCCAAGTTAAAGGATGGATCTAAGGGAAATCCCACAACTGATGGAGTCATATCCTTAACTTATCCCAAGAATATCTAAGGTGGTTGAGCCTCTCAAAGCCTATATAAGGAGGCATTATCATGGTGAAAGGGGGAGAATATCAGTGAAAAGTATTGTCATTCTGATCGTGGATCTTTTGAGCAAGGGGTTGGACAAGGATGACTTGGTGAGGTTGTTGCATCTGCATCTATAGATTCTAAGAACCTTGTTATGTTCTCATTAATATATATGCTTGGCTTGTTTCCTTCAAGTTTGTGTATATTTGCATGGGATTGTCTCTTCTTGATAAATATAGTTTAAAATAATATTGGTACAATAGGAAGAATGCATTTTCTTTGTTATCTATTGAATTGCAGAACTCATTAAAGGGCTTGAAGATCAAGTTCAACTTGGACCGAACAAGGACAAACTTCAGAAAAAGGTACTCGTTCTTTACTCTTATTTTCCTTTGAATAGTTTAGCTAAATTTAAAGGAATGGCAGTGTTCAATGTTAGAATTTTTTTGTCTTAGTCATAGGGGTCTAATATCCAAGAGGATACTCACCTGTCTGTAGGGGAATTTTCGTATAACATAAATTGGCGACTCCACTCAGGAACAAAGCTTTTAGTTTTTGTTTCTTTCCTTGGTCTTGTCTTATCCTTTGCTCGTATTCAGATCCTACTCATGTATTTTTCCTCTTTTATACATGTGTTGTAAATCTTGAAGTCATATTACACAGGATGATGTTCAAGCCTTCCTAAGTTTTTGTTTTCTGGGTTGATACTTTTTCATTCTCAGAAAACAACGCCCCTCTTCCCTTACAACTAGAGTGTTGATTTCAGTATCGATGACCCACTGGAGCTCTTTAGGGAGCGTTGTAGTGCTCTGGTGCCTATATAACCAGATCACTGATTTTTCCCTTTGTTGGAAAATTGTTGGATGTCTTTGTTGGGTGTGATTTTTTGGTTTTTCCTCCTGCTGAGGACTTTTTCTACTAGTTTGTGTCTTCTATAAAACTTACAACCTATTTCTTTCTAATATGTTTTGGTTCTTTGTTTGGATTTTTCAGATATTTTCTTGTTTTCAAATCACTCTTCGTCTTTGATATTTTGAGTTTGTTTTTAATACTATCTTGGTCATCTGATTGTTTGAAAGTTGTCACAAGGAAGTCTAGAGATTTTGTACTATTACATTTGGTCTTTGATTTGTATCTTCCCAAGCAAATTTTCTTGTTTGAGTTTTGGTTTCTTTTTGAAAAATTTAGATTTTATTTTGCTTCTTGTTTATCACTGTGAGAGTGTTCTTTTTGTTTATATGATACTTGATTCCAATTGTCTAAAATTGTAAATAGTGAAATACGGTTGCCATAAGAAGCTTTGAATCAAATCAATTAAAGTTCATATTTAAAAAATGAGATATCTTTTCATGATTGGATTTTGGATATTAGAATCAATTTCTGAATAGTTTAGCATTGAATTGGATTCTTGTTGAAAGCAACTGCATGAAATTTCTGCATTTTTGGGTTTGATAGTGAAAGAAAGAAAATTCTTCTCCTTCCCATAAATAGAAGTTCATTGAAAAGAAATGAGTGTTTATCATTTTTCTTATTGGTATTTGGGATTTGAGTCATAATATCATCATTTTCACTCTCATTCACCTATGAGTAAAGAACAACCACAAAAATCAACGATAATTAAAATTGATCTAGAAACTTTTTCTTTTTGGATTCTTCCACCAATATTAAACTAAACTAGGGTTAGCGCTTTGCATTAGGCTGTGAGTACAACTCTCCAAAGAATTTTAAAAAAACTTAGCATCTTTTCATAGGGAGAGCAAATCCAATTTTCATATAAGCATATCTGGGATCCCCCTCTCACATAGGGGTTACGCATGAGGTCGCGTTCGAGAGAGCTGCAGAGATTATCCGTCTATGGTTTAACCGTTTGTAGTAGTAAGATTGTATATTGGGGGTTCTTATTGAGGTCCAATTGTCTTCATTTGGTCTCGGTGCTTCGTGAATTCTGAATCCGTTCAGGGTCCTCTGGATTTCTACTGGTCCACCTGTCCTCAATTCTCTTAAAGGATTTCAGACTTGTTATCCTACCCATACTTTCGGACTGGATTGTCGATTGTACCCACCTAGAAGATGAATACGAGTTGGTGTCTTTAGTATCCATAATATTTAGGGTATTTACACAAGGTGACGAAGAAGGGAATTCTTCACTCTAACTGGAACAGACAGTGGTCAAACTCACTTGAGCTCCTTGGAGGGTAAATTCATGATTGATGTGTGGAAGCTTGCATCAAGGCATAAGTCCATTAAGAAGGTTTCCATAGTAATAGTTCCACCCGCTCATATCCTAGCCCCTTCTCAATTTGATCATGTGATTTTGGATTTCATCACCAACTAGTACAGTCATTGAGAGAAGGTTTGTTTTATTGTTGGTTCTTCTAGATTTTTTTAGCGTGTGTTGTTGTTTTAATAATTTTTCAAGATTGAGCCTATAGACGATAAAGGTCTTAGCAGATCACGTAGGATGCAAGGGTTTCCTATGGAATAAGGCTACAAACCCTTACCTCCTAATTCACCAGAATACATCTACCGTGAAGAGGTGGAAAATCGTTCTGACGCTGGGAGTGTTGCTACTCCTTTGTTAGAAAATTTGGAAAGATCCTTGGTCACGGTCCAGGATCCCACTCCTCATAATACACTTGTGTCAGAAGCTTCTATTGAACCACTCCTAGTTCGATTGGACTCATTCAGTAATATTATAGAAGAAGAAGTCCCTTGTTTTCCATTGAGACCAATTACCGAGACATATATGGGATCCATGGAACCAATTTTTAATGATGATTTTAGGACCCCATTCATCCTACTGACGCAGTAGATCCACATCAAAATCCTTATCATTCTGTATGGAGCACTCCATATGGATGTGATCTTTATTAGCATTTTGAATTTATTCGACAACCTCTTAATCTTCATTACCCTCCTTTTGCTGAGGTAGGACCATATGGTCAGACTACTGATCATCCCATTGAACATGTCATCAATCCTATTGTTATGTCAACATAAGTCCACCTTGATGTTGGAATCGTCACTTCTCATCATACACAAGGTACTCCAACTGTTACTCCCACCGTTACACCTTTTCACACTACAACTCCTCATGTTCCATAAGATCCTGTTCGAACACCTTTACAACAGAGAATGCAGACCCTTTCCAGACATACACAACCAACTACAGGACATATCCCTACTATGGGGAAATCATTGTCTAGTGGACCTATCCCTCTTGGGGGGCCACCATCCTTTAGTAGGCCTACCCCTCTTGGGGGACAACCACCTTTGCATGGTCCTTCCAGAGGAAAAACCCCCTTTACTGGTCAAACCACAGTTGTAAATCAACCTATGGCAAGGGAGAAACCTTCTTTTTTTGGAAACCCTTCATAGCCCTGGGGAGTACCTTTAGGATTTACGTTTAATCAACCCTACCATGGGGGGAAATCATACGATAAACCATAAGGAGGAGTATTGAATCATGTTCCTTTCGAATTATCTTTTGGACAACATTATCCAGGTGTCCCAAATCCAACCTGGGGTCCTCAAGGACAAAAACCTTATCCTCCCCAAGGGCATAATTTTTACCCTCCTCAGGGACAAACTATTTACCCTCCTCAAGGGAAAACTATTTATCCCCCACAATCGAATAAACTGACTTATACTCCTCAGAGTCAACCCGATTTCACCCCTCTCATGAGCATTCCTCAACAATCATTGAATCCTTCCTATATTGGTCAATAAAAACCATATATGGGAGGGCCTACTGGATACTATTATCCACCTCAACCAGTTTATGTCCCCACTGATGTCCCTATAACACACCATTATCACCCTCAGGTTAACCAACTATTACCTTTTCTTCCCACACTAGATCTACTAGACTTCTCTCATTTAACAAATGATCCCATATTGCCTTTTCCTTTTTGGCCAGTAATTCCTGCTAAATTACCTTCTGACATCCCCAAATTTGACGATAAACCTAGAGAAGACCCAAACAACCATGTGATGACATTCCATTTATGATGTGTTTATCAAGCTCATTGATGGATGATTCTATATGTTGTCTCTTCCAGTGCACACTCACAGGCTCTGCAGCCAAATGGTACATTGAACTTCAATGTGGTTCCTTTCAATATTTCAACTCCCGCACTATGGATTTTCTCACACATTTTCAATTACCCATCCGTTACGAGACGGGTACTGAAATTTTAACCTCCCTTCGTCAAACGAACTTTGTGCATATCTCTGATCACATTCATGAGTGGAGATGACGACGAAGGTTGAATTAAGCGACAATTCCTGACCAGTTATTGGTAGAATGGTTTATTAAATATATTTTACCCCCGATTTATCGTGAAGTCGCCATGGGTGTTGTAGTCACTAAGGAAGAAGCCATTTCCCAAGCTCGGTACTTATATTTGGTTTACTCCCAATCTGGTACTTTGCATGAGTTGATTCCAAATGTTACCCATACTCCTACCGATCCATCCAAACCTTCCTCCATGGCACATGCAGATGGATTTATCGATATCGTCAAAACCCAATCTACGTCACAGTCAACCGGAATAGTAAATTGCTCTATTTCCACACCCGTTACAAGTTCAAATTCACTCTCCTCTACCTCCCTCCCGACTCAAATCTCTAAGGCGAATGCAGTTCAATATGCCTCTTCACAACAATCTAGGGGTAAGCAGAAAACAAAAAATAAAACAAATAATAATAATAATAATGAACATCCCAAGAAAAAAAATCCACCACCTACTGTTGAAAATAAACCACAGTGAAAACCGAAATTCCCATCTCTTATTTGTGGTGAAGATCATTTCACTCGAGACTGTCGACATCGCGATGAACTTGCAAAAATTTTCAAAGGGAATTTCCAACCCGTTGTCTTAACACAACCTTTTCCTTAGCAGGAATCCATGTTTTATCAAGCACTTTCCCTTCCCACAAGGGGCGGTTCCATCCATCCTCCTACTGATGAAGCCTCAACAAGTGCTCATATTTATATGTTCAATGGGATTGATTTAACTACTCACACCACCACATATGACACACCGGCTAAACCTGATAAAGAAAAGGTCACTAAAGCTACCCCATCAGATCCATCTCCTGCCTTCATTAGTCCTTCATCTGTTAGTCTTCCATCTAGGTCACTTCATATAGAGAAACCTAATTTTGAATCTATTTTATGTCCTCCCAAGAGAACTATTCGTAAGTCCACTTTCAATCCTAGCTCACGTGCCGCCTAAAACTATAAAATTGTTGAATATTTGGCTCAAGAACCATGTGTTATGTCTGCTCTTGAAGTTATACAACATTTCCCAAGTCAACATAGAATGCTCTTGGCTGCCATTGGTGCCATTGATCCTGATTCATCAAATAATATCACTTTAACCTCGACAACTTCAAGTCGTGCTTTTCTCACCATCTTGTTTTTCAAATTGATGTCGTTGTTCATAACCAACACATTCACCGCACCATATTGGATGAGGGAGATTCCACTTGTGTCATGTCAGTATCTTGCTGGAAAGGATTAAAATCACCTACGCTTAACCAATCCCCTACAATGTTATGAGCATTCAATAGGTGAGGTTTTTGTCCTCACGGACTCTTGCAGTCCTTAGTCGTTCAGTTGGGGGGTAAGAACGTATATGCCGATGTAGAGGTAGCCGATGCTCCCCTTAATTACAACTTGTTATTAGGAAGAATTTGGTTTGATTCCATGACTGTCATCGCTTCATTGGTGTTTCGATGTGTACAATTCCCTCATCAAGGTAAAATTTTCACTATCAACCAATTAGATTACTGCACACCCAACGCTCGCACTCCCACCACCAGAAATACTCCTTTCTTGGGACATAGTAAGATCACTTATGAAAGTGTTGGTGTAGGTATTTTAAAATATTCTTCCCTTATGGGTACTTTCTATGCACCACTTCCTCCCACCACAAACCATATTTCCACAATCAATATGATTTCGACTATGGTCTATCAGTCTTTAGAATCACCTGATCCTTGGGTTTTGCCTAGTCCATTAGAATTCGATGCACTAAGTGACGCTATGCCACTTAGTCCACCTGATGCTTCATATGATGCTATCCAATATGCATCTCCCTTCTTGGATGACCAACATCTATTGGCATCCAAACATTATTCGTTTCCATATTGGTTGAATTCCTTGTCCTCTACTTTTGACTACATTTCATAGATTTTTCCATCAGACAAATCCATTATGGAAATGCTTAGTATCGATGAGGTACCTTGGGAAGACTACCATCACCGATCATCTTTTCTTCCTAGTCTAGATGAAATTCAGGAAGATATACACTCTATCTTCCCCCCCCCCCACCCCCGATGTTGTTGATTCTCGCCATTCTCCTATACTTACCCAGGATAATACTTCCAAGGGGAATTTAGGAAACAAATATTATATTGTCGCTATCAATATCTCTATCAAAGAAGGTATCATGGAAAATTTTCATCTTAGTGCTAATTGCTCGCCCGAAGAAGTGGCATCTTACACCACTTTTTTTAAAGAATTTTGCGATGTCTTCTATTGGAGCTATGAGGAAATGCCAGGGGTCGATCCATCGATTATTGTGCATGAAATAAAAAATTACCCAGGCATTAAACATGTGCGACAAAAACTTCACCCATTTCATCCTAAGTAAACCACGACCATAAAGGAAAAAGTTGAAAAACTGTTAAAATATGGATTTATCTATCCTATTCCCTTGACGGAATGGGTTTCTAAGATTGTTCCAGTTGCAAAAAAAAAGGACCCATTCATGTTTGCATCGATTATAGGGATCTCAACAAGGATTGTCCAAAATACAATTACCCCACACCCTTCATCGACCAAATCATTGAGAATTGTGTTGGCAACGTTATTTTCTCTTTCATGGATGGATTTTCATGATATAACTATATTGACATTCTACTCGTTGATCAATGTCAGGTAAATTATATCACTTTTCTAATGACCTGAAAACATTAAATTGTCAGACCAGGGTTGGTAATCTTAGAGATGCTACACTATATGTGCGGGTAAGAATTTTCTAAAAACTATTCAAAAGAAGCCAAATTACTCTATCTATAAAACCCTCTACTTTCAAAGTGCAGGAAAGGATATTTAACCATTAATTTCATCTATTCTAATTTAACCATCCACTGTCTACAACTAATACTAAGAAAACCATTTAATCTATGCCAAACTAGAGAAATGTAATTTAAATACCAAACATAACTCTAAGCTTTCCTTGAAATCATCTAAATTCTATTTTAACTTTTAATCAAAACTCCTATCCTATTCTATAATCTATTAATTCACAATTCATCTATCAAAAATGCAGAAAGAAATGTTTTAATCTTGATCACCAAATTCTCTTCTATTCTTTATTCATTTACAATGTTGTGGGTGCTAGTGGAGAAATACTCTATGAATCTAGATCTAAAAATAAGGATTTAAAATTCACTATTCAAAAAAAGGAAATATTAAACCTGATTAACTTCTAATTAACTGAAATAATCATAACAGTGTTGAACAACTACAAAACAGAGTAACTAGTGCGAAATGGGTACGGAACACTAACAACAACTCTATTCTATTTTTAAGTGTAAATCTATTTCCTACGAAAGGAAAATCCTATGAGATTGTATGGTAAGGATAAATTTAATCTACACTATCCTGATGTCATTTCTTAATCTACAAAATCACAACTAACTCTTAAATCAAATTCACTAATTATCCACTAACTATAAATTCAATGTAAGTCACTAACTCTGCAATTTCCTTCAACCGACCTATGTAAAAGTAAATGATATAAAAACTAATCAGACTTCCTTCTATGCTTTGGTTTTAAACTTACAGACTACCAACTAAATTCATTGAAATTCAACTACCACACGTGAATCTATCTATATTAATAGGAATTCAAACGATCCAAGCCAATTAATTTAAAACCTATTTAATTCTACCATTCACTATCTCTATCCTATAGTTCGATCTACGACTTTGGCAAATTAATGATTCAATCTACAAAGCATTCTACAAAACATGGTTATTCAAATCTATCTGCCAACTATCCTATGCTCTGTGCATAGAGATTACTCTATAGAATTACAATGCCATGTGATCTAAATTATAATAGAATTCAATCTAACAGTTGCATATTTAAATCATGAAAACATAAAATGATTTCTATAATGATTATTTCTACAGAAAAGACAATCAACATCTACTATATATATCTACTATAAAATGGAGAGATCATCTACCCCTGATGATGGGCCCTCCCACAGAGACAAAGATCCATGGCAACGTTTCAGAAAAGAACGATCTACTCTACCATATCCATTCAACGACTATTGTAGAAATGACTAATCCATGTGTTCAACTTTAACCAGACATCAATTCAGAGAGAAAACGAGCATCGTTATATTCAGAAAAAGTCTCAGTCGAGTTTATCAAAATCAATAGCTCCCCTCATACCGGGGTAGACCCATCATTTTATAATGTTTTTAATCCTTTTGGATCTACGATCCTCCATCTAAGCTAACTAGCAATGTTAAAAATGGAAAATCCATGCATTACGCAGAATATTAATTACCTAATCAACTTGAATGGGAGATCTCATGACACGAAGTGTCATGAGATTTACCTCTAATAACAACTTCCAGTTAATGTGTCTCTGCATGCGTTCTTCTTTGAATAGGAGTCCAGCTTGTATGTTGAAGTAGCATCAAACCTTACGAAGCTTCACGAGCAAAAAGGAGGTTGTGTCAACATGTGATAATCTACAATAGAGTAGTCAAAAGAGCTACATCCCAATATTGCATTAGTCGATTAATCATAGTATGCATTCTTTTTAATTAACATTCAAAAGATTAAAACATTTTCAAAATGTATTAAAAGATGATATTTTTACCTTAGAAACATGGTTAGGCAGGGCAAAAGGATATATGCTAGAAATGTAGCAAAATAGATAGATGTTTGTCAAAAGGAGATATAAGATGCTAGTAACTGGTGTAGAACAGGTGAAAAACAAGTCAAAGATATGCAAAATAGAGGTCATATTCATGGCCCAACATTTCCCCCAGGCTGAAGTACTTGCATGTCGTCATGCAACAAGACTAGGAATAGGGGAATTAATGAGAACATGGAAACCAGGAACTATTTGTATCTTAAACTGTCTAACTTGCTTCTTTAATCTTCTGATCTGTGCTTGTCTTTGATGAACAATCTTCTTAATCTTTTACATCTTCTTAAGAAACTTTGCCTACCTTCCTTTTAGTTGCTCTACCTTAGCTCTCAGATGGGTATTCTAGATTATTCTCAACTCATTTTCTGTTTCTATATGCCTATTAAGAACTTCATATTCTTGAATTTTCTCCTTTAGGTGCACATTTCTTCTTACCAGTCTGCCAAGGGAAATACATCCTTTTCCACTTAGAGAATCAGCATCTGGAGGGTCCATCAAATCTGTAGGAGAAAAACCTTTTGAATTTCCATCAACATTCTCTTGCATTGGTGTAGACATTGATTCATGTACCTCAGGGGATTCTTCTATTTTCTTACAATCTTCAACTTCATTTTCAATAGAACCTTGAACAACACTCAAAACAGAGTTAACAAGGTCTTCAATATTTACAGGATGTTGACAGTCAAGAACATCAGTTGCAGGGTTACCAATGAGGTCTTGAACATCCTATTTTGGAACAATCTCTTCCTCCTCAGGAATTTTCCAAAGTCTTCAACACCTTATGCCCGTCTATGAACTTCTTCTAATAATTGTGACATGCTCCAAGTTGGAGTTGGCTAGAAATCTATTCCCACTGTAGGAGCTTCCTTCAGGTTAGCAATTTTACTTTTGGTCATAGGATTTTAATGAGAAGGGTTAGCTAAAGACTTTTCTTTGATTCTTAGTTTAACAATGAAGTCCTTAACTCTGTCAGAGTCAAGGTCTTCATCCAATCTCAGCCCAAAATGAAAAGGGCTAGGTGGTTTGTCTACAGCTGGTTCCAACTCAATATACTCCATCTTTTCCTTACCTAGATTTGGTTTCTCCATACACTTGTCTTCATGTTCCTTTGTATTTTCATTATCAGGTACCAGAGCTTCAAAGGTATCAGGGGAGAATAGCACTCTCGGCTGCGAGAGTAATGGAGAGAATGCACCACATGGTAAGGATAAAATCATTATCGGGGGAGGGCATGTGCAATCATTTTATCAAAGGCCAAATCTTGTTATGGAAGGATGGTGGCAATTGATCATTCATTTAATAAATTTAAATGTATTAATAATTTGAATGATTAGCTAAAGAAGAACATACCTCATCCATTACTTATTGTTTTCATGTTTTGTAACAGGTGTTGAAGATCATAGCCCGAGTGTATCCCTTTTCCATAGATGTCTCCTACTGACCACAATGCCTCTGTCCTAGCTATGCTAGTACAGAGACATTATAAAAGCTCTCCCTGTTTCTCCTTTGATTTTAATGAATCATACAGCTGAAAAATTATTTGCAACAAAGTGCCCTCGGATCCTTTTGAAACCAATCTGATGCTTTTCCTAGCTAGAACTGATATTATTCTTTCTCATGAGTAAACTGACTGAGTACCGGATAGGTACAGAACTGGTACAAAACAAGTACTGAAAGAGTGTCGAAATAAACTGGTGCGAAACCGATACCAAACTGGTATGAAACAGAAACTAGAAAAATGTTGAAATAAGATGAACAATAACTACAGCGAGAACAATTTGAACAAAGTGATCTCTAGCCAAACACCAAGCTCCAAGCTCTATAACTAAAAACCAACTGCAATTGGACAAGTATCCCAAACTTGCTGAGGTGCAGAAAAAGTTCCCATTTTGGAGCAAACAAATCTCTGACTAACTCTGAACCTGTCCTCCTTTTATTTCAAAGAGGAATCAACCAAAATCATCAAATCTGCAATAGCTTCCAATCTTTTACCTGTGGTACAAATCTTTATTGTGTGAATAAATGTTTTGAAGACGAACACAAAAAGAAGTCATTGGATTACCAGCCATTAATGTATGTTGTTAACCAATGCGAGAGGACCCACCATTGATGTCAATGGGCCTCAAGGTACCTATAGTACATCTTAATAGGTACGAATAGATATTCTGATGTCGAGTCACCTGTAAGATCTATCAACCAAGAGACATTAATGTATCCCCATGGTTGTTAGCAAGGAGATCTGCCGTTAAGGCATGCAGATTCCAGGGTACTAAATAGTCTCTAGCCTCATCTCCAGATAAGGTGTTGATGTCGATGGAGTGAGACTTGTTGGAAGGTGGACCTTAATGTATCCCACATCATCCAACTCGAGTGAAAATATAAAAATTTGCAGAAAATGATTTGGTGGAACAATAGTCACTTACTTGTGGATTTTACGAGCCCAAGTTAGTTATCGCTCATTTCTTTTTCA
The DNA here is from genome assembly GCA_009831015.1 of Picea engelmannii. Classification (NCBI taxonomy): domain Eukaryota; kingdom Viridiplantae; phylum Streptophyta; class Pinopsida; order Pinales; family Pinaceae; genus Picea; species Picea engelmannii. Next base: position 209,036 of record ML786195.1, on the reverse strand, counting down.
CATTTTGAGAGTCGGAAAAATAGCTAAAAGAAGACTCTAGGGGGTTTCTTTCTTGTAATAATCTACCGGGTCTAGAAAAGGAATAAGCCTATACCCGACAGATGCTCCTCTCATACTGTAATGAGCAACAAAGGAAGCAAACAAGCTCAAAATTTATTATATTAAAGCAAGACAATATGGTAGTATTGTAAAATGTTTTCGCAAAATAAACAATCTTACCTTCTTACCTGTTGCGAAAAATAAAGATGCTTCCATTTTGTAGCTACCTCAATCCTGCAAAACTTAAAAACAGATCAAATAATACAAGAAAAAAAAAAACTATATAGACAAGAGAAAAACCTTTTATCATTTTTTATTTTTTTTTCTCATTCGGATTTAAGAAGGAAAAAGAATCAAGGAGTAACAAGAGAAGAGGAAGACTCTTCTCTTAATAACTACATTTATGTTTGTTTCGATATATCCTGCATGAAATCATCTTTGGATAGAGGTTTATGATAAATTCTCAGTCGATGTCCATTTACTACGAACGAATTTTGTGAGTCATCAATGGTCTTAATCTTAATGGAATCGTTGTCAAAAACTGTCTCGACTTCATAAGGTCCTAACCAGTGTGTTGTAATTTTTCCCTTAAAATTTGTATACCTTGAATCAAATAATAAAGCCCAGTCACCGGGTTGAAAATGCTTCCTTTTAATAAACTTATCGTGCCATTTACTTCATTGATTTTGAACTAAAATAGTTCGTTGAATGGCATCTTGTCTGATTTCATCTAATTCATTCAATTGCATAACCCGTTGTTTCTATGCCTCATCCAAATTTAAACCCAATTCTGCTGCTATACGGAAGGTATGAATCTGAAATTCTATGGGAAGGAGAATTTGCTTACCATATACTAGTTCGTAAGGGGTATGACCAGTGGTGTTTCGCCACGTAGTCCTATATGCCCACAAAGCCTCTGGAAGTCTAACTACCCAATCTTTATGGTGTAAATGTATTGTCTTGGTCATAATATCTTCTAAAACTTTATTCGTGGATTCCACTTGCCCATTGTTGGAAGATTGGTTGTTGTCATTGATGTCAACCCTAGTCATGGGTTTTGGACTGCAATATTGATAAAGGTATTTGGACATGAAGGACAATGCACATGCATATACAACACCCATTAATGGATAGTATACATCATGTTGTTTCCGGTGGTATGTGGCACGTCACGTGGATCCTCATGGTTGAGGAGAAATGAATTTTTGAAGATGACAAAGTGAATTGAAGAAGGAAGTACATGTAGGCCCTGAAAATAATTAAAGAAAACAATTACAAAATAAGAAAGTGTCAGGTCGGCCCTAATGTTAAAAGGAAGTGACATAAATCGTATCAATCAAAAGCATTATACATTCATTTTATACAAGTCGAATTTCAGAGGTAATAAGAAGATAAGAAGGTCGGATTTCAAGGGAGGATGAAGTCTTTTGGTGATGTGTTATAAGGTATGTTATTTTCAGGTCATCTTACCATTTAGATGGTGAAATCTCTATGGTATAGAGAAGACATATCAAGGTACCTATGGTAAAAATTTCAGCTCTTGATTCACTACAATTATGGAGATGCACTCTATGGAAGATAGGGTTTGTGACCAGTCCTGAAGATAGTCAATAAATAGGTGTTCTGGGTAAAACAGTCATAACATTTTCATACAGAATCCAAATGACATGGGACCACTTCCATTGGAAATAGTACAGTATTTAGTTTCTTGTGTGCAAGTTTCAAAATCAGATGTTAAATATTGAAAGCGGGGTATGCTTTACAAGTTGGGTCTTCTGAACAGACCAGAATTGAATAAAGTCTACCATTCTTTCTATAACCTCTTTTTGGGGAGGATTCAAGGAGTGAAAATTGGAGGAGTTTCATAGAACACATTGAGTAATATTATCTACAGGATCAAAGTACTCCAAGAATTGAAGAATTGTAGAAATTGAAGAAGTCTCAGCAAGCATTACCAGGTTTTATGTGATGATTGGTTGGTGGTGATGATTTAATGTAAAGTTTCATTATCTCTCATATATTATTGGGTGGAAGGAAGGGGAAAGGATGGAGAGCTCAAATCTCTCTTGCTATTGGAGGATTGTATCTTCCTCATATATGTTTATCCCTCCCTCTACATTTGGAAGTTGTAGCTACCTTTGGAAGTCATTACTTCCCTTGAACAATAAACTATTGATTATTTCTCATATATTGTGCATGGTGTATTATGGTGTATTGGTGTAACTCTTATACTATTGTCCATTTCTCATTGGATATAGTTGAATGGTTTAAGTATAAGTTGAAAAAGGTTTTAAATTATACTTGATACTGATTCACCCCCCTCTCAGTATCAACACCCATTGGCTTGTGGATGGTATGGGGAAGACTTATAGTATTTTATCCCATATTTATCTGTGAGCTCCTTCATTAGTTTAGAGGTAAATTGAGCACCTTGGTCAATAAAAATTTCTCGTGGAACACCGAAGCGGGTAAAGATATATTCATAAATAAATTCGACCACTGATTTCTCAGTTGCTCGATATAAGGCTTTTTCCTCTACCCACTTGGTCACAAAATATGTACAAATCAAGATGTACTTCTTCTTTCTAGACACTGGAGAAATTGGTCCTACAAAATCAAGTGACCATTTGTCAAATGGTTCAATCACAACCTGAGGTCGTAAGGGCATCTCATCTGCTACGGTAGGTCTCCCCATCCTTTGACAATTATCACAACTTATTACATGTTTTGTTGCATCCTTAAACAATGTCGGTCAATAATATCCTGATTGTAAGACTTTATATGTTGTTCTCTTATCAGAGAAGTGTCCTCCACATGGCCCGTCATGACAGGCCTGAAGGATATTGGGAATCTCATCTTCTCGAACACATCTCCTAATGATCATATTAGGACTTGTATAGAAAAGATCACTGCCTACCCAGGAGTAATAAGCACTCTATTGGACAATCTTTCTCTTTTGTGGTGATGACAAATGTGTTGGCAATCTCCCTTTAGATAAATAGTTTGTTGTGTCTGCAAACCATGGGGTCTTAACAGCTACTGCAAATAAATATTCGTCAGGGAAATTATCATTCACTGGAATGTCATTACTGTCTTGAGGAATCCGAGAAAGAAAATCCGCAACTAAATTTTCTTTTCCTGGCCGATCAACTATAGTGATGTTAAATTCTTAAAGTAACAAAAGCCATCGTGTAATCCCTCCGGTAGTAACTGGTTTGTTCATCAGAAATCTAATAGCAGAATGGTCAGTATGTACAAAAACTTCATACCCAGTGATGTAATGACGAAACTTATTGATGGCATGAACGACAACCAAAAATTCCTTCTCTGTCACAGTATAATTTAATTCAGGAGGAGTTAAGTTCTTTCTAGTAAAGTAGATGGCATAATTTTGTTGGTTTTCTTTTTGTCCGAGTACTCCTCCTAAGGCAGTGTCTGAGGCATCCATGGATATATGGAAAGGAAGAGACCAATTTGGTCCTCTTAAGATTGGTGTTGTGGACAATTTTTCTTTTAAATTCTTGAAAGCAATTTGATAATTATCATCCAACAAAATTCTACATCTTTTGTCAGTAATTTGAACATAGGACCCGCTATCTTTGTAAAATTCTCAATAAATCAACAATAATACCCAGCATGGCCCAAAAACTCCTCACCTCCTTTTGAGCTTTTGGTGGTGAAAGGTTGACAATAACATCAATTTTGGTTGGGTCTACTTTGATTCCTTCTGAGGATAAATGGTGACCTAAGACTATCCCTTCAGTTAATAACATATTACACTTCTCGTGACTGAGGGCCAAGTTTGTTTCCTGACAACGAATTAAAACTTTTTCCAAGTTGTTCAGGGCTTCTTCAAAGGTGTTTCCATACACAATAAAATCGCCCATATAGAATTCCACACAATCATGGATCAAATCAGCAAAAATTCCCAGGACTACTCTTTGAAATGTGGCAGGAGCATTACATAATCCGAATGGTAGCACCCTATAAGCATAGGTACCCCATGGACATGTGAAATTTGTCTTATCCTGGTCTTCTGGAGCAATTTGGATCTGATTATACCCACTATATCCATCCAGAAAAGAAAAATATTTCTTTCCTGACAAAGTATCTAAGACCTGATCTATGAAAGGTAAAGGGAAATAGTCCTTCAGGGTTGCCTTATTGAGTTCCCTGAAGTCCACACACATCCTCCACTTCCTTGTTACTTTCTTAGGCACCACCACAAGAGGTGACACCCATTTACTATCAGAAATTGGATAGACGAATCCCGCATTTAGTAATTTATGTAGTTCTTCCTTTACAAAGTCCTTCAGGATGGGATTCATTCGTCTTTGTGGTTGTCTTACTAGTATTATTTCATATTGAGTATAGATATGGTGAATACAAGTATCAAGGTGCACTCCTCTCATATCAATATACTCCCATGCGAATGTCCCTGATTGTTCTTTCAAAAATTTCGTTAATCGCTTCTGTTGATTTGGACTTAATCCAGAATTAATATACAAGCTTTTTCTTGGACCAATCTCGATTGGAATAGTGGATGACCCTAAATGTTCATCAATGGTAAAAACCATAGATGATGAGAATGAAGTAAACGACTCACTCTATTCCTAGAATTCCTTGTTAAAAACTTGATTGTATTGAGAATATATTTGTGGAAATTCCACATTTTCTGTTACTGACAGAAACTGGCTCAAGATATTATCTTCTATTGGTTCTTGAAGAGCTCGAAACTCATCAATGGAAAACAAGGGTTCTTCCAAATCATCCTCATTATAGGGACATGTTAACCATCGTAAGTCTTCAGAAACTGGTTGAGCTGGTGGATATAAAGTGAGCTTTTGTGAAGAAATTCCATTTGAAATAAACATATCTCCTCCACGATACCCTATGAAAGCATTAGCTGTAGCCAACCAAGGTCTTCCCAAAATAATTGGATGACCTTTCATGGGATCCTTCAATTGAATAATAATGAAGTCTACAAGATATTCCCATGAAGATAATGTGACATGGATGTCATCTAAAATTCCAACAGGTTTGACATTTGTTCTATCAGCAAGTTCAAGAACCGTGGGAGTAGGGCGAAGGAGATGGCTCAAATGTAACCACTCAACATTATTGATGTTCATTATGTTAATAGCTGCACCCAAATCCACTAAAGTATTACCAATAGAAATATTATTGATAGATATAGTTACTATTGGATTTCTTAGGTTGGCATACTTCATAACTTTAGGTGATTTAGAGATATAATCTGATAACTATCCCACGAGATGTATAGTAGGGGGATCTTTTTGTTTCTGACCAGGTTTCTTAATGCAAAGTTTCCTGATGGTTTTTGCATACATCAGAACATCCCTTATTGCTTGTAGCAGTGGAATATTAACACAAACATTTCTCAACTCATTCATGATACCAAACTCAGGTCGAACAATTGGTTTTTCAATAATCAACCTCTCATGAAAAGGAGGTGTTCGAGGAATATGAGTTTGTATAGTTTGTTGAGGATTAGATGATTGACTTTTCAGAATATAATGACATCTTCCAAGGTTTCTTCATTTAGTAATTCATCAGGAGTTTCCTCCTCTTCTTCTTGAATAATAACGGTAGGAGATGTCCTTCTTATTAGTGGAGTTTTATTTAACACCTTCCCAGATCTCAACTAAATTTCTTGTATGGGAATGGGAGTGATGGTGTAAGCTGGAAAGTTTTGAAAATCAACATTATTGAGAGGCTGAGGTGGTCTGTTATTAGGATTTGGAATGGGTTGAGTGGGTAATATGGTAGTTCGAGGAGGGTTGTGAGTGCGAAATTGTTGTGAATTTTGTGGAATCGGTGGTAGTGGTAGTGGAATAAATCTAGGCAATAGTTGCTGCATATTGGGATGGTACTGGGTATTTGGGTTTGGAGGCATTGGTACTACAGGTTGTTGATTACTTCCATAATTATGCCCTTGCCAATCCCAAGGTTGTGGAGTAGATACATTCTGCAGTGGCCAATTTGGCCAATTCCATTGTTGTTGTTGAGGTTGTTGTTGTTGTTGAAAAAGGGGGTAATAACTGGAAGGTTGTGGGATTGGATCCTGATACATGTTTTGATTCCTAGGTTGCCATGGCCTTCTAGGTGGATATGATGATTCTGGATCCTCCCCTCCCTTGTATATAGCTTGTAACCCAGGTAATGATGGGCAATCCACTGTTGCATGGTTATCAGTACAAATTCAACATACAGAAATATTATCCAAAGGACATTCCCGCCGAGGATGTCTTTTCCTACATCTGGGACAATATATGCCTAATACAAGGTCTTCATCTTCCTACTTTTTCTTAATTTTAAGAGTGTCTAACTGAGAGCCAATGGTACTAAGGATATCAGTTTTGAAATTTTCTAGAAGATTGCCTAGTTCACTCCTAGTAACTCCTCTAGACGTAGTGGCTTTAGTGTTTCTATTAAAAGGTTCTTTCACACTCTTTATTGTTTTCCCCTTACTTCTCGAATAGGTTCTACATAACTCACCAATTTCTTTGAAGTTTTTCTAGTAGATGTCCCCTAAAGCCATTAGATTAAGAGTGTTTATATATTCTTCCAAAACTCCTTTTAAGAAAATAGTTTTGATGGCTTCATCTTGGAAACCATTATATTTGGATTTTTGGAGAATATATATAAACCTTTCTAGAAAATCCTCGAGACCCTCTTCATCATGTTGTTGCATTTTGAAAATATTGTTTCGAGAATCCTTCGGTTTACAGTAGTCTTGGTATTTCTTTAAAAATGTCGCTTTCATATCCTCCCAAGATCTAATACTGTACTCTCCTAAACCCATAAACCATCATAATGCACAATCCTTTAGAGTTGTAGGAAACAAATTCAACTTATGTGCATCCTATAAATAGTTGTAGCTTCTGCATAGGATATCAAACTCAAAAAGGAAGACATCTGGATCTTCACTACTTTTCCCATAAAAGGTCGGTAGTGCAGAAGGTGGAATACTTTTCATATTGATATTTTGAACCAAATCAAAGATTGGGAATCCAAAGGTAGGTTCTAGTCTTGGTTCATTTTCTGCTTGTTCTTCTTCCTCATGCTCATTATGAGGTTCTTCTCCCTCTCTTCTCTCCATTTCTCTTTCCCTTTCTCTTTCCCTCTCAGTTATGTTAAAACATTGACCGGAGATTGTATATGCAATTCGATCTTTCTTCAGGGAAGGCGTGAAATCCCACCTTTCTTCTTTTGCAATGGGGTTCCTTCTAACAGAATATTTATCCCCCAATTGTATAATTGGATTGTCCGAGGATCCTATTACTTATGCTCCAATGATTGTGGTATCTACTTGTGAAACTATAGGATTAATGTTGTCAAGAAGAGCTTGCACTCTCTGAGGATTAACTAAATCAACCCAATTTGGATCACCAGGAAGTTGTTTTCCAAAATAGGTGGTATCACCTGGTTTTAGAGGTGTAATCAGTGTTGATTGAAATTCTTCAGGTATTGTATTGTCACCTTCTAGTCCAATTTTAGGTGTTTCTTCTTCTAATCCTATGTTTCCTTCAATAGTCTCCTCAGCCAATATCTCGATTTCAGTTTCTATTGCTTTTTGTGTGGAAATTCCTCCTCTTAAAATGTCACCTGAATATCTTCCTGAAGAGGTAGTAACTACACCCTGTTTCCCACCGAAAATGTTTTTTGGATCTTTTGGATTTTTTGGATTTTTTGTATTCTCCCTAAATATACCCCTATCGTCCCTATTTCTCATGAAAGCATAATAAAGAATAAAGAAACTATTCCTATAAAAGCATAAAAATTAGAAAACTATTTCTGAAAATTACAAATTTATTATTATTATTATTATTATTATTACTATTATTATTATTATTATTATTATTATTATTATTATTATTATTATTATTATTATTATTATTATGTCTGGCGGAATCAGCAACTAGTTGGGCACGTGCTCGCGTTACACATGGTCGTGTTATCCAACCGCTACCACTATAACCTCCAGGTGTGCCCACGATGCCCCTTACACGGCACACATTGTAAGTCGGGGGGATTTGAACTCGAAACGTCATGGAACTTCATTTTCACGGCACTTGCCAATTGAGTTGCCCCTCGCGGTTTTTTTTTTCGGTTTTTAATGAAATCATAATAAACTAAAAACTAAAGAAAAAAAGCTAAGATTGAGTTTAGGAGGAACCTGTGATAACAGCTACATAGGTTTGTACCTCCCGTCTTGCAACTCCTCCTCCGTCAACCTTCTAGAAAACACCACACCAAACCAAACATATCAAAAATAATAAAGCCAACTATCTAACTTACCTTTTAAACAGCTCCTCGGCAATGGCACCAAAAATGTCAGGTAAATTATATAACTTTTCTAATGACTTGAAAACATTAAATTGTCAGACCAGGGTTGGTAATCTTAGCACTGCTACACTATATGTGCGGGTAAGAATTTTCTAAAAACTATTCAAAAGAAGCCAAATTACTCTATCTATAAAACCCTCTACTTTCAAAGTTCAGGAAAGGATATTTAACCATTAATTTCATCTATTCTATTTTAACCATCCAATGTCTACAACTAATACTAAGAAAACCATTTAATCTATGCCAAACTAGAGAAATGTAATTTAAATAGCAAACATAACTCTAAGCTTTCCTTGAAATCATCTAAATTCTATTTTAACTTTTAATCAGAACTCCTACCCTATTCTATAATCTATTAATTCAAAATTCATCTATTAGAAATGTAGAAATAAATGTTTTAATCTTGATCACCAAATTCTCTTCTATTCTTTATTCATCTACAGTGATGTGGGTGCTAGTGGAGAAATACTCTATGAATCTAGATCTAAAAATAAAGATTTAAAATTCACTATTCAAAAAAAGGAAATATTAAACCCGATTAACTTCTAATTAACTGAAATAATCATAACAGTGTTGAATAAGTACAAAATAGAGTAACTAGTGTGAAATGGGTACGGAACACTAACAACAACTCTATTCTATTTTTAAGTGTAAATCTATTTCCTACGAAAGGGAAATCCTATGAGATTGTACCGTAAGGATGAATTTAATCTACGCTATCCTAATGTCATTTCTTAATCTACAAAATCACAACTAACTCTTAAATCAAATTCACTAATTATCCACTAACTATAAATTCAATCTAAGTCACTAACTCTGCAATTTCCTTCAACCAACCTGTGTAAAAGTAAATGATATAAAAACTAATTAGACTTCCTTCTATGTTATGGTTTTAAACTTACAGACTACCAACTAAATTCATTGAAATTCAACTACAACGTGTGAATCTATCTATATTAACAGGAATTCAAACGATCCAAGCCAATTAATTTAAAACCTATTTAATTCTACCATTCACTATCTCTATCCTATAGTTCGATCTACGACTTTGGCAAATTGATGATTCAATCTACAAAGCATTCTACAAAACATGGTTATTCAAATCTATCTGCCAACTATCCTATGCTCTGTGCACAGAGATTACTCTACAGAATTACAATGCCATGTGATCTAAATTATAACAGAATTCAATCTAACAGTTGCATATTTGAATCATGAAAACATGAAACGATTTCTACAGTGATTATTTCTACAGAAAATACAATCAACATCTACTATATATATCTACTATAAAATGGAGAGATCATATACCCCTGATGGTGGGCCCTCCCATAGAGACAGAGATCCATGTTAATGTTTCATAAAAGAACGATCTACGCTACCATATTCATTCAACAGCTATTGCAGAAACGACTAATCCATGTGTTCAATTTAACCAGACATCAATTCAGAGAGAAAACCAACATCATTATATTCAGCAAAAGTCTCAGTCGAGTTTATCAAAATCAATACCACCCCTCATACCGGGGCAGACCCATCGTTTTATAATGTTTTTAATCCTTGTTTTTGGATCTGCAATCCTCCATCTAAGCTAACTACCAATGCTAAAAATGTAAAATCCATGCATTACGTAGAATATTAATTACATAATAAACTTGAATGGGCGATCTCATGACACGAAGTGTCATGAGATTCACCTCTAATAACAACTTCCATTTAATGTTTCTCTGCATGCGTTCTTCTTTGAATAGGAGTCCATATTGTATGTTGAAGTGGCATCAAACCTTACGAAGCTTCACGAGCAAAAAGGAGGCCGCGTCAACATGTGATAATCTACAATAGAGTAGTCAAAAGAGTTGCTTCCCAATATTGCATTAGTCCATTAATCATAGTATGCATTCTTTTTAATTAACATTCAAAAGATTAAAACATTTGCAAAATGTACTAAAAGATGATCTTTTTACCTCAGAAACATGGTTAGGCAGGGCAAAACGATATAGGCTAGAAATGTAGCAAAATAGATAGATGTTTGTCAAAAGGAGATATAAGATGTTGGTAACTGGTGCAGAACAGGTGAAAAACAAGTCAAAGATATGCAAAATAGAGGTCATATTCATGGCCCAACAATCAACATAAGACAACCTTCATCTTCCCATGGGGAACATTCGCTTATTGGAAGCTACCTTTTAGTCTCAAAAACATTGGTGCTATGTTCCAACGGGCCATGTTGTATGCTTTCCACTATATCAAACATATTTCAAAACCCTATCTTGATTATTTACATGTCGATTCATCTAATCGATCAGACCATATTGGTCATATACAGGCCATTTTTATTCGATTTCGGTTCTACCGTATCCATTTGAACCCCCAAAAAAGCATCTTCGTTGTCGAATTAGGTCGCCTCCCCAATTTCATTATCTCCAAAGATGGGATTAGGGTGGATCCTTTAAAAATAAAAGATATTATTGCTTTACCTCCTCCCAACAATCTGACCCAACTACAAAGTTTGCAAGAGAAAGAAAAATTTCTTCACCATTTTATATGTAATTACGTCGATCTTACTAAAGGATTTATGCGATTATTGCAGAAAGACACTCCTTTCATCTGGGATGACACTGCTCAATGATATTTTGATGCTCTTACACATGCATTGACCCATACACCTGTTTTTCATCCTCTGAATTATGAATGAGACTATATCCTTTATTTGGAATCCTCTTCTTCCACTATCGATATGGTGTCAGTTCAAGAGAACCCTAATGGTGAAGAACATGTGATTTACTATCTGAGTAAGATTCCATCTAGTCCTGAGCTCCGATATTCACATGTTGAAAAGTTGGCTCTGGCAGCCATCATTGTCATCCTGAGATTTCACCATTACATCTTGTTACGCACTACCACGGTCACTGCAGACTTGAACCCCATGTATAATATTCTAACACATCAAGTCCTTGGAGGGAAATATTCCAAATGGATCGTTATTATTCAGGAATTCAACCTCGATTTTGCCAAATCAAAAGCTAAAAAATCCTTGGTTTTTGTAGAACTTATCTGCGATCTTCCCCATGTTGATGAAGACATTGAGCCCAATGATTCTCTTCCTGATGAATCTGTGTTCCTCATTAGCATGTCTGACCCTTGGTATGGATATATTCTTCTCTATCCTCAAACCCAACATTTTCAGCCTGATATTTCTCATGAAGAACGTCGTCATATTCACCACCATTCTAAATGCTACCTTATCATTGGTGACACTTTGTATCACCATGTTGTTGACACTATCCTACAATGTTGTTTAACTCATGATGAGAATGAATGTGTTCTAAATGACTGTCACCTTGGAGAATGTGGCATTCACATTTCTAGGATGGCTACAACTCAAAAATTCTTACGTCTCGGTTACTTTTGTCCCTCCATGTTCAAAGATTGTATTGAGGCTGTCAAAATATTCCCACCCTGCCAAGTTTTTCATAAAAATGCACGCACCCACCCCACGCAATTGCATCCTATTGTCTCCATCGACCCCTTTTCCAAATGGGGCATTGACTTTCTGCAATGTAATCCTACCTCAGCCAGGGGGAACAATTATATCCTCGTTGTCGTTGATTATTTCAAAAAATGGGTTGAGGCTATGCCTAATTTTATTAATGATGGTCGTACCGTAGCTCTCTTCATATTTAACCACATCATCACTCGCTTTGGTGTTCCACGAGCCATTGTCATTGATCACGGTTCATATTTTCAAAACCAGATGATGAGTGATTTAAATGTCAAGTTTGGTTTTCTCCATGAAAACTCATCCCCCTACTATCCTCAAGGAAATGGACAAGTTGAAGCTATCAAAAAATTCCTTAAAACCATGATCCAATGCATGGTGGGGGAAAACAAAACTTGTTGGCACTTACAACTCTTCTCTACCCTCTTGGATTACCGCACCTTAGTGAAAACTGTAACTGGATTCACTCTATTCTAGTTGGTATATGGCGTCAGAGCAATATTACCAATCAAGTGTGAAAATCCTTCGTTGAAACTCACAATAGAAATCCTTCCTCACACCTTTGTTGAAGAGGAACGATTCCTATATCTAACTAAGTTGGATGAAACATGTCGTGATGTTGCTCTCGTTAACAAGACATATAAAAAATGAATGAAGATTCAATATGACAAATCTGTTCAATCTCATACTTTTGCAGAAGGAGACCTAGTCCTCATTTATGACCAGGCTCATGATAAGCTAGGGACAATAAAGTTAGAACCTCTGTGGCATGAACCCTATATCGTAAAATGTGTATTACATAGAGGTGCCTACGAGCTAGTTGACTATGATAAAATATCTCTTGGTGAACCCCAGAATGGGCTTTACCTTAAGAACTACTATGCATAGAACATTTGGCATGTGTTCTTTGTACACTATTGTACTTTAGGTTTTTTTTGGTGTGTCTTTTTCTCTTGCGTGTACGTGTTTTGTTTTAGCCTCTTATACGTTATCTTGTGATTGCATGCACAGACAACATCTCCCTTTCTAATCTTTATTGGGTTTGTGGATGGTGCTAGTCGACACACCCAAAACATTGCTTCTACATCTTGGGTCATTTACCACTCTGATGAGTTGGTGAGTTCAGGAGGTGTTTTCCTAGGATCAACAACTGATAACGTGGCATAATATCACGCTATCATTGGAATTTTAACCGAGGCCTCCACCGTAGGTATATCTCATATAATCATTAACCTAGACTATCAACTCGTGGTTTTTCAGCTTAATCGAGTCTATGTCATTTGCAACCCTATCCTATTGCGTCTCTACCTACGAGTTCATTTTCTTGAAAGGATGTTTTAATTTACAAAATACAGACACGTACCAAGAGAACTCAACACAACTTCATATTCAATAGAGAATTATATTTTGGATCGGTATATTGCACATAGATACAATTTTATAAATAAAATCAATCACATGTACATTAAAAAAATCACACAAGATAATTCGTAACATCATTGACACCACAAAAAATCAGATATATATATAAACTGCGTGATAGAAAAAGTTTGCTTACATCAAAAACTACATAGAAGGGAAAAATATGGGCCCTCATTCCCATGATATCATCATGAAAATACTACAAGAAATATGGAGGCTCCTAGTCCTCCTGCACCACGTTGTTCTTTGAGAAGCACACCACTACACGGGCCACTCATCGAAGAAAGTGGTTCAAAATCTCAGGTACCCCTACTGTATGCCTCTTCATATGTAGAGGTATGTCTCACCTCCTGAGAGGTGGGACACCCATAGTGAGACCTCAGAGGTTCCTCTCAACCTCCCAGAGACCTCCCACCGCCACCTCGTGCTCCACGACTATCTGCACATCTCCACTATGCCCTAGTGTCAGTATCTCTATCAGACATGATGCGCCTCTATCTTCATGATGAAACAATACATCTGTTAAAAACCCTCTTTGTACACATAAAAATAATATAAATTTAAAAATAAAAAAACACATGAAAAGGTTTTGGTTTTGTACCTGACGCATCCCAGTCAATACCCTCTGGAGGTACTAAGTCCATGCTACCCCGAAAATCTAGTCCAACATATGGAAAGTCCTCTATGATGATCAATTTCTTTCTCCATTGTTGGCCCTTGACCAAGTTTTGAGGAAACATTGGTCGTGTTTGACCATTTTTGGGACTTCGACAGGCTGGTCGAATACAAAGTGCCCAGGCGAAGCGGAGATCACAAGATCTTGCCCATTTTTATTGGATTTTGGGGCTGTAAGGGGTATGGTATGTCATCCCATGGGTTTAACCATGTTAAGGCCTTTTTGTAATGTGTAAATAAGTAGCTAGGTGATGTAAGTAGATGTCAAATTAGAGTTCATGGACTTAGTGCATGACTAGTGTATGTTAAGGCTTGCAGAGCTAAGTGCAAGTGATTGTAAGAGACTTTGTGCACAGACTGTGTAAGGCTTTGTGCCCTGACCTAATTCGGGGAAGGAGGATTTGGCAAGGCACCTGCAGATCTCCTGTCCTTTGTGGAGTTGGATCTATGGATTTGTGCACAAGAGAAGAGGAATGTAAGAAGCTTGAAGACATATATTCAAGAATGTAAGAAGCTTGAAGACATAGCCCCACACTGGGGTGAACTACGTATATCATGTGTTGATGTGCTTTGTGCAATGTTATTCATGTTGTTTATGTATTTATCCGCTTAGTGCGCTAATCTTGATGTAGGTTAGATAGATGTATGGATGCGTAGTGCTCTATTGATGGTAAATGAATGCTAGATCTGAGTTAATGTTATGTGCTTGGAAGTGTTTGATCTGATTATTACTGTTATTTTCTGTACTTAGGGTTTAATCTGCGATGTGACTAAGAACCATAACTTAATGCATATTGTTGTCTAAGTGATCTGTTAAGTGTTGTAATCACAGATCTGTGTCCCTTCTAGGTTGTAGACACTTGAGTCCTGCAACCCCCCTCTGCCTCTACCTCGGGTGAGACTTCATCTACTTCACAGGTGTTGTCGAAAGGACCAGTAGTTAGGGTTTTTTTGGTGCGTTGTTGAAGCATTGAACCCTGGGTCTTCCCCTATGCCAACAAATGGTTTCGTTGTCGAGACTAAAATTGTGATTGTTGGGAACTGAAGAAAAGATAAACCTTTGTGCATAGATATGTTGTTGTAGTGTGCAGTATTCTACTTAACTTCTGAATCTCTATGCTAATAAAGGAACCAGATCTGAAGAAAAGAGGTAAGATCTCAAAGATTTGTGCTCTGCTAATGGTAAGATATGTGGAAATTTTTTCTTCGAAAGTATGAATCTAGGTATGTTTGATAGATTATGTCCTAGTATGAAAACTCGGGCACAGTTAGAAGAAAGTATGGATCTAAATAAATTTGATAAAGATATTGAAAGATATGTTATTCATATGCATAGAAATAATTTTTGGACTAATAAGTGGATGCAGGAACCTAGAACGAAGTTTTGCAGATTGCGGGTCCATCACTACGACCCTAGTGCGCAGTACAGGAAGGGTTGGGGATAATTTAAAAGAAAGAGAGGATTGACACTGTGTTATAATTGTAGAAGATTAGGACATCTTGCTAAGGAATTCCCTAGTATAGGTCCTATTTGTCTTTGCTATAAATCTATTGGTCATGAGGTTGAGGATTTCCCTATAATGATTGCTAAAGTTGAACAGATGAACATGAGACAATAAAACTATGAATAAGGTTAGGGAACTAAATATATGTTAAGGAAACAGAAAGTATCAGAGACTATGTTATTACAGTTGAAAGAAACATTGAATGATCACAGAGACCTCACTTTACTAGAGATATTAAAAGAAAAGCAGTGCATAGAAACAAGAATAGGAGACTTCAATATAGACTGTGTATTAGATGAGGAAACACATGTGAATATTATGCCAAAAAGCACTTGGGAAATTTTAGGAAAGCCTGCTATGGTTCCTTCATTGGGAAGGATAGGATTGTTTAAAGGAAAGATGATAACTCTATGTGGAAGATTTACTAATGTACCTATGATAGCCCATGGAACATCGACGAAAGAAGAATTTGAAGTCATTAAGTTTGTTGAGAGAAGCACTCCTTTTGCACTTTTATTAGGAAATACTTGGATTGAGAAGGACCAGATTAGAAGGAAAGTAGAGGAGGAAGCCACAAATAAAAAAAAAAGTGAGAATTAAGGGACTTCATGACTAGAAAAATAAAGAGACTAATAGAAGAACAAGATAATAAGTCGAAGCAAGAGAGGGCCAAAGAATTAGTTGTCGAAGTGGAAAGAACACAAGAAGGCTTAAAGAACCTGTCCATAAAGGAAATATGTACATTCACCCCGGAAATAGTAAGAGAAGAGGTATTACCCTTGAAACCTTTGGAAGAACCTTAGTAGTGCGAAGTTACTACACTAAGGGAAGAAAATAATAAGAATGGAAAGATGAATCCATAGACTCAAATTACAGGAAATAAGACCAGAAAGCTCAGTAAGAAGAAAGAAAAATTAGAAAAACTACGTGAAGTCCCAGAAAAGACTTCATAGAAGGTAGGCTTGCAGAACTTGAACCTCACTGGAATAGCAGAACCGCGTAGAATGGGACTTCGCCACGATGAAGCTATATGATCTATGGATGCGTCCCGACCATTACAATGACACTCCAGAACGGCTAGAAACATAGTTATGGACGGAAAGATCTCCATTGGAACGTTGAGATCGACACTTCATCTACATCACTGTGCGTGGGGATGAAAGTAAGGAGGAGCTACAGTCTTACTATAAGTTGACTGAGGAAGACATGGAAGAAATCACTAAGGAATGACCAGCAGAATTTCACGTACCAGTGGAGGATGCATAAATCTCTTACCTTGATATCATCGGAAGACCTTTAGTCAACCAGGTCAAACATGATGGACAAATAAGCACCAAGAAAAATAAGAAAAATGATGAAGTCCAAGACATAGAAAGTGATGAGAAGGACAACGCATCAGAGGAAATTGTGCTTGACTTACCTACAGGAGGAGGAGCAAATGAAGTGAGCCAAGAGGAAGGAGGGGAAGAAGGAGAAAATTAGGACAAAGGTGAAGATACACCACTGAAGGATCCCCTCACCATAGCAAAAGCATCGCAGAAGAGAAAGGTTTCCCTGGAAAAACCTTCGGCAAGGAAGAAGGCTCGTGCCAACAAGCCTCAGTCGAAGAATGTGCTCATAGTGGATGACATTGATTTCATCATCATAACTGTAGGAGATGCTTTAGAAAACATCTTGTAGAAACATGGGGCAAAGAAGGAGTCCATGTACGACATAATAGATAAAGAGCTCAGAGACATCCAACAAGCTATCCATTTGAGCCATGCAGTGCTTACTGCGCCATCCTCAACAGAAAATGTAGAATTGGTGGATGATCCCACCCAATTTCCAAGGTTATCATATGTGACAAAGGTTCGACTTTGTCAAGCCCAAGAAGAAAAAGAACAGGATACAAAATCCATGAAGCAAGAAAAGGAGGAGGCCTTAGAGTAACTTCAAGTTGCACAACGGGAGAAAAGTGAAATTAGGGCGATGGTCGAGGATAACAAAGAAAATATGAAGGAAGAAAAATACTAGCTGCTTGCAAAGTAGACTATGGTCAAGGAGGTAGTGACTAGAGCACTTCGCTCTGTGTCAGGCTTGGCACAGGAGGACCTAGAGTCAACTGCAATGCAAGTGGGGAAGCTCGCTGAGACCATTTAGTAGCTTCAAGCAATAGTAGCAGAATTCTAACTTCAAGCAGTGTCGAGAACTCCGCAAGAAGTGTGGGATCAAAGGGAAGAATATTCCAGGAGTGCAGTAGAAAGAATCAGGGCATTAGCCTCAGAATTTAAACGATTTAGTGATCGAAGTGCACAGACCTATGAGCACCTTGTAGGATTTACAGAGATGAGGATATTGGAAGAACAACTCTAGGAGGTGAAGAAGCAGGTGTCCACCATGAAAACACATATGAAGCTGCTTACTGTAGTAGAGAAGATGAAGAGGTCACAGGAGAAATGCACAGTTCGACAGTAGGTTACTTCCATCCAGAGCAGAGTTATGGAGGTGACATAGAGACTCCAACCGATGCAGGACAAAGCCTACATGCTTTTCAAAGAGATTGAGGGACAAGGCTCACTGCTAGAACAAGTAGTCACAATAGTGGAACAAAGCCTGGAAGGGTCTGTCATCAAGCAAGTAATTCAAGAGTTTGTCAAGCAGGGGGCTCTAGCGAAGCAGCAAGTCGAGACAACTCGATGCCTTCGAAGTGGTATTACCTAGATCAGAGTGACTCGGGGCAAGTTGTAGGTGAGTATTGGGGGCCTGTTGTCCCTCAACCAAGTTTTTATGAAACATTGGTCGTGTTTGACCATTTTTGGGACTTCGACGGGCTAGTCGAAGACGGAGTGCCCAGGCAAAGTGGAGATCATAGAATATTTCCCATTTTAATGGGCTTTTTGGGATGTTAGGGTTTATGTAACAGGTATAGGATGTCATCCCATGGGTTTACCAATGTTTATTCCTTTTGTAATGTATAAATAAGTAGCTAGGCAATGCAAGTAGATGCCAAATATATCCTTTGCAGATGTGCTTTGCGCAATGTTATTCATGTTGTTTATGTATTTATCTACTTAGTGCATTGATCTTGATGTAGGTTAGATAGATGTATGGATGCTTAATTCTCTATTTATGGTAAATGAATGCTAGATCTGAGTTAATAATATGTGCTTGGAAGTGTTTGATCTGATTATTACTGCAATGTTGTGTACTTAGGTTTTAATCTGCGATGTGACTAAGAACCATAACTTAATGCATATTGTTGTCTAAGTGGTATGTTAAGTGTTTTAATCACATATATGTGTCCCAACTAGGTTGTAGACACTTGATTACTGCAACCCCCCTGCCTCTACCTCGAGTGAGACTTCATATGCTTCGTAGGTGTTGTTGAAAGGGTTGATAGTTAGGATTTTTTTGGTGCGTTGTTGAAGCGTTGAACCCTAGGTTTTCCCCTATTCCAACATCCACCAAGCGAAGAAGTCAGCCGTGAAATTGAACTCCAATTCAGTCCCAAATCTTGGGGAAAAACTTGTCCACCTTTCCATATGTGGTTCAAGCACCAGTCATGCCATCAACACAATTTGCAGTTGCATCTGAGGTATTCTCTCTAGAAAGAACAAAACCAAGAAGGAACCATAACCGATTTGTTTATGTTTCCCAGTCTTGCACTTCGTGATTTGATCCTTCACATTGAGAAGGAATCTCACACTCCATTTGAATAATATCGACTCCACGCATTGTAGATAATAAGACATTTGGGATTTTGAATCCAAATGTGCAATCGTGCTACCTGCCAGGTTGGTTATGGAAAACAAGATAGATTGTAGAATCAAAGCTCTGATGTCCTTGATCATGATTCATCCCCCAACTATTGGAAGATTGATTGTTGTCATTGATGTCAACCCTAGTCATGGGTTTTAGACCGCAAGATTGATAAAGGTATTTGGACATGAAGGAAAATGCACATGCATATAAAACACCCATGAATGGATAGTATACATCATGCTGTTTTTGGTGGTATGTGGCACGTCACATGGATCCTCATGGTTGAGGAGAAATGAATTTTTGAAGATGACAAAGTGAATTGAAAAAGGAAGTACATGTAGGCCCTGAAAATAATTACAAAATAAGAAAGTGTCAGGTCGGACCTAATGT
>ML786195.1:167923-185245 GCA_009831015.1 Picea engelmannii | reverse complement strand
TCATTACTTCCCTTGAACAAAAACTATTGATTATTTCTCATATATTGTGCATGGTGTATTGTGGTGTATTGGTGTAACTCTTATACTATTGTTCATTGCTCATTGGATATAATTGAATGGTTTAAGTATAAGCTGAAAAAGGTGTTTAAATTGTACTGGATACTGATTCACCCCCCTCTCAGTATCAACACCAACCAATCGTGACCCTGGAATACAATGATCAACCATGTACACCTAGAAAGGATGAGGAGTTTCATGTTTCATGGAAAAAGTTATAGGATCCCCTCTTCTTGAGAGGATGGTCAAAAACTATCTGTCATTGAGCTCAATTTTAAGCATTTGTGTCCCGATACGAAACACCTGTTCGACGTCATCCCATAGTCTAATCAGATACTCAAGTAGTAAAACTTCCTTTTTCATATTTTGCAACTTGAAGTACTTGAGGAGGCCACAATTCATCAAAGTGGCCCCTGTCTAAAGGTTTTTCAATGCATCTATATCATCAATCTCATGCTCACATTCTTTGCATTCGATCATGGTTTTTTTCCATGTAAACTACAAGAACATACATTTAAAAACCATTAATCATCCTCTCATAGAAAAAATGTGGGTACATTTAGCATAAATAGCAACATATTTTTCAGTCCTATGCCAACGCTACCCTAAACTCATCCACAAGGCGCTAGCGCTCCCCTGGCACACAAACTAGGGTGCTGAAAACATGATCGATGCTCCCCTCACCCCTTTGAGTGAGCGTCAATCTAGTTTGATGCCTAGGGCTTCCTAGGGATCCTAGGACAACAATAAAAACTACCTAAAAAGAAATTCTAAACCATGAGAAATGACTAGAATGGGTTAGTGACCAACCTGATCTAGACATATGTGAGAATGGTTAGCTGCAACTCCAGTGCCAACAGCTTTAAAATCGCCCTCCGAGGTTGAAAATACCAATGCTAGAAGAGATAGTTGAAAATGAAATGGTCAATAAGTTTTTTAACCCTATTTCACTATTATAGGGTTCATTTTTTCTAATATAATGTTCCTTTTGGGTTTTAAATTATTTTTCGGAGATGTCACTAATACCCTAGATGCAAATTTATCTTCACTTGCAGGTTTTAAAGCAATATCTTTCTGTTTAAACTTGTAACACTGACAAGCACAATCTTTGTTCTTTCTCATGCTCGAAAAAACACGAGAATGTAACCGAGTAGACTTTTATCTCTTTTTTGGACTCGTGAAGGTTACACGAAAAAGAAACCCCTAGAGTCTCCTTTAAGATCTTTTCAGACTCTCTAGACATGAAAATATTTATGAGTGATCTTGCTTCCCTCCACAGTCGTTTAAAAGGTTTTGTAAGGGCATCTCCCAAGTAGAAGTTTATCTCTTTTTCAAACTTCAGAGACTAATATTATGAAAAAGGACAACCCTGGAGTCGTCTTTAAGTTCTTTTCAAACTCTCTAAACATGAAAAACCACCGATATTTCCTTCTTTGGACTCGTTAAAAATTACACTTTGAAGGGCCCATATGGGACCAAACCCTTACTTGTTCCAGTTCGTTAAACAAATGAAGAGTAACTTACCAAAGGTGAGTTATATTGAGCATGTGTTATCCTCCTCGAGCTCGTAAAAATAAAAAGAGGTACTCGTCTATCTGGATGGGGGGGAAATTGAAGGAAGAAAGACAAGCCATTTTTTAGAATCGTCACAAGTCACTCTTGCAGTCACCCTTGAACACGACACATTCTATTTACATACATTTTAATCCACTGAACCTCTACACTAAACCACTCCTCTAAGTTTCTTTACTCCTTTGGGTCACCCGAAAAAAGTCATAGTATCCACTGCATCATGTTTTGGTATATGTTGACTTTCTTCTGTTTGTGCCTCAGTGTTCAAGGGAAGTATCTGCCTCAAGAGTCAACCATCACAAATTTCCATTTTCAATACCCGTGTCAGTCCATACTCATTTGATTCACCATCGTACATCTCTATGTTAGTTTTGAGTCATTGATGAGGGATACATCAAGGCCCTCCTTCAACGAGTATTTTCCTATCAAATTCAACACATTATCCAAGAAATTTGACTTAGAAACCAGTTAGTACCTGGGGACCTGCAGCCTCAATAGCAGGCATCCTCGCCTCCGACAGTATTTTTAGATCATTGACCTCTGATCAGATGATTACAAGAATGTTTGAGTTCAACTCATCTATTCACATTCGTTGGATTGTACTAGGGTACCTTGGGAGTCATTGACATCACTGGTGATTTCCCTTGCACTTGTTAATGGTTTACCTCAATGATCGGTAATCAAGTGGTTTCTACCATGTTTGACATCAAAACATCTATTCACATGGATAGATTCATACCACATCAGGATTCAGATGAAAACCCTGGGTTGAGTGTTCACTCTGATATCCGCTTTACCGAGGCTGCAAAAGGAGATAATTTGAGCATGTTGATATATATTTTGTCACATAGATCCACTTTGTATTGGTCTGTGGCTATGTTTTGTTATCTCGTAGATCCACTATGTATTTCTCATGGCTATGATCAGTTCATGTCATGGAAGTATAGATACACATTATATCTTTGGTGGCTATACCCTTAAGTCAATATGATTATGGATCTGTAGTGTATTTGATGGCAGCCATACCTTAAAGTCCTTTATCACTCAAGCATAGGAATGCATGCCCTGGGTTTGAAACATACCATCACATTTTTTTATGGTTGTTTGCAACTTCTACCAGGTTCTCTGACTCCATACCCTTGCTTCAAAATTATACAAATCACTTCAGTCATCATTTTCCGTGTTCTAACCTCGCACTTTGGGGGGAAATCTATTACACGTCAAAATTCCTCACTTCGATAATGTCTCATTTTCATTGTCGCAAGTGTCTCACTTTTTTTGCAAGTGTCACAAGTGTGTCAAAACTCATATTTTCACAATGCATGTGTCTCATTGCAGACGACATCATAAGAACACTTGGGACATCCTCTAAGACTTGTTAGAAGAGGAAAACATTTCATTTGGAAAATTTTACAAACTTTTACCTTGAAGAATAATCATCTTAAAAGTATTTTTTGAGATCAGCGCTCCCCTGCCCACTTGCAGGGAGTGCTAGCGCTCCTTTTCCTCTTAGCAGGGAGAGGTATAGTTCTCTTTGGCCAACTTTGAGGGAGCATCGATCTGTTGAGAGAATCTTGGAGAAGAATCCCCTTTATCTCTAAGGACAGCTAAGAAAACATCCAAGTCATTTTGGCTCGAATCCAAGTTAAAGAATGGATCTAAGGGAAATCCCACAATTGATGGAGTCATATACTCAACTTGTCCTAGGAATATCTAAGGTGGTTGAGCCTCTTAAGGCCTACATAAGGAGGCATTATCATGGTGAAAGGGGGAGAATATCAGTGAAACGTATTGTCATTTTGATCGTGGATATTTTGAGAAAGGAGTTGAACAAGGATGACTTGGTGAGGTTGTTGCATCTGCATCTACAGATTGTAAACACCTTGTTATGTTCTCATTAATATATATATATATATATGCTTGGCTTGTTTCCTTCAAGTTTGTGTATATTTTCATGGGCTTGTCTCTTCTTGATAAATCTACTTTAAACTAATCTTGGTACAATAGGAAGCATGCATTGTCTTTGTTATCTATTGAATTACAAAACTCATTAAAGGGCTTCAAGATCAAATTCAACTTAGACTGAACAAGGACAAACTTCAAAAAAAGTTACTCATGATTTCTTCCTCTTTTCCTTTGACTATTTTAGCTACATTTAAAGGAATGTCAGTGTTAAATGTTAGCATTTTTCTATCTTGGTCATAGGGGTCTAAGATCCAAGAGGATATTCACCTATCCACAGGGGAATTTTCCTACAACACTTGTCCTTGGAAATTTCTTGATGACATCCATTGTCACCACTTCCCACTTCCACTCAAAAATGGGTAATGGCTGCAGCAAACCAAGTGGTTGCTTATGCTCAACCTTGACTCTTTAACACTCCATACATCTGGAAATGTACTCAACAATTTGTTTCTTCATACCTGGCCAATAGTATTGGCTCCTGATTGCTTCCATTATTTTTTTATATCTTGGGTGTCCCACATAGGGAGCATTATGCATTTTCTTTAAAATCACATTACTCAATTCAATAGAATTGGGTACATAAACTATGTTCCCATACAAGAGAATTCCAATAATTCCCAATTCATAATTTTCATCTTCCTGTTTCATTTTACCTTGCTCCAATTTGGTTACCATCTCTATGTAATGCAAATATGCTTTTGCATCTTCATAAATTCTACCTTTATGATATGTTTGATACATGCTAATGGTTGTAGAATGAATTTCATGCACTCTCTTGCTGAGTGCATCATCCACTTTGTTCTCATTTCCTTTGATGTTCTTGATGTCAAAGTCATACTCCTAGAGGAATTCCAACCATTTTCTTTGCCTGACATTTAAAGTTGGCCAATCAAACAAATACCTCAGACCATTATGGTTTGTCCTCAGTTCAAATTTCTTTCCCATGAGGTAGTTCCTCCACTTCTTTAAGGCATGTACTATGGCTTCCAACTCCAAATCATGAGTGGCACAGAGCTTTTCATTCTCTTTCAACTTTCTAGATTCAAAACATACTGCCAAACCATTCTGACTAAGGACTCCACCAAGTCCCTCTATGTATGCATCTGTGCAAACCATGAAGTCCTCATTAGGATCTGCAATTCTCATAATCAAAACATTGTTTAACAAGTGCTTCAATTGCTGGAAGCTCTTTTCACATTCTATTGTCCATTGAAACTTCACCCCTTTCCTTTGCAAGGAAGTGATTGGGTGATAAATCCTTGAAACCCTGCAATAAATCTTATGTAGTAGTCAGCTAGACCCATGAAGGATCTGACTTCTATCACATTCTTGGGTGTTGGCCATCCTCTAATGGCCTCTATATTTTTAGGATCCACGGTTATCCCTTCTTTGGATATGATATGCCCCAAATAATGAATTTGGTTATGATAAAATGAGCACTTTCTCAATTTGGCATACAACTGGTGTTCTCTTAACACTTGCAACACCATCCTCAAGTGATGCTCATGTTCTTCTTCTGTCTTGGAATATACAAGGATTTCATCCAAAAATACAATTAAAAACTTGTCTAAGTACTCTCAGAAGACACCATTCATCAAACACATGAAAACAGTTGGTGTATTTGATAACCCAAATGGCACCACTATAAACGCATAGTGACCATACCTTGTTTTGAAGGCAATCTTGTTGATGTATTCATCTTTAATACTTTCCTGATGGTATCCTGAACTGAGATCAATCTTTGAAAATATCTTTGCATCCTTCAACTAATCGAAGAGATGATCAATACTTAGCAAAGGATACTTGTTCTTCACAGTTACTTTATTTAGCCACCTAAAATCAATACACAATCTCAAGGTCCCATCTTTTTTCCTTACAAATAACATGTGGGCACCCCAAGGTGACACACTTGGGCATATGTACCCCTTATTCAATAGCTCTTCAAGCTGAATTTGCAACTCCTTCAGCTATGGACTACTCATTCTGTAGGGATTATTTGACACTGGAGCTGCTTGAGGCATAAAATTTATAGAGAAATCAATATCTCTCTTTGGGGGTAGTCCTGGTATCTCTTTAAACACATCCTCAAACTCTTTTAGGACTTCTTGATCTTCTAGATATGGCACCCTATAGTTAGGTGTTTCCTCCATATGAGCTACAAACACTTGACAACCCTTGTTATAACACTTCGTCAACTACATTGTTGATATTTCTCAGACAGTAACTGCCCTAGGAATTCCTTGGACTGCTCTTGAGTTTCCTTCCTCATCTAGGAAAGTGAATGCCTTTTGATGACAATCTAAGATGGCATGGTGTTGTTCCAACCAATCCATACCAATTAGAAAGTGATATGAAACCAAAGGAAAGATGTTCATATCTACCTTGGTATTCATCCCATTCATGCCCAATGGACATGACTTAACCAACTCAACAACGTTTCTCTTGGATCCTATAGCAGGTTGTACCAACCAATATTTCTCATGCTTCCATCTTGGAAATTGCAATATTTCCACTACCTTAGAATCTATATAGCTATGAATAGCCACTGAATTAATTAAAATAGTAAAGGAATGGTTCTTGAGCATACCTTCTACTTGAATCATGTGTGATTGAAACTCTCCTTGTTTGTTGTTCAGGGCTGCATAGATCCTTGGCACAATTCTTCCCATGTCCTCCACTATTTATGCTTGCTGGACATTGTGTAAAACTCTCACTTTTACATCTTTGTGAGGAAAATATCTATACATATGATCTCCCTTGCAACCCCAACATTGAATAGGTGGTTTCCTTGGCCTTTTCCCACTTGCCTCAACCATGTTGGGCTCTCTAAAATTTGGTTGTCCCTGAGGATTATTTCTTAAGAATTGAGTCTTGCTCCCCTTCATCCTCAGATCTCTGCTAAACTTCTTATTTTCCTCCCAAGCCTTCTAGAAGGTAGGATTTCCTTTTTGTTGATCATACAAGAACTTATCTCTCCTTATAGTTTCCTCCAAAGTATTGGGATCATCATATTGGATTTTATCACTGATGAAAGATGGTAGTCGAATCAGATACCTATGAATATTCAGTGTCTCATCTTCGATGAAGGAGACATACTTTAGCAGTTCCAGGAATGTCCTTTCATACTTATCAATGGTCATGCTTCCTAGCTTGAGTTCAAAGAACTCTTTCATATTTTTATCATAATACCTCTTGGTCAAGTATTTCTTCTCAAAATACTTATTGAATTATTTCCATGTCACATTTTTCTCCTTAATGTGTTGCACCTGCACAAGTTGGTAGATTGCAATTCTCCCTTCTGCATGAGAGGAATAATTATGCATTTGGAAATATTTCCTCATACCTAGTAGCCATGTCTAGGCATCTTCATCCTTCTTGTGCTCTCCATCAAAAGTAGGATTTTTCATCTTGTTCATTTCTCCCTTCAACACATCCACCCCATACCTCCTATGATTCCTCATAGGGGATGGACTTGAGTTTTTGTGTACTCTCCTATGGGAATGCTTTTGGGAGTGATGGTGATGTCTACTACCACTCCTTGATCTTTCTTTTTCCTCAGGTGCCTTGTGGCTTCCCAATTTTCTGGAGTCACTATCCTTTTCTAACTTCTTCTCAATTATGTCCAGGATTTTCATTAACTTCATGTTGAAGTCTTCCTACTACTCTTTGGCCTTAGAAAGTCTTTCATTATCATCTTTTTGGCTTTGTACATCTGCCTGCAATTTTTTTATTGTCTCCACCAGATTGACGTCTTCATCCTTTCCTCAGCCATGTCCATTGGAATTTGTTCCTTCAATTCCTAGATGGACATTCATTCCTATAACCTCATCTTCCTGACTGTAAGCCTCTTGTGCATTCTCCATATTTATTCACTCCAAGAATATTCTGTTATGTTTTGGCAGTAGGAAACTCTACAAAACTGTGCAACCAAAAAAACTCTTGTCGAGCTAACTATCTGAATAAAACCATGAAAACATTTACAATTCTGGTTTATAAATGATCATAATTAATTCTGTTGATTTTATGAGATATTTTTCTATCCATAGTCAATTTTTGGGTGAACAATTGCCCTCTATTGTTCCAGGCCTATCCAACGACTACTCCCTTGCTCAATTGTTATTTTTTAGTAGGAAGTTATGACTATTTGAGAAATGGCACTTCCTGGAACATGATCTATGTTCAACTATTCTTAATTCTCATAGTTGAATGGGCTCTTGGATTTGTGCTAGATCCTCTCTTTGGATTAACAACCTTTTCCTTACTTCTTTGGATGTAGGTTTGTTCAATCAGGGACCTCGCGGGATCCTTCTCTGTTTCAAACATAATTTTCTGGAACTAGCCCCTTTTCTTTATCCCCCAAACACATGTGACCATGGATGTGATCTAGTGCTATCAGATAGCTGCTTATCTGGAGCCTTGAGAGCTTAGGGGCTCTGGAACTTTGGCTTCAGAAGCTCTTGTTACTTCATGCCTCCCTTTCCCCAAACACCAAACCAACAAACCCTTGCACAATACATCTTCATAGATTCAGGGGTCCGTTGCTTCGAAGCTTCATGCAACTTACACCCTTTTTTCCCCCAAATGCTCGGATTGACGAACTCCTGGTGTCTCATCAGTATCCACTTTCCAGTGTGCCACCTATCAGAGTTATGGAGTGGACACGTGGCAGACATCTAGTGTGTCCATGTCACCCTTGGTGACATCATCCATCCACATCACTCCGAACTTTGGCTTTGGAATATTCTCCTTAGGAACATCAAAAAATCCATGGACTGTCAAACCCCTAAAATTCAGAACCCTCCAGGGTCCACTTAGCTCTATTGTCATCAATCTAGGTGGTGACATGTGGTCCCACTATCAGGCGACACATGTTGGGTCGCTATTGGTTCTAAGAGCCTATGAAAATTACAAAACTCAATGATACGTGGCGTACCTAGAGGAGGTCCATGTCACCCCCACCCCGCCCCCCATGAAGTCATCATGCCACGTTACTTCAGAACTATCGGACTTCGATATTTCGGAGATCCAGAAGTTATTACAACATTTTTTCCCAAACACTGAACTCTCGAACTGTTTAACCTTTCATGGCCCACAAAGTATAGTTTTCACCAATCAAAGGGGTGAAACATGGCCACTCCTTCGATTGAAACATGTCAAGTTCCAATCGGTCCTAAGCGCCTATGAAAACTACATAAATGAGTGACATGTGGTAGATATAGGTAGGTCCACGTCACCTTAGGTGACATCATATTTCCAAGTCATACCTGATGCTTCATGACTTCGGGTATTTCTTGCCTTCAACATTTTTCCCAAGCTATTGAACTGTTGAATTTCCAAACTATCCCACATCACCCCCGGTGACATCATCCTGCCATGTCACTTCGACACTCTGGGACTTCTGGGTATCCTCCTCCCGCACAACCAAATACCATTTCTTTCGACGTGCCGAAGCTTTGAACCTTATTAATATTTAGACATGTATCTATTGGAATAGTTGGTTCAAATTAATTACAGACTTCAAGACTTCGACCATCTTCTCTACTTATAGTTTCAAAATGGAAGAAGGGGCAAAGTTTGAAGGACTTTGGTGCTTATCCTCCATGAATTTTCCCCAGATCCAACGAATGTGAGGGATCTGTCTCCTTTCGAATAGATCCAAGGGCCCAGCTCTAACTCTACATCCCAATACCATGTCTGTCATGGTTTATCAACCTGTTATACCTCTTAAGCTTCTGAAAAATTCCAATTTGATCCCTCAACACCCTCCTGGTATCCTGAATGATCGAAGAATGAATTTTGTCCATTTTTACAATAGTTCACTCTGAATCCTTTTCTTCAATAGCCACTTATCCATCCCATCAAGGCTGAGTGTTGAAACCATTGGCTCTTATACCATTTTGTAACGTCCCTCGGGCCTCCCTCGCCAGGGAAAATGTCACTACTCCAAAACCAAACTCCTCTAATACTAGATAATTTAACACTGTCCATTCCTAGGCATAGACCTGTTGGGCTATGGAAGACAAAGATCTTTGCGGAATAAATCACATATAAACTTTACACAAATAAATAGAGATAACATGAAAGCATGCATGCAATGAAACAAATGACATTATTATAAGAACAATAGAATTTCACTAAATAACATCATTAACCATTAATCACAGAATGATACTTATCTCTTAATTGTAGTGCACTGATTGTGTGTAGACATTCCACAGACCTCCCATCCTTAGACCACACTGCTCATCACTCTCAGTAGTGGGTCACCCCTGAGTTGGGACTAGACTCCACTGGGCAAGGGATTCCTAGGCTAGGAAACGACAACATGAAGTTGCACTAGTCTATCGGAAGGATTTCCTCCAAGAGGCCACTTATGCCCATCGCTCATAGACTCTCATTCCCCACATGACTATCCCACCCCAGGAGTATGAAACTTCACTATCACACATTCCATTGGCTTCTACACCTCTCTTCCAAGGCTTCAACAACATGCTGGACAAGAATTATCATAGCTTTGTAGCAGCTACTGGACTCCCTCCAGGAGAACTCGCTTCCTTAGCAAACTCTCTCACCTGGAGAGAGTTTATCACAGGCCTGACAACCTGCTTCTTCAATCCATGGGCCTGAAAACCCACTTCTTTAATCCACAGTCCTGACAACCTTCTTCCCAAATCCATCTCCTCAACACATGGGAAAGGATGATAGAAAAAAAAGAAGCCTTATGTGGGGCTCGACAATGGCAGAGCGAAACACAGGGATCCCGTAGGGTACAGGTTCAACAAAGGTATCATTTTGGGCTCGTTGCAGAGGTTCGGAATGGTCGAGGGTTCAACAATGGAATTCACCATTTTATTGCTTCCTCCTAGTTGTGTGCATGAGTGGAAGGAATGCAAAAAAAAGGATCTCCGAATAGTCAAAATCCCCACATATATTTTCATGTGCCTAAGATGACACATGGCGCTCATGAAGCACGTTCCTCTCCATTTGGAAGTTTTTCCCCTTCCCAAAAGGAACTTAGGATAAACTCATATCCTCCTCACAACATTTATAATAATAATATATATTATTCTCTGATGTTTAAGCTCTTAATATGAGCCCCTTTTTCCAGCCTCTCATCCCCCTTCCCTTACCCAGCCTAGTGGATCCTAGTCCCCCATACTATTTCATCGTGGTTAGTCTACACATAGTGATGCTTTTATATTAATTATTTGAATATTTACATATAAAAAACAATCTCTTGGCCTTAGCGTCCTAGGCTCTCTGGCCCAACTATCACATAAGCCTCCTAGCTTATCATTACTTGGCTCACCAGCCTATGAAACATTTTTACAATTCATGATTAAAAAATATTAGGGGCTCAACCTTGGGGTATTACAAATCCTGAGTAGGCGTAATGGTTAAGAACATGTGTTTCCTTCCATATAGAGGGGGGTAGGGTATGTATACTTCCATATACTTTACCAGTCAAATCGATGGGTGGAGGGGGTCTCATACACCAATTTGGTGTTTGCCTTGTCTGTGACCTTAAAAAATAGATTATTATTATTATTATTATTATTATTATTATTATTATTATTATTATTATTATTATTATTATTATTATATGATAGGAGAGCCATCTTTCATTGCCATGAGAACAAATATCATTTTAAATTTTAAAAATGGAGTTGAGTACATTGTTAGAGAACATACAAAGAAGATGAATTTGTCACCTGTAAATGCTGGACAAATGAAGAGATTAGTCAATGCTAGTAAGAACTTTGTACTCTTGATGATCAAACCCAAAGACAATGTTGAAAAAGAAGATTTCCAAGGTTGTGATGCAAATTTAAAATATGATTTATATGAGGTTGCTAACCAATATGATGAGATTTTTCAAGAACCAAAAGGATTGCCTCCTAAAAGGGGTATCCAACATGAGATTCAATTGCAACAAGATTGTCCTCTTTCAAACATTGGTACGTACAAGATGTCAGTCATGGAGAATGTTGAAATTAAAAAAACAAATCCAAGAATTGCTTGACAAAGGGTTTATCATGCCAAGCACATCTCCATGTGGGTCACCAATTGTTTTAGTACCAAAGAAATATGGTACATGGTGTATGA
This sequence comes from Picea engelmannii, assembly GCA_009831015.1. Classification (NCBI taxonomy): domain Eukaryota; kingdom Viridiplantae; phylum Streptophyta; class Pinopsida; order Pinales; family Pinaceae; genus Picea; species Picea engelmannii. The sequence continues at coordinate 173,545 of ML786195.1, read as the reverse complement.
GTGTATATTTCAGAGACTTGAACAAGATTACGATAAAGAATCATTAACCTCTTCCTAGAATTGATGATTTGCTTGATCAATTGAAAGATGCTAAGTATTTTACTAAGTTGGATTTGAAGTGGATATCATCAGATTAGGATTGTTGAAGGAGACACTTGGAATACATCTTTCAAAACAAAGCAATATTTGTTTGAATGGATGGTTATGCCATTTGGGCTTTGTAATGCTCCTGCTACATTCATGAGAGTTATGAATGATGTCTTAAGGCCTTTTCTTGATGATTGTGTGATTATATACTTGCATGACATTTTTATATTCAGAAAATCTCGTGAAGAGCATGTTATGCATGTAAATCAAATTTTAGATGTCTTGAAGAAAGAAAATTTGTTTTTAAATATGTCTAAATGTGAGTTTGGAAAGACCTCACTTGTTTACTTGGGACATATTGTTGGACGACGAGAACTGAAAATAGATCCTTTCAAGGTCAAAGTCATTTTGTATTGGCCCAATATTGGAGAAAGTTTATTGCTAACTTCTCTTCAATTTCTGATCTAGGTGAATATCAATGACCACCCACCTTTTCCAACTATCTCAAAACAATTTTCTAGCAATTTTCGTAATTTACTATTTTTAGCAGTTTTTAACTTCTAGGGCCATTTTGAGGGCCTAAATGAAGGTTTTTTAGGATCGATATTCTCAATGATATCTGAAGGCTCTAATTGAGCCCCCAAAATGAATTTCATCGACGATACCTTTTCAATGAGTTATCGTGCACCCCAAACGGAGATCGTATGCAAAAGTTACGACCCCAAGAAGTTGATGTACTAACTTACCCAAACGGGGCCCATATGACTTTTGGCGCTTCATCTACTAGGGATAGGTTTTTTGGATGTCTAGGGTTTGTGACATTCTGGTTTATTTTAAAAAAGGCCTTCAAAGCCTCATTTTAATCATCTTCTTTTGAATGAGCGTGGTCATCACATCTCTTCTCAAAGATAAGCCACCACCATTCCAACAATCTTGTTTTTCGCTGCATTTAACAATTTCATCTTATTTCCTTATTGAATAGAAAACCATTTTTATTGTATTTCTGTTATTTTGTGACGGCAATATGGCCCCTTCACCACCCGCAGGTCCAAAGGTCCACGCGCACATAGGATCTTCCTCTTTCGTGGCCCGAAGAACACTAACTAGTCCTTCTATTTCCCTATCGGGAAATCTGCACCCCCGGATCTCTTCACGCGATCCCCCTTTCTTTACTTATTGGGGAATCAGAACTCGCAACTTCGCGATTCCAAAGGTCGAGTGCTGCACTCTCGAATCCCCGAGACCCGATACCTCAGTCAACGCTGACTCCTCCCCTTACTCTATCGGGACTCCCCCTATCACGATTTCACTTCTCGCGATGTCAAACACTTTGTTTTACCAACTCCCGACTCCCGATATGCTGATTATCTGACACGCGTGCGAGTTGACCTTTCAACGTCTTGTCACCTCTATCGGGAATTCAGGGTTCACGATTTTGTGAATCCTGATGCTATTGTATCAGGACTTCTCACCACAAAACCCTAATAGATCGTGCCACCTGTGCTCCACTAACTCCATTGTGGCCCATGCTATCCTTTAACTGTTGGGAAATCGTGGGTCGTGATTTCGCAAGTCCTAATTCCAAATTTGCGGGCTTCAACCCACGAAACCCCGATACATGATATATGTGTAGATCCAATGGCCCTTGTGGCTTGGATCAACGACCTGCCCCTCCTGATCTTTCCACCTCTTGGGAATACCTGTAGTATATCCCTTGCACCTCCACAAGATCTAACAACTCACGGATTTTCGTGAAATCTCCTCGGAGAATTTCGACCGTCTATCCTTCCGGATGAAATCTACGAAATGACCAAGCATTCCTCCACAAACTTGCTCGCCTGTGTGCAAACTTGCAACACTTCTTGCCTACCTTCAAGGAACAACTTTCCTTGTGCTACTCTTCAACAAACCTGAAGGCTTAACCTTCCTGAGCTTTTCCACGACTTCAAGTTCTTAAAAAGAATCCCTTTGCTCGCACTCCTTGCGGAAACCCTTCAACCACGCCTAAGTGTTGAAGTCTTTGGCTCTGTGTCCGTTTGAAGCAGCAGTCTCTAAATGCTTTTCTCAGGTTCACAACTCTGAACTGCACTCGGACTGCGCACTCCTTGCATGGCTCCTGTGCCCAACTGCACCTTTGGGATGAATGAAAACAAAAGTTATCTCTATATGAACCCTCTGTCAACGCACTCCTTGCGGACACTTCAACTGCACTCCTTGCAGAAATTCTCTGGCTCAAATAGAGAAACAATTGAAACTCATTCCTTCACCCTTTTAGACTTCAATTCAAACATGAAATCACATACACAGCATATAAAAGCAATTGTATAACAGGAAGCAACCATTCATGAGCATATCAACATCAATACACAGAGAACAGACACAAAACCATGAATCTGAATCAAACTTTCTTCTATTAATTCAAATGTCTGTACATGGGTGTTCTTGCAGCTCTCTGCATGCTCTTTCTCTTCTCCTGCTTCAATAATATTACAATGCATAATGAGGGTGTCTATATCCTGTTTCCCTCTTGCACTCCACAACTGTCTAGTCTAGAATTAAATTCTATCTACTTTACATTAACTGTCTTAAATGCCTCCTACCTACTAAGGACGAGAGAAATCTGCTCAAGGTCCATTACAATATACAAGTGTGCTTTATCTTAATGGCTCATTTAAGAATGCGCAACAACTTCAAGGTGATTTTTAAAATTTGTGTTGGCGCTTGTCCAACTGTCCATTGTCTTCTGCGCTGGCTCGCTCAATGTGGGAGATGCTCCTGCATCATACTCCCTCACTTGAAAATTTTCATGGGCTCCTGTCCATGAGCTCCTGCACGGTTTGTCCATGCTTCTATATCACTACTTCGCTTTCCTAGCTAGCATCTTCAACTGGATGATTCTTCCACTTGACTAGATACTCGAAGTATTGCTTTCGCCTGGTCCTCTTACTAATCCTCTTGTCCAGTATGCACTCCATCTGCGGCTTCTCTGCAATTGGCATCTGTTTCGTCCACTGAATCACTGGCTGCTCATCTCCAGTCTCTACTTCTCCAGCTTTATATGGGTACAAATCTGAGATATTGAATATCGGAGATATCCCGATCCCATTGGGTAATTCAATCTCATAAGTATTTTCCCCAAATTTCTTCAAGACCTTGCATGGCCCGATTTTCTTCATCTTCAGCTTATTTTATGTTCCTCTCGGGAACCTTTCTTTCCTCAAATGTGCTAGAACCAGATCACCAACTTCAAAGTGAAGTTGTCTTCTATGCTGATCTTCTCTACGCTTATATTCTTGACTTGATTTCAGCAGTCGCTCCTTCACCTGGCTGTGAAGTTCTTTCATCGCCTCTGCAAACTCTTCTGCACTAGCACTGCTAGTAGCAGTCTGTTCTGAATCCCTCAGTTCATAAATTCCTCTCGGCTGCATGCCATATACGATCTGAAATGGACTCTAGCCTGTGCTCTGGTTGACTGAGTCATTGTACGCAAACTCTACCTGCGGCAATACATTGTCCCAACTATTGTGGTGCTCCATCACCAAGCTTCTCAGCAAGTCTCTCAGACTTCTGTTGACCACTTTAGTCTGTCCATCCATCTGAGGATGATACACTGAACTAAATTCCAAGTTAGCTCCCAGCTTCTTCCATAAGGTCCTCTAGAAATGCCCTATGAATTTGGTATCTTTGTCTGAAACTATGCTTCTTGGCAACCCATGAATTCGAATGACCTCTTTGAAAAACAGGTTCGCAATGTGAGTTGCATCGCTAGTCTTCTGACATGGAATGAAGTGTGCCATTTTGGAAAATCTATCCACCACCACAAAGATTGAATCAACACCTCTTTGTGTTCTTGGCAACCCCAATACAAAATCCATGCTAATCTCATCCCACGGCCTTTCTGGTATGGGAAATGGTTGGTAAAAATTCACATTCTACTTCCTCCCCTTCGAATGCTAGCAAATTCTACATCTGTCGACGAATCTCTTGACATCTTATTTCATTCTCGACCAATAATATGACTCATTCAGCTTCGTGAATGTTTTTTCATGGCCAAAATGTCCTGCCAATCCTCCACTGTGTTTCTCCTTCAGCAGATTCTCCCTCATGGAGCATTTCGGAATACACAGTTGATTGCCTCTGAACAGAAATCCTTCCTGGATCATGTATTCTATCCACGGGCTTCTGTCCCTGAGAACTGGATTCTCAGCCGCTTCATATGCTTCCTTAAAATCTGGATCATCTGTGTACATGTCCCTGAGATCCTCAAAACCCAACGTCTTGACTCGGAACTCCTGCAACAGTAAACAATTCCTGCTCAAAGCATCATCCACTTTGTTAGCAGTACCAAAAAAATACTTAGTCACAAATGTGAAGTTATGCATATACTCAACCCATTTGGCATGTTTCTGATTCAACTTCTCCTATTGACTCACAAACTGCAGTGCATGATTATCACTATACAAGACAAACTCCTTCGGGATCAAGTAATGCCTCCATTTCTTCAATGCCTATATGATAGCATAAAATTCCTTATCATACGTGGAGTACTTCAATTTCACCTCATTCAACTTCTCGTTGAAGTATGATATCGGCCTGTCTTCTTGACTTAAGACTGCCCCAATTGCAAACCCACTTGCATCACACTTCACCTGGAATGTCTTCAGGAAATCCGGCAACACCAAAACTGGTTGTTCTGTAATATTCTGCTTCAACAAATTGAAACTCTTTTCAGCCTCTATTATCCAGTGAAAATATTTATGCCACTTCTTCACTGTATCCATCATTGCTGCGCTAATTCCATTGAAATTCCTGATGAACTTTCGGTAGAAACTAGCCAATCCATGAAAACTTCTCACCTCAAAAATATTCTTCGGTGATGGTCAATTCTTAATCACTTCCACCTTATCTGAATCCATCCTCAACTCATTCGTTGAAATAACAAAACCCAAGTAAATGAGTTTGTTCTTCATGAATGAGGATTTCTTCATATTGATCAACAACTTCTCTTGATGTAGTCTCTGCATCACTATAGCCAAATGCTTCAGATGCTCTGCCATTGTTTTACTGTAAACCAGTATGTCATCCAAATATATGTAGAAATTTCGATACAAATTAATGTATTCCTGCGATTCTCCTAATCTAACAATTACCACAACTTGTTAAATACAGAATCGCTTCTACTATTATTGCGGAAGCAATTTAAACCACGATCTCAACCACAATGCACAAAGTGAAATATCAATAACACGCAACACAGAAGTTTTACCGGGGAAAGCGTAAAGCTAAAAACCCCACTATCATATATTATGAATCATGAAACAATCTCATACAAAGCTCTAATCCAAGAGCTCTCAGTACAATACAATCGTCTCACACTGTCATACACAAATTAGCAAATGCATGCGCCAATTTCCGTGACCAGACAGCCTGCCTCCTCTGCACAAACTCTGCAATCTGAATTCTCACAATTGTATCGAATTAATCGTTTGCACATGCTCATAAGCATATCCAATGCATGTGTGAACAACTCACAAC
>ML786195.1:152295-162651 GCA_009831015.1 Picea engelmannii | reverse complement strand
TGTTACAATTCCAAATCACTCAGTTATGAATGAGATAATAGATTAATATTTATTGTCTAATTTAATTAAGGGAAAACTAAATTAGACACATGTTTCTTGTTGACTTTTCAACAATATACAATGACAAATTTCCCGATGAAATCCTTTAGGAGTTCATTCATCAACCTCATGAAGGTACTTGGTGCATTTGTTAAGCCAAATGGCATAACAAGCCATTCATACAAACCCTCGTTTGTTTTAAATGTTGTCTTCCATTCATCACCTTCTCTTATGTGAATCTGGTGATAACCACTGTTCAAATCAATCTTTGAAAAGTATTTTGCTCCACTTAAGCAATCCATCATATCATCCATCCTCGGCAATGGAAATCTTTACCTGATGGTTATCTTATTTATCACCCTGGAATCAATACACATCCTCCAGCCTCCATCTTTCTTTGGACTGAGTACTGTTGGAACAGCACATGGACTCAAGCTTTCCTTGACTAAACCTTCGTCCAACAAATCCTGGACTTGCCTCTTAACCTCTTCATTCTCCTGTGGCGTCAACCTGTACGCAGCTTTGTTCGACAAACTAGCTTCTGGTATGAGATCAATATGATGACTCACACTCCTGATCGGTGGAAACGAATGAGGTAATTCATCCACTATGATGTCAACGAACTCTTCTAGCAGTTCCTGAATCTCTTCTAGTAAATCATCCATTCTTGTGCTAGTCAGAACAATCCTCGGCTTTCTGACCACAAAGAATTGTGAATCCTCCTTCTTCTTAACCTCAGTAAGAAGTTCCTTCCCACTCATGAGAAGTATTGTGTTTCTTACTTCAAGTTTCACCTCCTTATCCTTTATCAGAAGCAACATGTGTGTCCTCCCATTCTTCTCCAAGGTGTATGTGTTCATCCTCCCATCATGAATCACATTTCTGTCATATTGCCATGGTCTACCCAGCAATAGATGACAAACAACCATAGGAATGACATCACATAATATCTTATCATTATATCCCCCTATCTTGAATTCAACCAAGCATTGTTTAGTAACAGTTACCTGGTGTCCTTTCTGTAGCCACGAAACTCTGTATGGGCTTGGATGATCATTCATCTCCAGCTCCAGCTTCTCTACCATCTCTGTAGATATGAGATTATCCGTGCTACCACTACCTACAATGACCTTGCATACCCTGTCCTTGGTCTTGCAAGCAGTCCTGAAAAGTTTGGTCCTTTGGACTAAACTTTCCACCTCCTTCTCGGGTGTCAAAAGGATTTTTCGCATCATCAGTGATCTTCCGCCTTCAACGTCTTCTGCCTCAACATCCCGCCTCTATGCTTCAGTGATGTGAGCTTCTCCAATGTCCTTCTTTTTCTCTGGACACTCGTAAGACTTGTGCCCATTCTTATCACATGTGAAGCATGTGATTACTCCACCTCTTCCTCTTCCTCTACCTCTAGTACGAGGAAAAGTGTTGTTGTCAGCATAATCTCCTCTCTGCTCATTATGTTGTCCTTTATGTTCAACATATTTCCCCCTCTGTGATGTTCCACCTCTCTCTGTGTGAGTCCGAGGTTTCCTCCATTCCTCCCTGGGCTTCTAGAATTTATCCTGGGCAACTACTTTGCCTCTGGGCTGACTTCTGCCTCGACCCCTCTGACTCTGTTTTCGGCTCAACTTCTCCTCAGCTTTCAGAGCCATCTAGTAAGCATCTTCCACCATTCGGATGGTAACCATTCTCATCTCATCCTGGATATCATATCTCAGGCCATTCATGTATCTGGCTACCTTCTCATCATCGCTCTCTCGATGACCTTCTCTGATGTTTAGTCTATATAATTCCTCAATGTATTCTTTCACTATCACAAGCTTCTGTCTCAGGTTCTGCATCCTCCTGAACAGAGTAATTTGATAGTCTCTCAGGATGAATTCCGCCTTCATCTTCGTGATCATCCTGTCCCAGCTCTTAATCTTCTGCTTGCCTTTGCAGCGTCTGTCAGCTTGTAGTTCATCCCACCACAATGTTGCATGTCCTTTCAAGCGTGTAACAACATGCTTAACTTTCTTATCTTCTTCGACATCTTCATAGTCGAAGTATGTATCGAGGGCTCTAATCTAGTCTAGAAGCTCCTCTGCATCCAAGTTTCCCTCGTAAACTAAAATGTCCATCTTTGCTTCTGCACCCATCCTGGAAATAGCTTTGATCAAACGCTCGTTTGATGCATCTTCGGTTGCAACTTCTTCTTCTCTTTCAGCCTCTATTTCACTATCGGAATCACTCAGATTACCCACACTGGCTGTGCATCTTTATGCTGTCTCCATATCTTCGAGTCTTGCTCGCAGATCATGCATTTGTCTCTCCATGACTGGATCTGTTACCTGCCTACCTCTCCTTCTCTACACTTCCCTATCCTCTGGATCGGGTGACTGTCTATCTCTCCTTAGCGGCATGGTGAATTCTTCTTCTTCTCTGCTACAGAAAGCAAAGAACCCTTCTGTGCTCTGATACCAGACTGACGACAACGCAGCCCCTTCACAACCCGTAGGTCCAAAGGTCCACGCGCACACAGGATCTTCCTCTTTCGTGGCCCGAAGAACACTAACCGGTCCTTCTATTTCCCTATCGAGAAATCTGCACCCCCAGATCTCTTCGCACGATCCCCCTTTCTTTACTTATCGGGGAATCGAAACTCACGACTTCGCGAGTCCAAAGGTCAAGCGCTGCACTCTCGAATCCCCGAGACTCGATACCTCACTCAACGCTAACTCCTTCCCTTACTCTATCGGGACTCCCCCTATCGCGATTTCGCTTCTCGCGATGTCAAAAACTTTGTTTTACCAACTCCCGACTCCTAATATGTCGATTATCCGACACGCGTGCAAGTTGACCTTTCAATGTCTTGTCACCTCTATCGGGAATTTGGGGTTCGCAATTTCACGAATCCTAATGCTATTGTATCGGGACTTCTCGCCACAAAACCCCGATATCTCATGCCACCTATGCTCCACTAACTTCGATGTGGCCCACGCTATCCTTTAACTGTCGGGAAATCGCAGGTCGCGATTTCGAAAGTCCTAATTCCAAATTTGTGGGCTTCAACCCACGAAACCCTGATACACGATATACGTGTAGATCCAATGGCCCTTGTGGCTTGGATCAACGACCTACCCCTCCTAAGCTTTCCACCTCTTGGGAATACCTGCATTATCTCCCTTGAACCTCCATAAGATCTAACGACTCATGGATTTTTGCGAAATCTCCTCGGAGAATTTCGACCATCTATCCTTCCGGATGAAATCTACAAAATGACCAAGCATTCCTCCATGAACTTGCTCGCCTGCGTGCAAACGTGTGACGCTTCTTGCCTACCTTCAAGGCACAAATTTCCTTGCGCTACTCTTCAACAAACCTGAAGGCTTAACCTTCCTGAGCTTTTCCACGACTTCAAGTTCTTAAAAAGAATCCCTTTGCTCGCACTCCTTGCGGCAACCCTTCAACCACGCCTAAGTGTTGAAGTCTTTGGCTCTGCATCCGTCTGTAGCAGCAGTCTCTAAATGATTTGCTCAGGTTCGCAACCCTGAACTTCACTTGGCCTGTGCACTCCTTGCACGGCTCCTGTGCCCAACTGCACATTTGTGATGAATGAGAATAAAAGTTATATCTATCTGAACCCTTTGTCAATGCACTCCTTGCAGACACTTCAACTTCACTCCTTGCAGGAATTCTCTGGATCAAATAGAGAAACAATTGAAACTTATTCCTTCACCCTTTTAGACTTAAATTCAAACATGAAATCACATACACAGCATATAAAAGCAATTGTATAACAAGAAGCAACCATTCATGAGCATATCAACATCAATACACAGAAAACAGACACAAAACCATGAATCTGAATCAAACTTTCTTCTATTAATTCAAATGTCTGTACATGGGTGTTCTTGCAGCTCTCTGCATGCTCTTTCTCTTCTCCTGCTTCAATAATATTACAATCCACAATGAGGGTGTCTATATCCCATTTCCCTCTTGCGCTCCACAACTGTCTAGTCTAGAATTAAATTCTATCTACTTTACATTAACTATCTTAAATGCCTCCTACCTACTAAGGACAAGAGAAATCCGCTCAAGGTCCATTACAATATACAAGTGCTCTTTATCTTAATGGCTCATTTAAGAACGTGCAACAACTTCAAGGTGATTTTCAAAATTTGTGTTGGCGCTTGCCTAGCTGTCCATTGTCTTCCGCGTTGGCTCGCTTGATGTGGGAGATGCTCCTACATCATTTTGTGTTAAGAATCTTTCAAAAATATGTATTCATTTCATTCTGCTCATAAAATCTAGATCAGTGGTATCAGAGCGGTCTTCTCCTTGTCGTCTTAATGCATGTCCCCAACGAGGTTAGGGTACAAAGAATTGGGTCTTGAGATTGTTTCTCTTGAGGAAAAAATATCTCGCATGCCCAAATGACCTCTCATGGCAGGAGAAAATAAAGATGATGGGACATGAGATCCTTTCAAAATGTTGCTTGAGGAATCCCTCACGCAACAGAGGAATGAGATGATGGATAGTTTCACACAAATCCTTTGGCGGCTACCAACAGGCGACACATCTTCCTTGAGGGGAGGCACCACCCCATTAAAGGTACAAATAAACTTCGATATTCCTATATTTGAAGGTTAGATAGACGCATATTTTGTATAAAAGTGGTTGAATCTACTAGAAGGGTATTTTTCTATCCATAACTTTTTGAATAGAGAAAAGATTACTTTTTCGCTCCTTAAAGTCGTTCCCCATGTCAAAGATGTTGGACAATTGAGAGGGGGGGTGAATCAATTGTCACAGTGCTTAAACAATTATGCTTCTTTTTAAAATCTTTACAAGGCACTCAATGATGATCACAATAATGCAAGGAAATAAACAATGGCACATTCAGCATCAGTCACATATATGAGAAACACAGAGACAGATATTTCCCGAGGAAACCCATATAGGGTAAAAACCTCTTTTTCTTTATATGATAAGTAATAGTTACATTCTTTACATTATCATACATATGAGCACCGACTCATAATGAGGCTACAACCTCAGATTTGCAAGCTGCTACTTACTGAGAGCACCAACTCTCTGTTTTCTCTAGCACCCACTAGAAGGAAGCACCAACTCCCTGGTTTCTCTAGCACCAACTAGAAGGAAGCACCAACTCCCTATGTTCAAGCACCCACTTGAACCCCTGAGGACAATAGTCCTCCCTAGCACCTCCCTACCACCCTAGTTTATAAATCTTTGCTACTGAAACTCATTACAGTGATATAATGTTCAACAATGGCTTACCAGACTCATCACTATTCTGCTACATTTCATTGCTCTGTCTGTCTCACTACATAGTTCCTCTTCTATTCAATTCAACTACTGCACTCTCCTCCTTCTTCACACATGAATCACCTTCAACAACAGCAACTCCAACAACAACAACAACCACATCTCTTCTCTGTACCGTGTAATTATATCTTATGTGCACCTTGTGCATGCAATGCGTGCAATACCTCTGCATAGTCACACCGTGCCGATATCCTCCACCTCTCGAGTGCTCTTCCTGATCATCACAACTCTTCAACTTCTCTGGTGGTTCCCACCACGAGTCCAGCATATCACTGGGTGTTCTACTGAGATTCCTCAGCCTCTCTAGCAGTTGAGACTCCTCGTCTTCTATGGCATAGTCGAGCTCACCCTCTCTGTTTCAACTACAGGCTCCAACCCTCTTCCAGCTGTCAATCACCCCTATGACCTATCTTCATCCCATTGGAAGATTTCCAGAGACTCTTCAGCTCCTCTGGTAGAAACCATCAATGGTTTCTAGCAGTTACACTATGAGGAGAAAGATTAGCCCTCCGATTATGCTCAAATTCACCTGCACCGTTCGATTAACTCTGAAGGGTATTGTGTTATTTACCCGTTTCGCACTTTCACAATTTAGAGATTTTGCGATGAGACATATTGACTCTCCATGTCACGAGCTCCGAAAAGGAGCTTGGCTGCTCTAGCTCCCTCCTCTTCATGACCACAGGTGATGACCACCAGTTACAGCGACAATTCACCTTTTCGGTATTTTGGCATTCGTATGATCCAGTGTCTCGACACTCCCAGACGCGATCCCCGAAATTCTGAGGTGGATCTCATCTACAGTAGGTCCTTCCTCTATGTGACCATGCGCGGTGACCATAGGCTACGATAAAAGGTGCTTCAAACTCATGATCTTCATCGACCCTGATCGACGTTCCACAATCTCGATTTATCAATGGTCCAGATCTTTTCGTAATCTTGCATCTCGTTGTTCCTTAGATGGAGGTTCTCATCACTCCAAATCGTGATAGGCAAAACTCCGAGATGGAGTTGAGATCAACGGTCCATGTTCTTGGTGAATTGACGGTTCAGATATTATCATGAATTCGCATCTTGTGATTCCTGTGATGGAGGTTCTCGTCACTCCAAGTTGCGATAGGCGAGACTCCGAGATGGAGCTTAGATCAACAGTCCAGAATCTTGGTGTATTGACGGTCTAGATCTCATCGTGAACTTGCGTATCGCGAGTTTGAACCTCTTTCCTTCGCATTTCACGATCTACAAAACTCTGAAATTGAGTCTTTGTGGTGCTCTGGTTTTTCGCCACGCGTCCTCTTGATCCACCGGTTAGGATCATTTCTCCATTTTTTCATTTCGCAATTTCGGCACTTCACAATTTCGCCACTTCGTGATTTTTCCACTTTGGGATTTCGTCACTTCGCGATTTTGCCTTCTTATGATGAAGAGTCTCAAGCCTTCAAGTCCCGATTTACGAAACTCCAAAATGGAGTCAGACCAACATATTTCGGCATTTCGCATTTCGCCTCTTCTTGCTCTTTAATGAACATGCAGGTTCTCCCTGATCCAATGATGGTTGGATCTTACGCTCAGATTTGATGCCTAAGTTTTGTCCTCCTCTTCCACACGTTCTTCTTGTCTAAATTCATATCTGACGGTCATCGAGGATTCGGGATGGGGTCCAACGATCAATGATGCTCCTCCTCTTCCATTATCATTGCGCTGTTGATCATGCTGATCTTTGTCATTGCTATTCTTTCCATCAATACACACTCTGATCTTGCCATCAATGACAAGCTCACTTTGCTTATTAAACCTACCAACAATCCTCTGCAATATCTCTTCTGAACTTATCGAGCTTGCTCTACAACGTCTTCCTAAAATACTTCTGATACTTCTTCTTGTACCCATTCCATCTTCACTGTTGTACTTGCCATCAATGACAAGCATATGTTGCTATTAAACATTTACCCACAATATCCCCCTTTGGCATTGATGGAAACTAAGGCACCCAAATTCTTTTCTCCCCCTTTGACATCAATGTCAAACAGAACATGCTCCCCCTGAGCTATTGCAGTATTTTTAGGAGGTATCAGATATTCAATCAATCAATACAAAACTCCCCCTAACAGGATGAACTTGCTTAGATGTCAGATGGGATGACACCCAACTTCTGTCGGAGATAATCAAATGGTGTCTTGGCTAAGGGTTTAGTAAAGATGTCTGCTATCTGTTCTGTGGAAGGGATATAATTCAACTGAAAAACTCTGTTTTTGACTTGTTCTCTGAGAAAATGGTATTTTATTGGGATATGCTTAGTTTTGGAATGAAGAACAAGATTCTTGGAGACACTGATGGTACTAGTGTTATCACGGTGAATTGTAATCGGATCAATATAGTTTACCTTCAAATCTGCAAGAGTTTGAATCATCCACAAGATCTGAGTACAGTAATTAGCAGTAGCAATGTACTCTGCTTCTGTAGTTGATAAGAAAATAGACCCTTGTTTCTTACTAATCCATGCTACCAATGAGTCTCCCAGGAAAAAGGCACCTCCACTGGTGCTCTTTCTTTCATCTACACAATTTGCCCAATCTGCATCTGAATAAGCATTTAACTGAAAATTCTGATTTTTGGGATACCACAGACCATAAGTCATTGTTCCCTTCAAGTATTTGAAAATCCTTTTGACAACTACCAAATGACTTTGTTTAGGAGCAGACTGATAATGGCCTACCATTCCAACAGCTTGCATTATATCAGGATAGCATGTTGTGATGTACAGAAGACTGCCTATCATTGATCGATATGTCCTTTGATCAACATTGAGAAAAATGTCATCTTTACTGAGCTTGAAACCAACCACCATGGGTGTACTAACAGGAGAGGATTCCTCCATCTGAAATTTCTTCAACATCTCTTTCAAGTATTTTTCTTGAGATATAAAAATTCCTGCAGAACTTTGTTTTACTTGTAAGCCAAGAAAATACGACAGTTCTCCTATCATGGACATCTCAAATTCTGTTTGCATCGAGTTAGCAAACCACTAGACAGATGATTCATTAGTACAGCCAAAAATAATATCATCTACATAAACCAAAACAACTAGTAAATTATCACCTTCAGACTTAATGTAAAGGTTACTATCAACAATACCTTTCTTGAACCTTTTTTCTTGTAAAAATTTGTCCAGTCTATAATACCAAGCTCGTGGTGCTTGTTTTAGTCCATATAAGGCCTTCTTCAGCTTACAAACATAATTAAGATTATCTGTCAATGAGAATCCTTCAGGTTGCTCCATATATACTTCTTCCTCTAGATCTCCATTAAGAAATGTTGACTTAACATCCATCTGATAAACTTTAAAGTTCTTATGACATGAATAAGAAAGAAACATTCTGATAGCTTCCAATCTTGTCACTAGTGCAAAAGTTTCATCAAAGTCTTGACCTTCAACATGTGCATACCCTTTACAGACTAATCTGGCTTTATTTCTAACAACTTGTCCTTTTTCATTCATTTTATTCTTGAACACCCATTTGGAACCTATTACATTTTTATCTTCAGGTCTAGGGACAAGCTCCCAAGTATTGTTCTTCTCAATCTGATCAAGCTCTTCATTCATTGCTCTAATCAAATCATCCTCCTGGCTAGCTTCCTCAAAATTTTTAGGTTCAATCATAGATAAAAAGGCAACATGAGATTGTTCTAAGTCTTTAATCAATTTCCTTCTTGTCTGAACTCCTTTATTTATATCTCCAATTATCTGATTTTCAGGATGATTCTTTCTAATAATTTTGAGAGGTGATTTTTCTTCTTTTTGTTGATTTGTGTCAGTCTGAGTATTTGTATCTTCATCTTATTCAGATTCTTCCTTTTCTAATCCTTGGACCCATTCATCTTCATCTTCAACTATATCTTTTGTTCTTGGTTCAGCACTGCTTACATTTCTGACTAGGATTTCTTCATCAACTTGTATGTCTATACAATCAACTAGTTTGTGCAGTCTCTTATTGTAACATATGTACCCTTTACTATTTGTAGCATAACCCAAAAAGATACCTTCATCATCCCAGTCATCATATTTGCCAATATTTTCATCATTGTTCTTGATATAACATTTACTCCCAAAAACTTTAAAGTGCTTGATTGAAGCAGGTCTTCCAAACAATAGTTCATAAGGGGTCTTGTCACTATGTGGACTGAGATGAGCTTTGTTAAGGATATGAACAGTTGTATGAATTTCTTCCACCCAATAAGTCTGAGGTATGTTCCTTTCATTCATCATTGATCTTGCCATTTGTTGTACTGATCTATTCTGCCTCTCAACAACTCCATTTTGCCATGGAGTCCTTGGAATTGTGTACTCTCTTTTGATCCCATGTTTATCACAGAAATCTTTGAAGTTCCATGAACTAAACTCTCCTCCTCTATCAGACCTTACTACCTTTAATATTTTTCCTATTTGATTTTCAGTCAGAGCCTTAAACACTTTGAATTTTTCAAATGCTTCAAATTTTTTCTTTAAAAAGGCAACCCATGTTAGTCTAGAATAATCATCAATAATCAACATAAAATAGTTTTCTTTTCTTGTACCTTCTTTTCTAGATGATCCACATAAATCCATATGTACTAACTGGAGAGGTTTTTCTATTGAGGGAAAGTTTTTAGATTTGAACTGAGTGCGAGGAAGATTTTCTATCTGGCAGGGTTTACAAACAGAGTCGTATGGCTTTGATATCTTCAGAAGATCCTTTACTGCCCCATTGTTTCTGAGCTTGATTATATGATCAAAATTTAGGTGTCCAAGTTCCTATGCCACAGCCAACTTTCATCATACTTGCTTAAGTGACATTCTTCTTTTTTATTCTTTTAACACATAGACATTATTTTCTGTTCTTATCCCTTTTGCAATCAGTTGTCCTAAACTCAAAGCCTTTATTTTACAGTCTTTAGAAGTAAAAACAACTTCACATCCTTTGTCACAAACTTGACTGACACTTAGTAGAT
>ML786195.1:109349-150477 GCA_009831015.1 Picea engelmannii | reverse complement strand
CTTCATTCATCTTTAGTTGTTCAAATTTCAATCTGTATGTTTGAAGTTTGGCATCTTTTACTTTCTCATTTCCTTCATAACTGCTAATAAGTTTATCCCACATTGCTTTGGCAATTTCAAGATGCATCACCTTTACAAACTCATCTTCAGCAAGTCCATTCAAGATATCATTCATTCCCTTAGCATTAAAACTAAACTCTAACTTATCGTCCTTGGAGGCTAGCACAACAAGATTTGTATATCTAGACTCTACTACATCCCAAACATCAGCACCCAAGGCCATTAAGTATGTTCTCATTCTAATCTTCCCAAAGGCAAAATTTGTTCGATCAAACAGAGGGGGCTTAGTGGCTGAAGTCCCTTCATGACTTGTCATGTTTAAGCTTACAGATCTACCTTTGAATAAAAGGAACCCGCTCTGATACCAATTGTTGGACAATTGAGAGGGGGGGTGAATCAATTGTCACTGTGCTTAAACAATTATGCTTCCTTTTAAAATATTTACAAGGCACTCAATGATGATCATAATAATGCAGGGAAATAAATAATGGCACATTCAACATCAGTCACATATATGAGAAACACAGAGACAGATATTTCCCGAGGAAACCCATACAAGGTAAAAACCTCTTTATCTTTATATGATAAGTAATAGTTACATTCTTTACATTATCATACATATGAGCACTGACTCATAATGAGGCTACAACCTCAGTTTTGAAAGTTGCTACTTGCTGAGAGCACCAACTCTCTGTTTTCTCTAGCACCCACTAGAAGGAAGCACCAACTCTCTGGTTTCTCTAGCACCAACTAGAAGGAAGCACCAACTCCCTATTTTCTTTAGCACCAACTAGAAGGAAGCACCAACTCCCTATGTTCAAGCACCCACTTGAACCTCTGAGGACAACAATCCTCCCTAGCACCTCCTTACCACCATGTTTTATAAATCTTTGCTACTGAAACTCATTACAGTGATATAATGTTCAACAATGGATTACCGGACTCATCATTGTTCTGTTGCATTTCGTTGCTCTCCCTGTCTCACTGCTTTCCTGCACACATGACTTGTGCTATCCGTTCTTCTACTTTTTATGCTCTATGTTCCATGTCCATTCACTGCACAGTTCCTCTTCTGTTCAATTTAGTTGTTGCACTCTCCTCCTTCTTCACACATGAATCACCTTCAACAACAGCAACCACAGCAACTCCAATAGCAAAAACAACCACATCTCTTCTTTGTACCATGTACTTATAGCTTATGTTCACCTTGTGCATGAAATGCATGAAATACCTCTACATACTCACACCACGTCGATATCCTCCACCTCTCGAGTTCTCTTCCTGATCATCGCAACTCTTCAGCTTCTCTGGTGGTTCCCACCACGTGTCCAGCATCACTGGGTGTTCTGCTAAGATTCCTTAGCCTCTCTGGCAGTTGAGACTCCTCATCTTCTATGGCATAGTCAAGCTCACCCTCTCTGTTTCATCTATAGGCTCCAACCCTCTTCCAACTATCAATCACCCCTATGACCTATCTTCATCCCATTGGAAGATTCCCAAAGACTCTTCAGCTCCTTTGGTAGAAACCATCAATGGTTTCTAGCAGTTACACTGTGAGGAGCAAGATTACCCCTCTGATTATGCTCAAATTCACCTGCACCGTTGGATTAACTCTGAAGGGTATTGCGTTATTTACCCATTTCGTACTTTCACAATTCAGAGATTCTGCGATGAGACATATTGACTCTCCATGTCACGAGCTCTGAAAAGGAGCTTGGTTGCTCTAGCTCCCTCCTCTTCATGACCAAAGGCGGTGACAACCGGTTACAGTGATAATTCACCTTTTCAGTATTTCGGCATTCGTATGATCCAGTGCCTCGACACTCCCAGACATGATCCCTGAAATTTCGAGGTGGAGCTCATCTGCACTAGGTCCTTCCTCCATGTGACCACACGTGGTGACCACAGGTTGCGCTAAAAGGTGCTTCCAACTCATGATATTCATCGACCCTAATTGACGTTCCATGATCTTGATGAATCAACGGTCCAGATCTTTTCGCGATCTCACACCTTGCTATTCCTTAGATGGAGGTTCTCGTCACTCCAAATCGCGATAGGCAAAACTCCAAAATGGAGCTCAGATCGACAGTCCTTGTTCTTGGTGAATTGACGGTCCAGATCTTATCGTGAATTCGCATCTCGCAATTCCTATGATGGAGGTTCTCGTCACTCCAAGTCACGATAGGCGAGACTTAGAGATGGAGCTTAGATCAACAGTCCAGAATCTTGGTGTATTGATGGTCCAGATCTCATTGTGAACTCGCGTATTGCGAGTTTGAACCTCTCTCCTTTGGATTTCCTGATCTGTGAAACTCCAAAATGGAGTCTTTGTGGTGCTCTGATTTTTCTCCACGCATCCTCTTGATCCCACGGTTAGGATCATTTCACCATTTTTGCATTTCACAATTTCGGCACTTTGTGATTTCGCCACTTCGTGATTTCACCTTCTTATGATGAAGGGTCTCAAGCCTTCAAGTCACGATCTATGAAACTCTGAAATGGAGTCAGACCAACATATTTCAACATTTCGCATTTCGCCTCTTCTTGCTCTTTAATGAACGTGTAGGTTCTCCCTGATCCAACGATGGTCGGATCTTACACTCAGATCTGACGCCTAAGTTTTGTCCTCCTCTTCTCCGTGTTCTTCTAGTCTAAATTCATATCTGACGGTCATCGGGGATTCGAGATGGGGTCCAACGATCACTGATGCTCCTCCTCTTCCATATCACTACGTTGCTGATCATGCTGATCCTTTTCATCGTTGTTCTTTCCATCAATGCACACTCTG
The DNA here is from genome assembly GCA_009831015.1 of Picea engelmannii. Lineage (NCBI taxonomy): Eukaryota > Viridiplantae > Streptophyta > Pinopsida > Pinales > Pinaceae > Picea > Picea engelmannii. The sequence goes on along the minus strand of ML786195.1, from coordinate 147,629 downwards.
ATCCTGACATCAATGACAAGCTCACTTTGCCTGTTAAACCTGCCAACAATCCTCTGCACTATCTCTTCTAAACTTATCGAGCTTGCTCTGCAGTGTCTTCCTAAAATACTTCTGATACTTCTTCTTGTACCCATGTCATCTTCATTGGTGTACTTTCCATCAATGACAAGCATATGTTGCCTGTTAAACATCTACTAACAAAAGATTGGTGGGAAACTTACTGTGAGAAAAAGGAAACAGACGAACCCTCATTATTTATAGTCACAACCACCTGGGAATCCTTCAGTGATGCTATTAAGGAACAATACTACTCTATCGGAAGTTATGATGACTTGTATACCAAATGGACCACACTATAGCAAGAAAGGGACCAAGTAGTGACAGAGTTCACAAATATCTTCCATACCTTGTGCACCAAGCTGAGTATCAAAGATTCAGAGCGACATCTGGTGCTCAAGTATCATGGTTCTCTACATAGATACATACAGAACGAAATGGAATTTATGGACATCTCATCCTTGGGCACGACCTACCAATATGCCATCAAAATCGAACAGAATATCAAACAAAAGATGCGACAATTTGGGCCTCGAAACCCCTCATAGAAAAAGTCAGGAAAGGGTAGCCCCAACCCACATAAAAAAGGATAGAGAAAATATGGATAGTATCAAGACAACTATTCCAATCCACAAGCAAATAAGGACACTGGAAAGAAAAAGAAAGATATCGGGAAGTGGTGCGACTTACATAAGAGACCTTGGCATAACAGTGTTGATTACCGCTCAAAGAAGTCACTGGTGTTTGAATTGAAAGCCTCTGAATCAGATGCAGGTTCTTACTCTAATTCAGAACCACAAAGGGGAAGAAGGATCATTGACATGGAACCCAGTGCCACCATTTTACCACCAAGATCCAACCTAGTGAACCAGACAAGCCAAAAGAAGGTGAGTGCCTCTTCCATTCACAGATGTGGGTGAAAGGCACCCCTCTGCACTTCATTGTTGATAGTGGTAGCTAGAAGAACCTCATCTCAGCAGAGGTCATCAAGCAGTTGGCCTTGCTAATAATGCCTCACCCACAACACTACACCATTGGATGGCTCTGCCAAGGAAACAATCTCCGTGTCAACCAACAATGTTGATTGTCGTACAACATCAAGCCCTTCAAAGATGAGGTATTGTGTGATGTTGCACCTCTCAAAGTTTGTAATGTTCTTTTGGACCAACCTTATTTATGGAAATTTCATGTTGTATATGAGTTAATGCCTCATAGTGTTATTATTACTTTGAACAGGAAATTGTATAGGATACCCGAGGCAATCCCTCCTAGTGCTACTTCCTTGATCTCTCCCAAGAAATGTAGGAAGGTCATCTCTCAGACCGGGAAATTTTTCTTCTTCGTGATTCTCTCTCAGAGTGAGCGAAAGATCGCAGCCACATCCAGGGCCTCTATGGCTGATCTCTCCACACAACATAATCAAGTGGATAAGGTCATGGAACAATACTCATATATCTTCTCTTCTCCTACTGAGGTACCTCTGCACTGTCAGGTCAAGCATCCCATCGATATAAACCCAAGCGCACCTCTACCCAATGGGCCAGTCTACTAATGCTCTCTGTTAGAAAACGAGGATATCAAGAGGAAGATCCAAGAACTACTCCACAAGGGGCACATTCATCCCAAATCATCACCTTGTGGGAGCCCAATCGTATTGGTGCAGAGAAAGACAGGACCTGGCGACTCTGCATTGATTATCAGGCCTTGAATAAAACCACAGTCTAAAAATGGTACCTGATTCCCTAAATCTATGACCTCCTTGATCAAATCACAAGGGCTAAATACTTCATTAATATTGATCTGAAGTCTGGCTACCACCAGGTCCCATAGAACAGATAGATGTATGGAAGACCTCCTTCAAGCCAAAAGAAAGTATTTTTGAATGGATGATCATGCCCTTTGGTTTGACAAATGCTCCAACAACTTTTATGAGGATTATGGACGATATCCTATGACCTTTCACCAATACGTTTGTAGTGGTTTATCTTTATTACATCCTCGTCTACAAAAATACTTGGGAGGAACACTTGCAACATATTCAACAGGTTTTGCACACCCTGAGGTAGCACAAACTATATGCAAACTTGGAAAAATGCTCCTTCGACATAGACAAGGTCCATTACTTAGGCTACATCGTTGATCAATATGGTGTGCATGTGGATGCAACCAAGATCTAGGTCATCCGTGATTGGCCAGCACCAACTACACTCACTGAAATTTAGATCTTCTTAGGCCATGCCAATTTCTATCACAGGTTCATGTTGGGATTCTCTCATATCACATGGGCCCTCAGACAAGTAACCAGGGGTGGTGGTAAGGAAAAATTGTGTGGGGCCTGTCCCAACAACAATCCTTCGAGGAATTGAAGAATTGTTTGTGCTCATCCCCATTAATTTCATTACTGGACCTGCAACATCCCTTTGAGATCGAGACTGATGCTTTAGACTATGTTGTGGGCATCGTTCTCACTCAACACGGCCACCTCGTGGCATATCATAGTGGGACACTATCATATGTTGTCCGTAAGTACCCTAATTAGGACAAAGAAATGTACTCCATTATGAAAGACTGCTGCCAGTGGAGACATTACATTCTTGAGAAGGAGACAGTCATCCACACTGATCACAAGCCACTATAGTTCATGCAGACCCAAGAAACATTGTAGAATGACTACCATCATAAGTGGTCCACATACTTACAACAATTCCACCTCAACATCAAGTATAAAACAGGAAGTACCAAATGAGTTATTGATTGCCTCAGCTGACCTCCAGTCGCGGAACTCACCATGGTGTGTTGGCAGCCCAACATATTTTTAAATTTTTATATCAATTAAATGATCTATGTAGCTGCCTAACTGGGGTCATACATTTTTTTGTTCTTCATAAGCAATTTTCGAAATGACAATTATAAGTTTTTGGTTTTCCCTATTGTTTTTTTTTTCATGCTTCATTGATGACTAAAAGCATGAATTTGAAGCATTAAAACTTACGACTGTGTTACCATTCTATTTAAAAAAATTATGAAAGGAAAAATGTCTCTACAATTTATTAATGAAGCCTTGTTCCTTGCTATGAAGACTATTCTCTTTGTTTTGATTCTTTGAATGTCAAGCATGTTTATGGATTGTTAATTATATCAACAAAGGACATTTTGATTTGAGCATTGATATGGTTTTAGCATGGTCCTTGGTCATATGTTCCCTCATCACTAGGCTTTGATTTACAAGTTTCACTCTCCCAAACTTTACGACCGAACCCACTATATTGTGCATTCATTTTTATTAATTCTCTGTTCATGTTCTGTACTTTATGAGAAGTGGCAATACGATTACAGTCAGCCCATCATTTTTAAGCTTGGTCTTGGGCTTTGCAACATCCCTCGCATTCATTTCAAACAATGTCTGTCTTTTTGTTATGTATTTTCTCCTCATACGCCATAGACTGTTGATGGTTTTTGGGCTCGGGGTATAGCTCTGGTCTGCTCTTACAAACCCTCCATACGCACTACGTTTGGGTGATTTCCTGTTGATTCACCATGGCTCCTATTGTTAGAGTCGAACCTAACGGCACTCAGACCTTGCTCCTATGCAACGATGCCAGAGAGGATCTCGAGGGTAATTGTTGGCTCGTTTTCCTTGAAAAATTCCAGGGTTTCAACCTACAGACTGCTCAGGAATTCGCTCTCTCATTCAATGGGTGTAGAGCTAAGGTGGGGGACATTCAACTCTAAGTCACAGAGGAATTTTTAAGCCAAGCTACAGGACTCCCTGCGAGCGGTCAGAGGTGGTTCAAGAATGATAAGGTAGAAGAGGTTCCTTGGAGTCTTTTATTTACATCCCGGAAGATCAATGGCTATGACAAAGGTATGTCAGTCTCCTTACTGAAAGCTTGATGGCACGGTCTGCTTACTGTGTTGAAACAGTTTGTCACTTGTGAAGGCCATTTTGGTCTTGTGTTTCTTTATCATTTGGGTCTGCTCATGATTTTCATAGGGTTTCCTTTAAACATGCCTTATTATCTGTTGAGGAGCCTTTACAAAATGGCTAAGAGGTATAAAAAGAAACGTTTGGATTCGAGACTTTTCCACCATGGTTTAATACAAATTTTGCTTACACATCAATTGCGTTTGCAGAACGATGATTGGGATTTGTTTTTAACCAGAAATGGTTTCACTAACCCCAACGTTGAAGAGAATGACAAGCTTGTAATTGTGGAAACCTTGGTCTATCCTACAGCGCAACCCTCATCTATCTAGGCATGTGTTACGTCCACCCATAGTAAGCCTTCACCGGACCTGAAAGTTGCTGAGCAGGCCTATGAGCAAGCTACACAGCCTAATGAATCTATCAAAAATTCAAACAAACCTACAGGAAAGACGTCTAAGGGCGATATTGATTTGAGTTTTAAAAATAAGAGAGCTGGAAGGTTAATTTCGAGGAAGCTTCGAAACAAGTCAAACTCTCATGCAAGCTCGATCAAGATGATCGAGATCCATGAGAGTTCACATTCTGAAATTGATAGATTTCTCGCTGAAGAAGACCCTCTTTCGTTCCAACCACACCTCGATCAGTCTTACAATTTTGTGGACAATCTACCACCTTGTCTGAAACATAGTGAAGGGTTTCCTGGCATTAAGTTGGGTAATAAATCTACAGTCCATGTTGGAGATGCTCTGGTTCACAATCATGGTTATTCCCAAGGGACCGTCGCTCAGTCGCAATGTGAGGCTTACCTATTCTGGATTGATAAATACTACACTAATATACCTATTTCACAGTCACAGACTAGAGCTCTCACTGACCAGGTTGGTGCCTTAACAAATGAAAATCATAGGCTCGAGTCTGTGATTCAAAGAAAAGGAAAACGTTTGAAGACTATAGGGAATGTGATATTAAAAAACGTTGAGACTGCAACAACAATAATAAATTCTTAGATCATCTTATATGATTTGATTTTACAGTTAGAGGTAAGATTTATTTTATCTTAAAATAGGGTTATTCATTAAATAAAATAGATTGTTTTATTCATTTAATAAATTGGATTTCATTACTAAAATAACTAGCTACAGAATCAGCAGATTCTGTAGCCAATTATTCTAATTCGAAATTTGCAAAATAATGGTTAAACATATATCTAAGTTTCTCTATTTTTTCTTTTATTTTCAAGATATCTAGGAGTTCGTGGTTACCAGGTGATCTGAATCATTTTTTAGGCTTGTTATCCATATCTATGATACATTTCTGTATAAATAGAAATAAACTTTTTTAGCTTTAGAAGATTTAGTATGATCTGGGTGGTTATATCCCCCTTCTATTTTTGTAATCAATATCTGATCTCAAAAGATGAGACAGTTACCTTTCTGAAGGCTTTAAAAGCTCATTATGTTTTGTAATCAAGACATCTTGGACTGGGGCTAATTGTGGACAACTTATACATGAATTTGGACAGAACACATGTTTACATTTTTTCTTTAGCTATCTGTAAATATTGTTGTTGTCTATGGTTTGTCTATCTTGATAATTTGATAATTATTGATAGCTTTCGTCTTCGTAGATTATTATGTCATCAAGATAATTTATTTCATACAGTCCACAATTTTATGTTTTAGTTATATGAAAATAGTGATTGATTGTTCAATTCATATATTAAGGTTAATCTTAATCTTGTTGAATGATTAAAAGCAGTCTGTTACTGTCAGATGTATCTTATGTATAATTTCTTGCAATCACAAATATCACACTTATTATTTGTGTCTTATCGTTTTATCATTAAAATTCAACAGTCGATATACTGTTAGGCATTTATTCCGTACAGCGTAAAGGTTCACTGCAAATTTGTCTCGTGGACAGACTAAATGGACGATTCATGATCATACAGACGTCGGATGCATGCTCATCAACTTATCAATAGGTTAGTTTGTTTATTTTATTTGTTTGTTTATCTTCGAAACTCTTATATGTGGTATGGTTTTCATCGTCTACATATTCTTCGTCCATAGTATGTTTGATATTTAATCTTACAGATACATAGAAATAAAAAACGAAAAACAAAAGAGAAAGTTTATTTTGTCTTCTTTATCTATTTTTATCAAAAGAACCATCTATTCATATATTTTCATGAGTTCAAATCAAAACTCACAAATTGTATAAAATGTACATAAATTAGAGAAAAAGATCTATTTTGTAAATATTACTTAAAATAGTTATATACATATATGTACATATATATATTAGTGTTTAGTAATTAGTTAGCTATTTCATTTATTTTATTTATTTGTTTGTTTCTTTTAGGACTTTAGATTGGCCAACGGAGCCATTAAACCCATCAGAGTGAGTCATACCAAATGGCTTGGGTTAATTAGACAACCCCGGACCGGACTCATTCTTCCAATTGATGGACGGTCAATTTCACCCGTCAACACGGTGCTAGACTCTTGTGGCCACGATACCTCTGAATGAACCCACCTCTATGAGACAGACTCTGAATTCTCCACCTCCTACCAAATGTTGGTCTCCAACTCGGTCGTCACTAATTTCCATATTCAGGATGGGTTGTTGTGTCATATGGGCCATCTCTGCGTTCCTTCAAGCGAGCGCATGAGGCTGATTTGGAAGATCCCTACAGTCAGGTGGCATGAAACGTTGGCATTGAAAAGACTATGGTAGTGTTGCAAAAACATTTCTATTAGTCTAAACTTCGACAAGATGTTGGAAATTATATCAGGTCCTACACCACCTGCACTATTTCCAAATCGACCACAAAGAAATAAGGCCTGTAAACCCATTTTCCTACTCCTGACAGGTCGTGGGAATCCATCTCAATGGACTACATGTCGGGCCTCCCATCTACCAAGAGGGGAAATGACTATGTTTTTGTGGTTGTTGATCTCTTTTCCAAGATGGTGATTCTAGTCGCTTGCAAGAAGAACATCACAGTGGAATCCACTGCCAAGCTCTTCTTTAAATGAGTATGAGTACATTTTTGGATCCCACAAACCATTATCTCAGATCATGATAGTCAGTTCCTCAACACATTCTAGTAAAGGCTTTGGTCACTACTAGATACCAAGCTCACCAAATCCACTGCCTTCCATCCCCAGATAGATGGCCAAAATGAGGTCGTCAATTGGATGATCGTACATATCCTGTGCATGTACAATTCAAAAAAAAACCGCACATGGGATTAAAGTGGATCCTGCTAAGATTGAGGTAATCATCCAGCTTCCACCTCCAAAGACTCAAAAAGAGGTAAGAATATTTCTTTGACATGCCAGATACTACCGACAATTTATTGAGAATTTTACAAAGATTGTTGCACCAATGTTTGGATTGCTTACAAAAGATGTTGATTTTCTTTGGACTGACCAGTGTCAAACCACCTTTGAAACTCTAAAAGCTAAATTATTTGTGGCACCAGTTCTTAGGGGACCCAATTGGGCCCTTCCGTTTCACATATCCATTGATGCCTCTGATATTGCAATAGGAGGAGTATTAGTAAAAAAATAAGACCAACAATCCTATTCCATTTACTTTGTGAGTAAGAACTTGTCCCCTACCGAGTTAAACTATACAGTTAAAAAAAAGGAATTCTTGGCATTTGTCCATGCTATCAATAAATTTTACCATTATATCACAGGATATGAGGTATTTGAACATACATATCACTCTTCCATTAGATTTCTCATGAATAAATCCATTACCAATAGCCGAGTAACTAGGTGGATCCTATTATTACAAGAGTTCAATATCATCATCCTTGACCGACTTGGAAAAGAGAACTTGGTAGCTGATTTTCTTTCATGCATTAATCATGAGGATGACAATATTCCTATTGATGATAGTTTTCCATATGAGCATCTCTTTTCCCTCTCCATAAATATCCCATGGTTTGAAGACATGGAAAATTATTTGGCTACTAGAAAGTTACCAAGTCATTTGTCACCTCATGAAAAACGTCGAATTATCACACAAAGTGCTAACTACTCCTGAGTTGGCCATGACTTTTTTCATACTCGACTAAACTTGATTATTCGTATATGTGTTTGGGAAGATGAGATACTAGAAATCCTACGAATTTGTCATGATGGACCATGTGGTGTACATTTTTTCAACAAACGTACAACATATAAGGTTTTACATTCAGGTTACTATTGGCATAGCATTTTTAAGGATGTTGCCAAATAAGTGAGAAGTTGTGATAGCTATCAGAGGATAGGAAGACCCACATCAACTGGTGAAATTCCCTTACATTCCTAAGTTATGATAGAACCTTTTGAGAAATGGGCCCTTTATTCTGTAGGACCAATTTCACCCATGTCTCGTAAGAAGAATTATATTCTAGTTTGTATAGATTATGTCACCAAGTTAGTAGAGGAAAAATCATTATTTAGGGCTACTGAAAAATATGTTGTTGAATTCATTTATGAAGACATATTTACCCGCTTTGGGGTTCCTCATGAGATTGTTACAGACTAGGGAACACAATCCACTTCTAAGATGATGAAGGAATTAACAAAGAAATATGGGATCAAGCATTGTAAGTCTTCTCCATATCACCCACAAGATGATGGTAAAGTAGAGTCAACAAACAAAGTTTTGGAAACTATCTTAACCAAAATTGTCCAATTACACCATAGGGATTGGGCTGATAGACTTCAAGAGGCTTTGTGGGAATATTGTACCACCTAGAGAAACACCACTGGGCATACCCCATACAAACTAGTTTATGGAAAACAAGTACTTCTACCAATTGAATTCCAGGTAAGAACTTTCCCTATTGATGCAAAATAGGGATTAAACCTAGACAAGGCACAAAAAATTGAGCCCTACAATTGAATGAATTGGATGAGATTAGACAAGATGCTATCCAATGGACAATGTTAGTTCAAAACCAGAGGAGCAAGTGGCATGACAAATTTATCAAAAATAAACAATTTCAACCTAGTGATTGGGCTTTGTTGTTTGATTCGTGATTCAAAACTTTTAGAGGCAAACATACCACTCAATGGTTGGGTTCTTATGAGGTAGTTACCATGTATGATGATGGGTTTGTTAAGATAAAAACAATTGATGATGGACAAGTCTCTTTCATAGTGAATGGACATCGACTTAAACTTTCCACAGACCCATTTCCAAAGAATATTTTCTACAGGTCATGTCAATCGACAAGGCATTGGCCTTGGTGGATGGGGAAGTTTCTTCTCCCTCCCCCTGTTCTTGAAACACTTTGTGAATTCTGATTGTACATATGTAAATAATTTAAAGTGTGTTTTTGCTGATAAAAAGTTTTAGAGATATTTGCAGGTATTTATTTCACCATAAGTAGATAACTTCAAGGAGACAAAAAGGGAATTATTTTACTTCGGGAGAAGATGTTTCTATATTTGAACTATGTTGTCTACTTAAGAATCAATGTGATAATCATTTATTTTTAGAAATTGCTTGTTGTAAATTAGCCATTTTTTTCAAGATTTCTATCTTCATTTCTCTCAAGGTATATTTAATGGAATTTTCTCATAACCTCCACCACTAGAGGATATAAGGAAGTGAGACCTTGTCTTATAAAACCTAAAGGCTACTCGTACAATTTCCCCAAGAACCCTGAGTGGGTGAGTAAAGTATCTTTATGAAAGAGTAGCAAGAAGTTTTGATTAGCGGTTAGCCATGGAAACATCAATATAACTAAAAAAAAAGTGAGTAGGGCTTGAAGATACCTTTCTGTTATTTTTCAATGGTACCATCCACAACACACTAAAAATGCATGATTATACCATATATTTAGATAGGCTACATCAAATTAAGTATCCCTTACATCAGGACAATCTATAAGGAATACATAAATAAGAGTCATCCTCTAACCTAAATACCATCCCAATTCAAAATATAATATTTCAGAGCTGCCTCCCATCTTCTTGCAAAAAAAGCAATATTTATACAAAAATATTAAAATATGGTGGACTAGTCTCTGTTGTAAAAGGGTGTAAGAGGCTAACCCGTCGGGATATTGAAAAGGCCTACTGGTAGCGAGTACCAACCTATGGTATGACTAGGTAAACCCGTCAGATTACTGAACAAGCTTGCTAGCAGTGGGGCATTCTACCTAGCGAGAGTGATGATCTGACAAACAATAAATAAAATTCCTAAATCTTAAAATTGTCCTGATGTATGACACTACTTGTAGGTAAAGCTGAAAATAAGTATGCACAGTTAAGCAAAGGTAAATGAACCCCATCAATCTGCCATTAGGAACTAACTTTAAGATAATCCTCAGGCTCACCTCTTCTTAACTATATGTAGGATGTTTTTTCCTACAAGTGGGGCCATATTTTAACCGTCTTGTCAGACTAATGTGTGAAATTTATCTCTACACTTGGAAAACTATAAATCTTAGGCTATTGGGAGAATTGACTAGTTCCCTATATATTTAATTGTGAGGTGTCACAATACTTAGGAGTGGGGGAGGGGTTTCCTGAGCTGACAAATGATAAACATTGTCATCTATATCACAATCCATGAGAAGAGGAAGTATAATCTCTGTAAAAAATTATGTCATATTGTTTTTACAATATCCCGGGCTATTATATCAGCAGTTGTTTGTATTGGTATGCTAAATTCTATACTGCTGACATCATTGTGTGTGTTATAATCTTACTATGCATTTGTATTTTTATATAATGGAAGACTGCTTATAATTAACTGGTTCATTGTGACAATTACAGATCAATAACAAAATGCTAAATGCTCACTATGATCTATATTACAAGCCTATGAAAAGAGGAACAAGTTGTTCTATATTGTTACAGACCGATGACAAGGCAATCGACAATGGATAATCTTATTCATACTCATCCTATATGTTGATCTCCACTTTTTCCATGTTTTCCGCTATATAAAAACATTCAATATTTCACCTTTTCCCTCATTTTGTTGTTAATGCACACCATAAACCCTAATTAAATGACATCATTCGTCATTATATCCAGTGTGGATAATACATCATCTTTTCTATGTTTTTAGCGATTAAATGACGAGTATATGATGGTTTACTAATGACAGTTCATGAAGTGTGATTCTTTTAGTAGTACTATCAATGTTCTTATACCATAACTACAGTTCATTATTTCTGCACCAACATTGTCATTTTGGTGCTCGTCATTATTTAGCATAATTGTGCGCTTTGAGGAAAAAAATAAGAAACCTGGGTTTTCTCTGCAATGATGTTGGAATACAGACAAGTGTGTCAAAATCCACCTAGGTCACATGTATGGACCTCCAGCTCCGGGGGAATAATTCATCCAAAATTAATGAAAGTTCTAGAAAACCAATTTCGCCCTCGATTTTAGTGCAAATAAAGAAGAATATGGAGAATCTGGAACACTGGTTTTGTTTCCAACATGCCCAATCGAGTCTCCCGTGAACAGGTTTCCAAACAAAGGAACAATTTAGGAGTTATGAATGGTTCGTCGATTGACATCTGCACAAATTTCAGGATGCACCCAGGTTTGGAAGAAACTAAATATGGCGTCTACATCTTTCTACTAAGCTTGGAGCCCTAATTAAATAAGCAGTCAAAGTATTCCAGCATGTTCAAGGGTTCGAGTTTCATGGTATTATGGTTTTAATATTTTCTAAAAACCGTATGGATGGTTTGATATATTCATTTATGTAATTATTGTTTCACAAGAATGGAGGAGTTATTTTCATCTTCTAGATCACGATGAAGATAATGATTGAGGCAGTAAGACTATGAGCTACTCTTGTGTAAACAAAGTTGATTTCCATTAATGAAATTTCATTGATTCAGTGCATCATTTCATCTTATTTTGATAATTTTTTGCAACATTAGTCAGGTTGGGAAGGGCCCCTCAATCCTGGGTAACATTTTGCCTCTCTACATTGTTAGTTAGATTGAAAGTGTAATTAATTTCCATCCAATTTATATTCTGGGTGCAATGTTTTATTATTTGTTTTAATCTTGTTGTTTGATTCTAGTTTTATGTAGTTTTAGTTTGTTAATTTCATTATGAATCATGAAGAGTAGTCCTTGGGATAAAACACCCACAACTTTTTTCTTATTCCTTGCCTTGCATATTTCCCTCTATCTTTCAACTCATTTGCTATATATTGCTTGCTATGCATCCAACACTCCACTCTCTCTCATGTCTGTCGCTGCAAGACATCTAATTACATCCACTATTCTACACCTCTATCCTCATCTTATCTCACCCCAATCTCCAACGTTTTCATTTCACCCATTGGTATTCCTGTAACGCTGCAAACAACTTTGTAAATATTCATTCGTGTCATATCCATACGTAGGTTTTGAGTTTTTGTTTTATTTCATATACTGTGTCGTTGATATATGTTGTTTTTCATATTGTTTATTTAATAATTTTGTTCTTATATATGCATTGTCATTTGTTTGTTGTTATATAAGTTTTCTTGTCATTTGTTAATTGTTATTTAAAATCTTATGAAGTGCATTGTTATTTGATTGTTAATATATGTGTAATGTTGGTTTATTATACATTGTTCTATTATAACTTTTTTTATTTTTTATTCTTTGTATATTTAATATGTTTTGTTAATAGCCATAATGTGTTGTTATATGTTTATACTATTTTGCTAATCGTTTGTTTAAAATTTTATTTGTTATATATTTATTGTAATGTTTAAATTAACATTGTTTACATGTTTGTTATAATATTGTTTAGTTTGTTTTATATTATTTTATATTGTTTGTTATGTTGTAATGATGTGTTGTTAAGAACCAAATACTTGCATATAGAGATACCACAAAGATTCAGAGAACAATATAGAAAACCACAACTTTATTATAGAAACCCTTGAGGTAGGGAAACACCATACAATGGATCCTATTATGAAAGGGATCCTCTCCTATTCACTTGCCTCTTCGAGGGGGCATCCTCCTAATGAGCTACCACTCCAAATAAAATAATTCTCTTCATGTCCCATTACATTGCTTGAACCCCTTTATATAGTGCTACCATTACCTAAAAACATTCTAGAGGAGGAATCTTCTAGAAGTAGAACCTTCTAAGAAGTCATTTTACATTTCTTATATCTAACTTCCTATTTATTATATCTAACTACCATAGTGGGCCTTATTTAATAATATAGTGGATCTAGTCCACCTTACATTGAATGGCCTCCACTATTATCACTATGGGCCCTCTGGGCCCCCCCACTACCTCTCTAGCTACCTTACATTCCATCCCCCTTATGAAAGTGTTGTCCTCAACACTTGATGTACAACCATATGCCAGGGTCTTGTGGATAAGTGTGGACCATAGTGTTGAACTAGACTAGAGAAACAGGGTCCCATTGAGAAATGGTAGCCACCATGATGAAGTAGTCCAACCGCCATTGTAAACTAGGGTCCCATGTCCAAGTGCTCATTTGAACTCCTTGTGGAAGATTTAGGCACCCAATAACCAAATCAAAATTATGCTCCAAAGACTGACACATGTCATGTGGATCCAAATAAGAAGATCCATCCACATAGTGGAAAAGGATCGTAGAAGAATCTAGAAGGAATAATACCACTGTAGAATATGCAGGATGGACACTGGTAATAATCATTGGCTCTCGATTTTTCACATTGATTCTCTCTACAGAAGGTGGATTAGAGTCATCAAATAAAATATGAAAGTGGTTGTCATCCCAGAAATGACAACTATCCATATACCAATCATCACAATCGGCCTAAAAATCATACCAAGCATATATTTATTGATTATATTCATCCCTGAGGTCCACCATAATAAATCTCTCTTGCATGTTATCCAAAGAATCTTGAATACTACGAAAACTATCATTGAGGCCATCTGCAAAGCCATCCAATCTGTCATTCAATGTGTCAAACAATTGGGCTTTGAATGCTTCAGTAATCTATAGAATTTCTTTGAGGGTTTGAGAAGAAATAGCCATCTGAGAACCCTATGAAAATTTATGAACTCTGCAGTCTCGCCGCCATCACAAAAAAACCCAAAAAATAGAACAATAAATAACTGCAGAAAATCACGGCGTTTTCTGGAAAAACCCTGAAAAACTGTTGAATTTAAAATGCTCATAACTTCACTTCACGGACTTCGTTTCGGTTGATTTGTTTTTTGAAATTGGGTGAAATTTTGAGAGGAAATCAGATGTGTAATTTGTTTCTACGAATTTTTCACAAACATATACCAAAAATTTCTGGAATGTCGCAGCCCTCTTTTTTCTTCTCCGAAAAAAAATCTGCAAAAATAAAAAAATATTTGCCCACAATGTTTGCCAAGGAAAGTGCTCTGATACCATTTGTTAAGAACCAAAGACTGGATAAAAAATCACCACAACAGATATACAAGAACAATATATAAAACCACAACTTTATTATAGAAACCCTTGAGGTAGGGAAACACCATACAATGGATCATATTATGCAAGGGATCCTCTCCTGTTCACTTGCCTCTTCGAGGGGGCATCCTCCTATTGAGCTACCGCTCCAAATAAAATAATTCTCTTCATGTCCCATTACATTGCTTGAACCCCTTTATATAGTGCTACCATTACCTAAGAACATTCTAGAGGAGAAATCTTCTAGAAGTAGAACCTTCTAAGAAGTCCTTTTACATTTATTATATCTAACTACACATTTATTATATCTAACTACCATAGTGGGCCTTATTTAATAATATAGTGGACCTAGTCCACCTTATATTGAATGGCCTCCACTATTATCACTATGGGCCCTCTGGGCGCCCCACTATCTTTCTAGCTACCTTACATTTAGCTACCTTACATGTGTTGTTTTATTCATCAAATTTTGTTAAGTATTATTATTATATAAGTGTGAAGGAACTGTTAACCGTATTATCCATGAGAAGCCATCCCCTTCTTGTATAGAGAACCAAACTTATTTCATACCAACACATTCATTAATCTTGTAAATAAAGAAAAAATTAATCTCGTACACGCACATTCATTTTCACATAAACAAAACTAATTGTCTACCTCCACTTTGACTTCGCATTCATTCCTAGGCATATCTTTTCTTGAGGAAAACTCTCTAAAGCATGTTTCTTTAAAGTCTTTACATTACATCATTTTGTCTATATAAGGGTTGATTAGGAGTTTGGTGGATTTTCTCTTAAAACTAGTAAATTCCATTTTAGGTCAGAAGCACACATACATGAGGGTTTGAGTAACCTCATCCAACTAACTAATTTGAATTCCATTTTGGGTAAATTCCACATTTACATTTAAGTTTTCTTACTTTTCCTTTAATCTAGTTGCTTTAATTTATTTTTCCCATAGTTTAGCAAACCACTATAGGAATAACCATTGAAGATTGGGATCTAACTCAGGAGACGTGATCTTGCGATCCAGTGTTAAGCTACATCTTGTAGTGTGAATTTTCATTTGTGCTTGTCTTGCTTTCATTTATTGCATTTTTTCGGCCTTAGATTAGGTTAGACTAGGATCCAATCCTACATTTATTGTGCATGCACCTCTAAGTCTATGACTCCCTAGTTGATAATTTAATGTTGGAATTAATAGTGCATATATTTATCCCAACATTTTTGGCTGGGGAGGTTATAAAGGGATTAGATAATAGGTAGGTTTCTTTTAAATTACACAACTTGGAGGAGGAGAAACACTAAGACGAGAAGTAAGAACCTACACAACCACTATTGTGAGTTTCCCCAAAACCTCGATTGTTACTTTCTTGCAAGTGTGTTTACTTTTCCGCAAGTGTGTTTATTTTCCTTGAAGTGTGATTTCCTTTTTTGCAAGAGTGTTTCTTTTATGAAAGTTTGATTTATTTTCTACAAGTGAGTTTATTTTCATGCAAGTGTGGTGTGTTTATCAATTCTGCAATTGGGTTAATTTCATTCATACTAAATTTCATTTTTTCTTATAATTATTCCTTTTGGGTGTTGTAAGAAACCCTATACACTAATCCATGTGCAATACATGGATTAGAAACTAGCAAAGCAGTATTCAAGGATGCTCAAGAATTCATTGAGAAAAGGAGGAAATGTTACTCCAAAAACTTTCTCAAATCCTAGTAGTAGTTGGGATCTTTGCATCTCAGGAAGAGAAAATCTTGACAACAATCAAGAACATACTTGAACTCCGGGAAGTGATAGAGAACCAAAATTTCAATGAGCCACATCTATAATCTCCCTTTGATCATCCTCGCCAATTTACAGAGGAGATTGAACAACCATAGATTGCATTCGATAGAGAACAGAGAGTAGAACCTAAGACCAAATAATTCTCACCATGCCCATTGTCAGATCCTTTATTCATTCAAGAAGAAGATAAAGAGGATCTATATGGCATTGCAGAGGAGGACATACAAAGTGGTCCAAATGAGGAAGTGAACCAAGAACATCATGAATTTATCAAACATTGGTTCCATATGACGACCATATTGAACCACCACTCTCTTCTTCGACAACTCTTCACATCCTATCATTCGAATCAGTTGGTTCCTCATGTTCAGGTACTTATTAAAGCATATTATTCAAACCTGAATGTGAGTATATTCATAATCCTGTTATGCACATGGCTTCATTAGAAATATTCAAATACTTGAAAATGGGTTTGTTCTTAAGTAAGGTAGGATAATAAATAAATGAATACATGTTGCATATAGTTGATAGTTTGGTGCAACATCATTTTTTTTGTCTTTTTCAATAATTGTAGCTATCAGTCTAAGAAACTAATATTAACGGATTTTGTTGCCCCAAAAATTTTAAATGTTTTTCTGTTGATAGTCAGATCTTTTTCCAACTTTTCTAAATAAATTAGGCTATGATGATTTGTTGGAGTTTTGCAGGTATCCTCTTTACAGTTGGATTGGGAGAACATCTTCATGACTTATTGAGGGAATTAATATCATTTCTTTTGGTTCTGTTGTTTCATCAAAACTGTCTTTTATTCTGAAATTTTGTTACCTAAGATTGTTTTGGAACAACTGAACCCATTTTTCTATTACTGTCCTAAAATTTGTTTCTCTAAAGACTACACTCTGGCCTTTATTAGTTTTTCTCTACTATTTTTCTGAACTATTTTCCTTGAAGAAGTTTATAGTTTAGGTAATCATTAATAATGAAAAACTAAAAGTGAAAAAAAGTTCAATCAAACCCAAGACATTTTGTCACAGCCAATCATTTTCAAGAGATTTCATTTCCATTCTTTATACAAAATTTTAGATCATTTATTATAGCAGTAAATCACATCCTTGTCTTTGATTATAATATGGGATTACATAAAGTTAAAAGTCCATATTATGAGGCCATAGGTAGCTAGTACAACCTAATCTAATCTCAAATTTGGTCAGTAGAGCATCCTTATTAAAGAGTAATAGGAGAGTGCATGATGTTTATACCCATGGGAACACTACCATAATTATATGGAGAAGATGAACTTGGGGACTAGAGTAACCTTTAGGTCATTCTCTCATGGCCTCATCCACCACACATTAAGTAAGATTGACCATTGTATGTCTTTGGACTAATCTCAATAAATGAGTCTATTTTTCATACGAGCAATCTTTTATGGGAAATCTATAAAATATCTTCCAACCCAATACCATCCCGTTAAAATGTTTTCAAAGATGCTCCCCCATTCACCCGTGCGAATGAAATATATAAATTTTATCTTAAGAGTATCGTTTGGGACACGAGGCTTTGATGGAAACTGGGTGTAAGAGGTTAACCCACCGGGATATTGAACAAGTTTGTTGGAAGTAGGTATTGGCCTCTGGTATGACCAGGGAAACCCATCAAGGTAATGAACAGGATCGTGGGAAATGGGGCATTCTGTCTAGGGAGGATATTTCTTGGATATCAAAATTACCCCATCAGAGTACTGAACAGGCTTGTTGGCAATGGGTTCTGACTTTGATATGCCTAATCTATATTTGTTTGTATGAACGATATACTTGTGTAAATCATTAATAATAAGCATGAAGGGTTGAACTAAGCTTAAATAAAATCCATTTATTCGCCATTTCATAATAACCCTAAGTTGACCTTAAGACCCTATCATCCAATTCATACTATATCTAAGATGTACTATCTTAAGAGTGCGACCATGATATTAGAAGCTTAATATACTCAACTGTGAAATTTATCTTTATTACTTGAATGACTATAAATATTTTCAGAGTGAAAAAGGTTGATTGATTTCCTATGGGGTTTTCATTTGTTGAGACTGTTAATACTCTTTTATTTTCCCTCCTAAAGGAGAAGAACAAAATACCTACTCTAATTTATACAAGAATGTCTAAACACAAGTGCTGCTAATATTTTGATGAATTTTGTTTAATCAAGGAAATAGAAATATTTTCTATTGAACGGAAAAGATAACTATACATTTTTGTGGGTTATGCTTGAATTACCTCAGTCGGTCATATAGGGGGAATATTCATAAGCGATCTTCAAAAAAAATTCAAATACAAATTGTCAAAATGTGATAATTGATGTACTTCATGTTATGATCAATTTATTATACAATCTTATGATTTTCTCTCTGTGGGGTCAGTCTTAACAATCATGGACTTTGTGCCCACAAGTCATTAGCATCTCTCATATTGTTTTTCTTAGCAACTCTCGGATTGGTATCAAAAAAGGTTGGCAGCAATTGTTTTCTTATAGTTGCATGCCACTTAGTCTTAAGAAGTTTGCATGAGGACATGCAAACTCTTGGGTTTGGGGGAGATCTCTAGATCCATTCTATATCTTTAGAGTCTCTCTTCAGCATCTCCAACATCTCCAACATCTTTAGTTCATCTCAACCAATTTTTTTCTGGATCTAGCAGATCAACTTTCGTTCTCTTTGGTAGTTCTCAACATTGCTTTGCCTTGTCTTCAGCTTTCATTGGTCCACATCATGTTTCCACAAATCTTCCATTCGATTCTGCATAGTTTCCACTTCAACGTGCATTAGAATTCAAAGAATGGGTAACTTGAGGTAAAACATGTACAAATCTCTTTAATTTACTAATAATTTGGAAAACATGATGCATAACCACTATCACCTACTCCACACTCCACTACCACTTAGAAAGTACCACCACAACTACTCACCAAACCTTCCATTTTCACTCCACCAGTTATAATGAAAATTATACTCTAATCATAAGACCAAGAAATGAAAAGGAAATATGTGGTATACAAATACAAACATAAAGAAACATCTTTAGTGTCTTCTCCTTGTACATCATAAAGAATTCCTAGTTCATCTAAATGTTTTGAATAAGAGGATGAAGTCATGGTTGCCTATTCAAGCAAAGAACCACATGTAAATCTTGGTCTTAGAATGAATATAAGATACATATTATAAAGGTGTACAAGTTCATATGGCCACCATCCCCGTCATTTCACATTCTCCACACTCATACCATTCATTATCACCCTATTTTAACCCATCCTTTGCTTGTCCTCCATTTTCATGATAATTTTGTTTCTTTGTTTCAAATCAATCTGTCACAGTATAATTGGTTTCCATAGTGTCGCGCCACAAGAACCAACATATACATGAAGAAACAATGTCACATAAATTCATAAGCAGAATATCATGAGTTCACCTTATTTGCATGAGGACATGCAAATTCTTGGGTTTGGGGGTGTGTTGAGCTCCACTTTTGTCATGTTTTCCGCTATATAAAAACATTCATTATTTCACCTGTTCCTACATTTCATTGTTAATACACACCATAAACCCTAATTAAATGCCATCATTCATCATTATATCTAGTGTGGTTAATACATCATTTTTTTTATGTTTTTAGAGATTAAATAACGATTATATCATGGTTTACTAATGAAAATGATGTTGACATACGTACTCGTGTATCAAAATCCACCCAGGTCACATGTGTGGACCTCCATCTCAGGGGGAATAATTCATTCAAAATTAATAAAAGTTCTAGACAGTCAATTTCAGTCTCGATTTTTGTGCAAATAAAGAAGAATATGAATAATCTGGAACACGGGTTTTGTTTCCAGCATGGAAAATTGGGTCTCATGCAAACCATTTTCCAAAAGGAACGGTTGAGGAGTTACGAATGGTTCTTCAATTGACATTTGCACAAATTTCGAGATGCGCCCATGTTTGGAAGAAATGGAATATGGAATCTAAATATTTCTAATAAGATTGGAACCCTAATTAAATAAGCAGTCAAAGTATTCCATCATGTTCAAGGGTCCTAGTTTCATGGTATTATGTTTTAATATTTTCTAAAAACCATATGGACAGTTTGATATATTCATTTATGTAATTGTTGTTTCATGAGAATAGAGGATTTATTTCCATCTTCTAGATCAAGGATTTGCATATAAATATGCCAATTATGTAAATTGGGGGGACTTTAGCTTGTAGTGTGTGGGAAATGGTAGTGAATCATGTGTTATTTTATTGAGGCAGTAAGACTGTGAGCTGCTCTTTTGTAAACGAAGTTGATTTCCATTAATGAAATTTCATTGATTCAGTGCATCACTTCATCTTATTCTGATCATTTTTGGTAGCGTTAGTCAGGTTGGGAAGGGCCCCTCAATCGTGGGTAACACTTTGTCTCTCTAATTTTTTAGTTAGATTACAAGTGTGATTAATTTCCATCCAATTTATATTATGGTTGCAATGTTTTATTATTTATTTTAAGCTTGTTGTTTGATTCTAGTTTTGTGTAGTTTCACTTTTCTAATTTCATTATGAATCCCGAAGAGTAGTCCTCAGGATAAAACACCCACAATTTTTGTCTTCTTCTTCTCCTTGCATATTTCCCTCTATCTTTCAACTCATTTGTTGTATATTTCTACACATCCAACACTCCACTCTCTCTCATGTATGTCGATGCAAGCCATCTAATTACATCCACTATTCTACACCTTTATCCGCATCTTATCTCACCCCAATCTCCAACGCTTTCATTTCACCCATTGGTATTCATGTAATGCTGCAAAAACATTGTAAATATTCATTTGTGTCATATTTGTACGTAGGTTTTGAGGTTTTGTTTTATTTCATATATCGTTTCGTTGATATATATTGTTTTTCATATTGTTTATTTAATAGTTTTGTTCTTGTATGCATTGTCATTTGTTTGTTGTTATATAAGTTTTCCTGTCATTTGTTAATTGTTATTTAAATTCTTATAATGTGCATTGTTATTTGATTGTTAATATATGTGTAATGTTGGTTTATTATACATTGTTCTGTTATAACTTTTTTTATTGTTTATTCTTTGTACATTTATTATATTTTTTTAATAGCCATAATGTGGTGTTATATGTTTATACTGTTTTTCTAATCGTTTGTTTAAAAGTTTATTTTTTATATGTTGTTTGTTATATATTTATTGTAATGTTTAGATTAACATTGTTTACATGTTTGTTATAATATTGTTTAGTTTGTTTTATATTATGTTATATCGTTTGTTATGTTGTAATGATGTGTTATTTTATTCATCAAATTTTTGTTAAATTTTGTTAAGTATTATTATTATATAAGTGTGAATGCAATGTTAATTGGATTATCCATGAGAAGCCATCCCATTCTTGTACATAGAACCAAACTTATTTCATACCAACACATTTATTAATCTTGTAAATAAAACAAAAATTAATCTCGTACCCACACATTCATTTTCACACATAAACAAAACTAATTTCATACCTCCACTTTGACTTTGCTTTCATTCCTGAGCATATATTTTCTTGAGGAAAACTCTCTAAAGCGTGTTTCTTTGAAGTCTTTACATTACATCATTTTGTCTATATAAGGATTGATTAGGAGTTTGGTGGATTTTCTCTTAATACTAGTAAATTCCATTTTAGGTCAGTAGCACACATACATGAGGGTTTGAGTAACCTCATCCAGCTTACTGATTTGAATGCCAGTTTGGGTAAATTCCACATTTAATTATAGGTTGCCTTACTTTTCCTTTAATCTAGTTGCTTTAATTTATTTTTCCTGTAGTTTATTGAACCACTACAAGAATAATCTAATGAAGATTGGGATCTAACTCAGGAGACATGATATTTTGATCCACTATTAAGCTACATCTTGTAGTGTGAATTTTCATTTGTTCTTGTCTTGCTTTCATTTATTGCATTGAAGTGTGTTTATCAGCCTTAGATTAGGTTAGACTAGGCTCTAATTGTGCATTTCCCGTTCCTTCACCTCTAAGTCTATGACTCCCTGGTTGATAATTTAATGTTGGAATTAATAGTTCATATATTTAACCCAACACTATCCATGCTCCATGCTCCTGTTCACCATGCCTGCCAGAAATTGTCCAAGATAAGTGTTATGGGTGAACGCCCATTTACGATGGGATAATTTCCATTGACACAGGAGGATCGGATGGAGTGTCATCTGGAGGACCAGATGGAGTGCCATCTAGAGGACTGGATGAAGTGTCATATCGAGGAACAGGCAAGGTATTTATATATTGTAAATGATGATGATCGCATGCAGGTATGATCACTCGAATTAATTACACCTGTTTCAATGGTAATTTAGATGAATTGAATGATATATTTTTCAAATTCCATGTTGGTAATCGAATTAAACTTATAAATTCATTTTATGATCAAATTCCCAAGTTGAAGACATGGACATTGATCTAATTCTTGCATGATTTCGTTAGCCTCCAAAGTACACACCATTCAAATTCAAACCCAACGCAATTATGCTCACACATGGCGATCATGTATGACTAATTCGCCCATGATTCAACGATTTTCCATCACAATTGCATTAAGAAAGGGTTACTCTTCCCTAATTGTTCATTTCACTCATCCTTTGTTTGTTGTGTCACGCTCACCCTCTACCTGATTTCGCCCTTCCACTCACCCCTCGCTCTTTAACCATGCCTAAACACTATGAACCATCCTCTTATACTGAGCTACTGGCCATTCTGGAATTCACAACGTGTAGACAGATCTTCCTCCACGTAGGTTGGGGACCGTTCATGGCTAGTCTACAAGTCCATAATGATGGCATCACTCTACAATTATCTCTTAGGTTAGATGGGAGATTGGCTCGTGTAGGGCATCTAGTTTTCTTGGTCTCTCAGGAATCCATTTCCTTGGCCACGAAATTTCCATAGGTTGGGGTTCGATGGTACAAACACCATCAATTGCCACATCCAATCTATAAGAGAGTGTTCAAGCCTGAATTCCAAAATGTATCTGAAGCCAAAGTGTAATACCCAAGGTCGAGCCCCTATGAAATGTAATGATGTTTGCAGGCTAGTGATACAAGTAATTATAAGCTAGTAGGATTATGTGTTTATTAGGCTGGAGATCCTAGATGCTAAGGCTAGTGGGCCTGATTTTTGTATATGTAAATGCACATATCATTAATAAAATTACACTGTTATGTGTAGACTGACCACAAAGAGGGGGATATGCTTGGGGGGTTAACCTAAGGGAATATTATAATGTATTCCTGAAAAATACTAAAGTTGGGAAATAAACCCAGTTATCTGAATTTCCTCTGGGGAGAGGAACAAAATCCAAGTGGGAATTGAAATAGCATCAGAGGCTCTACGCCACTCATGATTTGGAGTTGGAAGCCATAGTGCACGCTTTGAAGAAGTGGAGGGACTACCTCATGGAAAATAGGTTTGAGCTAAGGACAGACCATAACGGTCTGAAATATTTGTTTGATCATCCTACTTTGAATGCTAGGAAACATAGATGGTTGGAATTACTCTGTGAGTATGAATTTTTCTGGACTAATCGGTAAGTGCAGAAACAAACACATATCCCTAGTACCACCCAGAACTAGAACAAAACAGAACAAAATATAAACCTTTCCCTAGGCTCTAACTATTGAATTTTCTAGTTAACAAGAGATATACAACATACATTTTAACTATCACTTCCTCTTTCCATTACCATGCTCTCTCTGTTCCAATGCTCGTACAATATTGAATCTGCAAAGGAACACAACCCAACAAAGTGAAAGCAATAAAGCACACTCAATGTAATATACCAGATATAAAATGTATGCAGAAAAGAAATAAAATGCTAGTAATGGAAAAACAACAGCAATATAACCAGAACATTCACCATAATAACATTGAAATGATATAAGAATAACAACAGAAATAGCACTTTAAATATGAAAGCAATGTTCACAGGCCTCTTCGAGGGGGCAACCTCTAGTTGAGCAGATCTCTATTACAATAATATCCAAGCTAGGGTTCTCATACCCTCGACTCCTATTTATACTAAAAAGAAGCATCTAGAGGAAGATCCTTTTAGAAGCGAAAGTTTCTATTAGGTCTTCTTACATCTGCCTTATTCTATTTTATTGAAAGGCCTTATTAATATTGACATTTATTACATCCAAATATATTGTTCTACGTATGTGTGGGTTAGGACCCTAACATGTTCGCCCCCTTAAAAACAGCCTTGTCCTCAAGGCTTGAGATGAGGAAATTGCTGTAGAATGGTAGTTGGTTCCCATGTGGCGTCTGTTGGAGTTGTATCTTTCCACTGGACTAGCACTTCCTTGATGGTTTTCTTACATAGCCGATGCTCACACTGGTCCAAAACTGCTTCTGGTTGTAGCCAAAGGGATCCTTCTTCAACTAACTCTGGAAGGTTGGTTTGAATTTGGCACTTAGCTCCAATCACCTTCTTTAAGCATGAAACATGAAAAACAGGATGTAGCTTCGAATGGATGGGCAAAGCTAACTGATAGGCGACTTGTCCCACATGCTTGAGCACGGTATAAGGACCATAAAATTTGGGTGCTAGTTTTTGACAATGCTCGGCCTTGAGCGAAGTTTGCTTGTAAGGTTGCAGTCGAAGAAACACCTGATCCCCTTCTGCAAATTGATGTTCAGAGCAACCTTGATCTGCTTGTTGCTTCATGCAATTTTGTGCCATGACCAAATTCTCTTTGAGGGTACGGAGAATGGCCTCTTGAGCTGTAAGTGTTAGGTCAACCACCTGGACCTTCGAGGCACCCGGTAAGTATGAGAGAACTAAAGGTGGCTTCTATCCATATACCACTTCAAAAAGAGTCATGTGTGTAGTTGTATGGTATGAAGTGTTGTACCACCATTCAGCTAGGGGTAACCATTGAGCCCACTGATTTTGATTTCTGAGGCAAAACACGTCAAATATGTTTCCAAACACTTGTTGACAACTTTCGTTTGGCCATCAGTCTGGGGATGATAAGATGTGCTGAGATGCAATTATGTGCCTTGTATCTTGAACATTTCTTGCCAAAAATTGCTTGTGAAAGTTGGGTCGCAATCAAAAACAATAGAGTGTGGCATGCCATGAAGCTTGAAGACCTGATCCATGAAGATTTGAGCCACCGTGGATGTTGTAAACGGGTGTTGAAGGGCACAGAAATGAGCGTACTTGGAAAGGTGATCAACAACCACCATTATGACGGATTTATTTCCCAATTTGGGTAAGCCAATAATAAAATCCATAGAGATATCCTTCCAAATAGCAGGTGGAATCGGCAGTGGTTGTAGTGTGTCTGGAGATTTGACTGTTTCTCCCTTGTTGCATTGACACATGTCACATTCAGCTACAAAATTACGAATGTCTTGTTTCATACCATCCTAGAAAAAGGAACATTTGACCTTGTCATAGGTTTTGGTGAACCCAGAGTGCCCTGTTGTGGGTGTAGCATGAAGCTTAGAAAGTACCATGGATTTAAGCTTTGATTGTTTACTTAAATACAAACGGCCTTTGTATTGAAGTTCCTCATGGAGCCAAGAGTACCTTGGGGAAGCTAGAGCATTGGACTACAATTGTTGGATCAACTGCTAACTTTTGGGGTCTTGTAGCCATTCCTGGCGAATGGCTTGGAGCCAATCTGGTACAATGAATGAAAGAGAAAAAAGGGATCCTTCATCTTCATATTTTTGGGAAGGTGCATCCGCAACCACATTGTCTTTTCCTTTCTTAGAAATGATATCATAATCATATCCAAAGAGTTTAGTCACCCATTTTTGTTGTTCTGGGGAGGAAATGCGTTGTTCCAGAAAATACTTGAGGCTTTGATGGTCTGTCTTAATTTGGAACCGTCGCCCCAATAGATAAGGACGCCACAGATCCACTGCATGCAGAATAACCAACATTTTCTTTTCATAGATGGATTTGCCCAGATTTATTTTAGATAGTTGCTTGTTGGTAAATGCCAAAGGTTGACCCTCTTGCATAAGGACAACACTAATTCCTTTCCCTGAGGCATCACATTCCAACACAAAGGTCTTTGTGAAATTTGGAAGAGAGAGGACTGGAGTGGTGCACATGGCCATCTTCAAGGTTTGAAAAGATTGAGCAGCGGCTGGAGTCCAAGTGAAAGAGTTATTTTTTAGGAGAGCAATGAGAGGTGCTGCAATCTTCCCATAATTCTTAACAAGCTTGTGATAATACCCTGTTAAGCCTAGAAATCCACGCAAGCTCTTAAGAGTCTTTGGGTGAGGCCAGTCTTGCATAGCTTCGATCTTTTTAGGATCTACCCAAACGCCATGTTTTTCAACCAGATGACCCAAGTATTCTACTTCTGAGGTGCCAAAAGCACATTTAGATTATTTCAAGAAAAGTTGGTGATGAGAGAGTAGATGGAGAACTCGATCCACATGAGCAAGATGGTTTATCCAGGTTTTGCTATAGATGAGGATATCATCAAAGAAAAATAAGACAAAATGGTGGAGAAAAGGATGGAAGACATGATTCATGAGGCTTTGGAAGGTGGAGGGGGCATTATACAAGCCAAAGGGCATGACCAAAAACTCATAGTGGCCCTCATGAGTTCTAAAGGAAGTCTTGGAAATATCTTTCTCTTTCATACGTATCTGGTGGTAGCCCAAACGAAGATCCAGTTTAGTGAAGAATTGGGCACCACTCAATTCATCCAGGAGGTCATCAATGATAGAAATGGGGAATTTGTCTTTGATGGTAAGTTTGTTGAGGGCACGGAAGTCGGGACACATTTGCCAAGAACCTTCTTTCTTCAATACCATGACCACAGGAGATGAATAGGGGCTCGTACTAGGGCAGATAATGCCTGCATTAACGAGTTCCTAGACCATTTTCTCAATTTCATTTTTTTGGGAAAAGGGGTGACGATACGGACGGATATTGGGTGGAAGGATTCCTAGTACAAGAGGAATGGAATGATCATGAACCCCACAGGAATGAGGGAGGCCTTGGGGAGTGGAAAATACCAATTGATGTTTAGAAAGGATGGCTTGGAGGTCTTGTGGTATGGAAGGTGTCTATGTTTCTTGTATGGCATGGAGTTGGGAGATAACACCAGAATGACCCTTTTTGAGCAGCTTTTCCATGCGATGGGAACTAATGATCTCAAGTGAACCTGCGGTGATGCCTTGGAACTTATATCGGTGGCCCTCTTGGTCGAATTGCATGGTTAAGTCTTTAAAATCCATGAGAATGGGACCCAAAGTCCTTAGCCAGTCTGCACCCAGCACAATGTCACAACCTCCCATGTTGATAGAAAACATATGGGATTTCAAGTGGTAGTCACCAATTTGGAGACGCACATTTTCACAATACCCTCCACATTTCATGGAACCACCATTGGCAATCATGATTTGGAAATTATTGACGGCATGGATGTAGCAATGAGTTTCTTGGGCAATGCGGTGATGAATAAAATTATGGGTGCTGCCACTATCAACCAGAATGATGACCTTCCTATGCTTGATGTAACCGATTAGCTTGAGGGTTTGGGGAGGATAGAAGCCAGTGAGAGCATTGAGGGAAATGATTGGTTCTACTTAGGGAGGGTCTGAGGGAGGGGTTATGCCATTGGATTCAGGTGATTCAGACATAGAGGGAGTTTCTTCATCTTCTTTTGAAATCTCCTCGGAGATGGCCATAAAAATATTTTGTTCTTTACACTTGCGGCCCAGGAAATATTTGTCATCATAGTTATAACAAAGGCCTTTGAGTTGGCGTTCATCCATTTCATCCTGGGTCAATTTTTGTATCTTTAGTGGAGCAGAGGGAGTAGTGGGATTTACTAGTTTAGGGAGAGGGATAAAGGAGGGTTTGTGGTTTTGAGAAGATACAACATGTTTTTCTTCTTTATCTCTTTTGGTAGCCTCCACCCAACTCTCAGGCTGATCCATGAGGACATGGGCCCAAATTCCATCCTTGATGCCACTGATAAAACACTCTCAGAAAAAGGCATCAAACATGCCCTCTATTCTAAAAGCCAGGCGCTCAAAGGCAGCTATAAAGTCTTCCATTGTTCCTAATTGTTTAATCTTTGTCAAACGGCCCAAATGGTTGGTGTCAGTGTCAAAGCATTCATAAATCTCTGCCACAAATTGTGTCCAAGCAATATACCCTTGACGAGAATTTTTTCTCCATTGCCACCATTGCCAACGTTCTTGATCTAGATGGAGAACACCATACTAGAGTTTGGCCAAGTCATCTGTAATGTTGTATAAAGATAAGTAATGTTCCATTTGGGTTACCCAACCAGTGGGGTTCGAGCCATCAAATTTGGTCACATCCACCCATGGAAGGTGTAGGTCACGTTGAAAGTGATGGTTCTTCAAGGTATGGGAATGAGAGGAATGGTCACCTTCAGTATGTGGGGGTGAGGAAGAGGAAGGGTTATCTGTAGGGATATGCAGTTTGGTACAGAGTGTCGAAAGAAGCATATAGAGGAAGATCCTTCTAGAAGTGAAAGCTTCTATTAGGTCTTCTTACATCCGCCTTATTCTATTTTATTGAAAGGCCTTATTAATATTGACCTTTATTACATCCGAATATATTGTTCTACCTATGTGCAGGTTAGGTCCCTAATACTCAACAAGAACCTATGTATGTGATCAAGGAATCATACAATAAAACAAGAATGGTTTTATGGGAAAGGAACATATTGTTGTATCATATTAATAGAAAGTGGAGAATACAACCAAAGCCTTGATGTCACAAGGTCTCCTTTCAATGGCCCTTTTCTCTAACACACACACCTCTGCTCCAAATCCCTTGAATGAAGAGTATCCACCATGTAGCTTATAGAGCTAAAGAAAAGCTCTCAAGAATAATCAGATGAATAATTTCTCCATACAAATATTAGCCTATTCAACCTTAGCCTTTTACATGAGAGCTCCCTCCTTATATAAGGTGAAGAAGAGATGAATGAGGAGATTAGGATGATCCCACCAAATTAGAGAAGCGAGTAAGATCCAAACCGTTCGGAGGCCACCTCATCTTCTAAAAGATCCCCTTCTAGAACTTTCGTGAAGTTTGACTTTTCCTTATCTTTTGGCATCGTCGCACCCTAGCTATAGTGCATCCTTTGGAGAAGTCTCAATCCAAATATAGAGCAAGAGGCGATGATCAGGCATCATCGTAGCCTATGCATTTTTGAGGGTGCTACAACCTTCCTTAATAAGGTTTTTGAGAAGGGAAAGTCAGTCACTTTCCTCATGGAGAAAGACTCTTTTATTCTTTCTGGGAATATGAACACATGTTGTCAATGAGTCACTGGGGTGACCAAAATAATATGTAACATAATTCCCCCAAAAGTATGAAGCTAGAACTCAAGACAACTGAAATACTTTGTAGAATGTGTGCGTTGAATAAGGAGCACATCGATCGGGAACCTGCAGACAACCAAGCATCAACATAATAATATACCATTCTCTGAGGTAGGCATTCCCATACTCAATTTGCAAATATCAAGTGATTCATGGCCACTAAATATACACTATGGATCCATGTTGTTGTGAATCAACATAGCCACCAGGAATACAATATGGATCTACACTCTAAATAATTCAAAATTTGGACATAGCCATGAGACATACACAATGGATCTATGTGTTAGAACTAATTTGTGAATACTACGTCGCAACCTGGACTAGAATGATGAGATACGAGGTCTTCATTTCCATCGTTCTTAAGTATGAATCTATTGGTTGTGGAGCTTGATTATCTTCATGATTCAAAGGTATTTTGTTTTCAGTCGTCTTTATACCCCATGAAGACTTTACACCACAGAAGTATGTACACTCTTCCACACAGGGGAGTGCAGAGGGGGGTTACCCACTCTGCCTTGTAAATGTATATTGTAATTTCATTGTAAATCTAGATCGTTCATTATAAGATAGTAGATCTAACAGTAGAAATTATGTTAGGTTTTTTTTCCCTAGAAGGAAACCCTCTGTTATGAGGGAAATGTATTGTGGCTATGAATTATGGAGAATATTGTATTCTAAGATAGGAGACTTTGAGAGATAGAAGAGGAAGTTACATCGGGTTTGTTGTAGGTTGTATCCCTTCCTATGTTGGATAATAATAAAGAGGAGGACCTGTCAATTTCTCTAGTGGACGTATCCCACACTAGGTGAAACACGTAAATATGTGTCTCTATTGTATTTTGCATATTCTGTGTTTTGTTTCCGCATTTGTTTTATCTTATTGCTCCACGGTCCTGTTTTTTCTAATAGAATATAACCATGTAATTACAGGTGTTGATATCAAACATGGTATAAGCCACTTGATTATCAGTCAATAATGAAAATCGTTAACAGGTGCGAGGGAAATTGTCATTGATGTCAATGACTCCCAAGGTACCCTAGTACAATCCAACGAATGTGAATAAATGAGATAAAGTCAAACACTCGATGGAATCTCCAAATCAGGGTTCAATGATGTGAACCCACTATTGGAAGTGAAGAAACCTACCATTGAGGCATGTGGGCTCTAAGGTACAAAATGATTTCTAAGTGTTGTTCCCAGATAATGTGTTGAAGTCGACGGGAAAGGACTCATCAGAGGAGGCCCTTGATGTATCCCCCATCAATGACACGAAATAAGTAACATATTTGAAGTAGATCAGAGCATGAAGTGATTTGTAACTAACTTAGGGAAGGTTGATATGGTAGAAAATTTATAATTGTAGATGCCCAACTCGATGGAAGGCTTGTTTCGGTTGGAATTATATTGAACATATGAATGACACTACAATGGTCTTGGAAAAATTGACTCAAGGAAAACCCAACATATGAATTTGTGGATGGTAAAATGAGAGACAAATGGATTTCCCAACTCGGACACAATGATGAAGGGGGTGTCACGTTCAAGAGAGACTATTACTTCCACTAACATGAATACAGAGACACATTTCTTTCCCAAATTTCCCCCACCATTCCTAGCGAGTACCTCTTTATTTTTACGCAAGTTTGAGGAGGATAACATATGTTGGTTGATGTAAGCTCATCCTTCAGACGAGTCCCTTGAAGTATGTTTAACAAACCCTAAGAAGGAGTGGTTTGGTCCCATATGGGTATTTTAACATTTGTTTAATGAATCCAAGGAAAGGAAACTCAGGGGTTTTTCAATTTTAGAGAGTCTGAAAAACACTTAAAGAGAACTCCAACAGGTCCTTTTTTCGTAAATTAATTTGATGAAATAGAAAAAGTGATAACCTACCACTCATCAAATGTTTTATTCAAATACTTTTATGAGTGTGAAAAGAACAAGGTCGCTCGGCCATGTTTTCATGTTTACAGAGTCTGAAAAGAGCTTAAAGAGAACTCCAGTGGGGTTCCTTTTTCATATAACCTTTACGAGTCCGAAAAAGTGATAAAAGTATACTTGGTTACATTCTCATTGATTTACAAGCATGAGAAAGAACTAATACTAAGCCTGATATTTTTCCTAAAAAACCCTAAAAAGAATCTGTACATGCAACAAATTCATAAAATAAACCAAAAAAGTGGACCCTTCTTCCAACGTTTCACCTCTAGACTTTGTCAATCTACAAAAATCAAACACTTGTAAAGTTGTTAGGATTTTAGTTTTTGGATAAAGCATAAAAAATAATATAAAATACAAATGAAAAGTAATAAAAGTAAATAAAATAGGTAACAAACCATGTTTGACCATTTCATTTGTAACTTCACCCAAACTTTTCTCCAAACCCCCTTTTTACCTCAATTTTCAACTGCAGATTGCGGAGTGCATGGATGATCATTCCATGAATTGTCTCCGCAGAAAAGGTAATTTTCATTTCCTTCATCCTTCCATGGATTAAAATTTGATTTTATTTGGTTGAAAAAGTGCTTTTGGGTTGATTTTTTGGGGTTACCCATGTGTGGCGGTCATCGCAAGTGCCCTATATTGGGCCCTATGATGATCTAGGATCACCACAGATGCCCTTAAAGCTAGGGTGTGATGACACTGCACTGTGTGAATGCATAGGCTTGTGACGACTGCAGCCCAAGATTTCAAAAGATGGAACCAACAAGCAAAAAACCTCCAGGAAAGAAAAATATGGTTCTAATGTTATCTTGTGGTCCCTTGGTAGGTTTTCCATGGTAAAAATGTTGGAATGGCATGAGAGAGAGAATGAAGAGGAATATTAATTCACCGGTAATGACCTTGGAATAGTGATGGCCCTCTGGCAGTGTGGATTGTTGAAATTCTTCAAAATTCAGGGCATGAGGGCCCAATTGAGACTGCTTGAGTACCTGGCTCATATGTGGAACGTGGATGAGAAGGCATTTCATGTGGGTGTCCACACACTCACCATAGATATTGAGGATATATACTTCCTAAAAATACTATCTCGCCATGGATCCTGAATGACACTTACAGGTAGTAGGGGTGGCGGTGAACCTATGAACTACTACATCGGTGAACATTGTGTGTCAAGTACCCAGAAACATAGCGGTAAAGTCGTTATCAGGGATGTCTGAGACTTGCCTATGTGGACCATCCTCTATACTATCACACACATGGCATGGAGGGCAACTCCCCACATGGCTCTTCAGAGCTATTTTTCAGTATGCACAGGAGTGTATGGAGCCTCGAGTCTTCAACTGGTGTGAAGGGGTTCTTAAAAGTATGAAAAAACAACTTACCAAGTGTACAAGTGGAGGGTTGAAACAATTCAGATACAAATCGTTTTTGGTATCCTTCTTCCTAGAGAGGGTCCCAGTTTTACACTTGTAGGTAGAGTGGGGTCTACCTGCCCCACATGATCCTAGGATGAAGAGGTGGGTAGACCTCATGGCCTGACATGCAGCCGGTCTCATCGTTAAGTATAACAATGTCTTCTTCGAGTGGTTGAGGACTCAAATGCTCATGGTTGATGATTACACATATTCCATGTTGGATTTTCATGGACATCCAGACCTAGCTCTTCCCGAATGTTCCCAATCGGGGGACATAGGTAAGAAGAAAGTTTTGTTTATATCATGTTTTTGTTATTTTTAAAGATATTAAATGTTTTTTTGTGTTTTATGAGTCTAAAGACTAATCAAAATCTCTCTAAAAATGTAGACGTGGGACCTTACCATCCGCTAGGATCATCCCCTATTCAAAGATGATGGGAAAGAGTTTTCGTAGCAGAAGTGGTTGTTGCCAATCTTGAGATCATAGAGCGGAACTTTGAGGGACTCACTATGAATGTCCTTGATGCCACTATAGATGATATTCCTAGGAATTACCAACGCCACACAGTGGGCGTGTCTACATCCATCAGCCAACTACTGCATAGAGTAGCACGAGAAGTCGGGAGTTATAGTGAGCACCATCTATGATGCTTGTTTTATATGAATCCTTATGCTTCACATTTTTGAAATTTTGGTCTTCAAACAAAAACACTTTTTCTAAACTTTTATCGTTATATATATGAGGCTTCTACCGGCTTACTTGTTTTATGTACACAGTGTGATTGGATTTTATAAATTTCTCAAATGTTTGTCTAACACATAATTAGCCAATGCATATGTTAATGTATTTAGACATATAGGAATGTGTTGATATTCAATGTAATCAAAATGACGTTCCAAGAGGCGAATTCGTACATATACCCTTAAAACGTAGGACTTCGGATAGAATAAGCGTTACCCAATCGTAGTACTACTAACTGTGAATCGAGTCACACAATAAGATGATGGATCCCAAGTGAGACAACATTAGTTAAAAACTCGATAAATGCATTGTATTCCGCAATATTTTTAGTTGCACGACCAAGGAAAACACCATGTAGACTGATTAACTCATCTGTAGGTGCATAGATTGCCCAAGCAACAGATGCTAAGTTTTGAGTACTGCGACTAGCGCCATCAGTGAAGACACCAACATTTGAAAACCAAGCACAATGCAAGGCAAGTAGCCATAAGGAAAAGACCAAAACGAAAAATC
Source organism: Picea engelmannii (assembly GCA_009831015.1). Taxonomy (NCBI): domain Eukaryota; kingdom Viridiplantae; phylum Streptophyta; class Pinopsida; order Pinales; family Pinaceae; genus Picea; species Picea engelmannii. The sequence continues at coordinate 113,378 of ML786195.1, read as the reverse complement.
ACACAAGAGTATAATACATAAAAATACACAGCACTCATGCAAAAATGACTTAAACATAGTACTTCTTCAAGTAAATACATTTATGGGTTCACTTAAAGGAATTCCATCATAATCCACTAGTTCATAAGCCCCTTTCTCCAATACTCTTTTCACAATGTAAGGACCCCGCCACATAGGCTCGAATTTACTGGCCGCTAGCAAATCACAATATTGCTCATAAAGAAGAACTAGATCACCTTTGGAAAAAACACGCGGTTTGACATGCTTGTCATATTGATCTTTTACGCACTTCTTCTGAGTCTCGATAACTAAGACCGCATCACAACAAGTTTCTTCTAATTGCATCAAATACAACAGACTTTCCTCCTCAACTGAGGTGTTTGGGAAAAGTTCGACCGCTATCTTCAAAGAAAAAATTTCACATTCAATCGGCAAAATTTCTTTGATACCATACACTAAATGTAAAGGTGTGAATCTCATGGCAGACTTAACGGGTGTCCAATATGCCCACAATGCTGAGAACAACATCGTGTGCTAATTTGACTTATGAATTCCTACCATCCGTCAAAGCATCGTAGTAAGGACTTTGTTGATTGATTCAACCTGGCCATTGGCCTATGGATAGTAAGGGGTTGAATTTTCATGGCGAAGACCTAACTTATCAGTAAATTCAGACATCATAAACTTACGAAAATGACTACTGTGATCAGTAATAATAGCTTGAGGGACACCAAACTGAGTAATGATATGATTGAATATGAATAATGTTGCAGTTTTCCTGATGTTATCAAATGTAGGCATCACCTCAGCCCATTTAGTGAAATAATCAACTTCTACAATAACGTATCCATGCCCCCTAGCCGAGTGAGGGTTACATGTCATGAAGTCAATACCCCATTTGGAGAATGGACCAACTGAAACTATAATATGAAGAGGATCAAGGTGATATCAGATCTTGTTGTTGTAAGTTTGACAAGCGTGCAATTTATGGACAACAATAATGCAATCCTTAAACAACGAAGGCCAAAAATAACTATCTTGCAAGATATTTTGGGTAGTGGCATACCTAGGCATATGACCGCCACATGCTCCAAAGTGACATTCATTCAAAGCTTTTTAAACTTCATCGTAAGTGAGACATCATCGAAAAATGGAATCAACACCATGGTGGTAAAGGGTATCCCCAAGGATAATATATTAACGGGCTTGATACTGTATACGACGATAATCTGTACTGGAAAGATTAGGCCAGAAATTTTGGGTCTGGAGATAGATGATGATATCTCCATACCATATGTCATCAGAATTGATCAAAAAGAGGGATTCCTCAGGTAAAGAATCATTTGCCACAGTTTTTGTCTCAGTTGAGGGAAGGTCACAGATCAAATCAAAAAAAGCCAAGGATTTCTTGGACTTGGAATGCTCAAACTCCAAGTCAAACTCCTGGAGACTAACTATCCATTTAGAGCACTTTCCCCCAAACAATTGTCGTGTAAGGATGTGTTGCATGGGGTTGCAAAAGGAGATAACGATGGTTTTTCGTAATAAGACGTAGTGACAAAAACGTTGGACAGCTTGAATAGTTGCCAAGGCCAGTTTCTCGACATGTAGATATTTAATTTTGGTGGTCGTGAGACTCCGAATCAAATAGTATACCACATGTTCGTCGTGCAAATCATCCTCTTGGACTAAAACCATAGCAATGGTAGAGTCTGAAGTAGCTAAGTACATGAAATAGTCTCGACTATAATCCAGAGGAAACAACATGGGTGTACGGGTTAAGGTGAGTTTCTGACCTTCAAAAGCTTTGTTTGCATTATCATCCCACAAAAAATCATAACCTTTCTTCAGCAGCCGAGTGAATCATTTTGTTAACTCAACGTATTTTGGAATGAATCGATGTATAAAGTTTGCCTTCCCTTGCAAACTTTGGAGTTGGTGCATAGTAGAAGGAGGAGGTAGATTAAGAATGGCCTCAACCTTCAAGGGGTCTACCATAATCCCATGTATATATACAATAAAACTAAGAAGTCATTCAGATTCCACACAAAAAACACATTTGTGAGGATTCAAACGTATGCGATAATAACGACAGCATAGGAAAATGGCCTGTAGATGTGTCGGGTGATCTTGGTGATGCATAGAATGCGCCGGTATATCATCTAAATAGGGTTTCACAATATTCTTAATATCATGAAAATCATAAGACATAGTTCATTGAGAATTTGTTCCAGCATTTTTCAAACCAAAGGGTATTTTTCGATAAGTGAAGGTTCCCCAAGGGAAAATAAAAGAATTATTGTGTTGATCCGTGGGTGAAATGTTAATTTGATTATAGTCATAGAAACCATGTATTAGAGAAAATATTTCACTCCCGGCGTAGTCATCGACAATCTGGTCAACGAAAGGGGTAGGATAATTGTCCTTAGGACAAGCTTTTTTTATATCCCTATAATGAATGCAAACACGGATCGTGCCTTGTTTCTTCATAACGGAAACAATATTGGAAACACAATCTGTCAAAGCCATAGGATAGATAAAATCGACTTTAATAAGTTTTTCAACTTCAATATTTATCACAGAGACTTTGTGTGGGTGCACTGGGTGGAGTCATTGTTGAACGGGTTTAGCATCCGAGTATGTCTTAATCTCATGCATAACGATATCGGGATCAATACCTGGCATTTCTTCATAACTCTAGGTGAAACTGTTGCGGAATTCTTGAAAAGGGGATTTATAAGTACGGACTTCATCGGCAGAACATGAAGCCCTGATAGGAACATTTTCTAGGACTCCATGCTTGATCGAAATATCAAGAGGGATAGTAGGGGATATATTACTCAAGTTCCTTTCATACAAAACATCATGTGTAGGTTCAGGAACAGAGGAAATAAAAACAACGGTAGATGGTGTCAACATCCGTCTATAACTCTCTATTGTCTCGGTTTCCAAAAAGAGAAAAGAACGATGATGCCCATCGTCCCATGGAGTCTCTTCCATAGACATGACCACCATGATCATGTCGTCAGTAGGAAAGATCACATGAAAAGTATTGGGAGACGTATCATAGAGAGAAGGAGAAGTTGTCGATTGAATAGCTTGATAAGCTAGTTCCATCGGACTTAGCGGCTTGTTGTCACCGTAATGATGGAAATCATGAGGGTCAAGCACTATCCAAGGGTCGTAAGACTCAGAGGTTTCACTAACAAAATTCGATATCATATTGATAGAGGCGAAAAAAGGAGGAGGAATATTGGGTGGAGGAATGGTGAAAGTACCCATTAATGTTGAATCTTTGAGAAGACCCACACCAACATTCTCATACCCAAGAGGTGTTTTCAAAATAAAGGGAATGTTTCTAGTACATGCATCAACATTAAAGAAGGCCAATTGATCGATAGTAACGACCTTTCCTTGGTGCGGGAAACGTAACACACAAAAATGGGTAGAAAAAATTGCATGCATGGAATCAATCCAGCTACGACCAAGTAGAAGGTTATAATCAAGAGGTGCATCAAAGACCTCAAACTCAACATTAACTTCTTTACCTTCTAGAGTAATATAAAACGAGGGAAGAACACCATAAGGTTTGAATCCTATACCATTAAACACTTTAAGATTATTTTGTGACTCAGTCAGGGTGGGAGAGCCAATGGCTTTCCAACAAGTAATGAACATAACACAAGTGGAGGCTCCTTCGTCAATCAAGGTTCAACAAATATTCTTATTTTCCACAAAAACTTGGATTTGAAATACTAACTGAGGATGAAGCCATGGAGTGTGATCTTCCAAATCAAATATTATTAAATTAGTATCGGTAGGATCAAATCCACCAATAGCTTTCAACAACGCCTTCCATTAAGGAGGACAACTTTTGTAAGGTAGATAGAGAGGTAGTGGGGGGGCCCAGAGGGCCCATAGTGATAATAGTGGAGGTCATTCAATATAAGGTGGACTAGGTCCACTATATTATTAAATAAGGCCCACTATGGTAGTTAGATATAATAAATGTAAGAGGACTTCTTAGAA